>VXAV01001787.1:117774-173531 GCA_013399715.1 Alectura lathami
AGAAAAAAAAAAAAAAGGTATATAGTAATTCATCAAATTGATTTAATACAGCCCAGCTGCATGTGAGAATGCTGGCCCAAGCAGAGATAGTTCCAGCACTACGCATTTGCTTTCAAACAGGCAAGGTACTTTGGCACAGCTATTGCATCCTTTGAAAAGGTTGGTTTTGACATGTTGGGAAAGGTCTTGGATTTTCCAACTCCTCTCTAAGTAGGAGGCAATTCAGTGAACACACCCAAGACCCTGCAGCAGACACCATTTAAAATTTGTCTTCATTATGTTCTAATTTTCACACAACTTTCTATTATTTGCAGTAGCCAGAAAGTGCTGATGAAATTTTTTGTGTTTCTAAAAACAGAGGAAAGGTCAAGAAAGCACTGTTGCACATGATTTGTTCTTTCTCTAGCAGCAGTCTTCAGAAGTGCTGGTCCAGGGTTTACTGCTCACATTTTCCCTGTTATTATTGAACCAACAAATCAAATATGGGTGTCAGGTTTGGTGGGTTTTCAAACAAAAGGTGTATGGAAGGGAGTTGATTGTGGTTTTTTTTGTTGATGCCATTGTTGCTTTGTGTTTAAAGACAACTATCCAGAACAAATAATGACATTCCTGAGACAATAAATTTGGCTTTGCCATCTTGAAAATATTACTTCTTTCCCCTCAGAAGAGAGTGGGTCACTGGGAGATACGCACAGCTCCAGGCAGGCCTAACAAAGATGCTGAAATTTACTGAGGTGCCTCAGTATAGGCAATGAGTTTGTGTCTTTCAATGGGATGAATGTACCCAAGGCACAGTAGGAATTCTTAGTCTTGCTAATGTTTTTCTATACATGCTTTTAATTGTTATTTGTATTAAACTTCCACATGGTTATTAGAATCTATGTAAAGCACACCAGAACTTCAGAAAGCCCCAGTTCAGACCATTTCTCCTTTGAAAGAAACTATGATTATTACAATCCACCTTTTTCTTTAACTGAGTTTCTATTTTCCTCCTCTTAAAAGCTTTTTTGCTTTTTTTTTTTTTTTCCATTATTCTTACTATTTAAAGGACTGACTGAGAAATAAAAAATCTAAAGAAGAGTTTGTCTGGGGGTAAAAATTAGAAAAGTGTTGTGACAACAACACCCTCATCCAGACATAGGGCTTGTTCCTCCTGCCACACACTCGCTAAATGCTCTTTTGCCTTCCCATGAGAGAAACAAATCCTAAAGATCTGCCATAAAAGACTGGAAGACACTGTGCTCAGTTGGGCACACAGTGGGGTGGTGCTGGGAAGCAAAGAAATAGCTGAAATTACCTGGGAATAACAAGCTTCACAGAAGTTCCCCTTGGATACAGGTCAGCATGTGGGAATGATGGATTAAGATTGTTTGCACTTCCCAGTCAGATGCCAAGATATTGGGGCTGGCACACAAAGGTGTTCTGGCGCTCCTTGAAGGGAGCCTCCAGCCATCAGCACTGCGTGTGCACAGGGCTCTCCTGCTTGCAAGTCCCTCTCTCCAGTAGCACATGCATTTTTAATTTCTTTTAATATGTGATCTAGGTCAGTGCTCATAAAGTGAAGGATTAACAGCCACAGCCCAGCACAGGCAGCTGGGCACGCTCTGCTGTCAGACCCTGCTGACACAGTCGGCCCCAAACTAATCCCGCACTGCTCCCACACACATGCAGCACGCAAGTGTGCCACGGTGCCAGCTGGAGTCAGCGTGGAGGGCAGATAGGTGCCTGTTGTCACCTTTTCTTCCAAGGGACACACAGAGCACTCGGCCCATTGACACATGAACAGGAGAGCAGAGCTGAATCCTGCATCAGACAAGATACAGCACTTCTCCATCACTGTCCTCCTCAGACCTCAGAGCTGTCACCTTTCTTTTTTTAAAGCCAGCACTAACATTGCCAGTGGCGAAGACAGGTCCATTATTTCCCATTTTGCAGCTCGGGGGAAAAAAAAAAAAAAAAAAAAAAACAGAAAAAAGAAATTCATAGCTACAGATGCTGAGGCACCAGGATCTGTTTTAGCCCACCTAAAGCAGGGGTGCTGCTATAGAGGTTAGGTCTTGCCCTCTGTCTGCAATGAGTCTGGGCTGGCTCAGCTTCACAGCCTCACGCTGTAGTGCTGCGGAGCAGGCAGGAAAGCACAGGTGAGGACCAGGACCACTCATCTGCCAAGCTGATTGTAAAACCAAATCCCCTCTGTTGGAGGTCACAGCAGTAACTGAGGATTGTGCTTAAACTCCAAAACATCCTCCACTCTCCAGGAAGGCTGCTGGCAATAGGTGGAATATGGTGTAAGAAAAAGGAGAAATGAAGACAAGAGAACTCGTGGAAAATTTTGCCAGTGCTACACGGTGCCTGCGCAGTGAGAAGACGGAGCAGAGCAGCACTCTGGAGCAGGAGGAATGGGGGGAGGACTCCTGCCTGCCTTTGGGCCTGGAGTTCTCCTCTGACACTCCAGTCAGAAGAGAGATCAGTGCCGAAGAACACAAGATGCTTCCCCTTTGTAATGATAGCCATTTCTAGATGCTTAATATTTGCCAGCTTCCTCCCTTGGAATTTTGTGACAGCCCAGCAAGAATGAAAGTTTGGAGGTTCTCCCAAAAGTCTCCAAGATGCACCAGAAACTGGAATCTGCTGCAGGACTGCAGTGCGTTGTCTCAGCAGATTCAGTGGGTAACGAAGTCTTCTGAAGCAAAATGTAGTACACATTTCTGCCTGGACTTGCCAGGAGACCTTAATGCAAATACAACTCCAGGAAAATTAGGGTGGACTCTAGTGGTTGCCTCTCCCTCAGGGTTGTTTTCCCCTTTTTTTTTTTTTTTTTTTTTTTTTTTGTCTTCAATCCTGGTGAAATTCATTACAGTTGCATTTAAACTGAGGTTGTGATTTAAATTTTCCAAAGCAGGCAGGACAGGTTTGAAAGGCTGATATATCAGAGTTTATGCATTTCCTGAAGAACTAGCGTAGCTGCAGAGCCTTCCCCAAAGGGGTCCCACGTTCGTCCCCTCACCCCCTTGGCATGTTTGCTGTCACACAGGCCACTGGATTCCTGGCAAGTTGAGCAGGCTTGCTCCTTAAAACCAAGCAGCCCCACATCCAAGCATGCCAGTACTTTCCTTGAAGGTATTTACAGTTTACTTTTTAGTGCTACTTTAAGTTCAAAGGGGCTAGTAAAGCCCCATTAAGCCATTTACATCAAACTGGTTAGTTAATTATCCTGTTGCAGGCTTTAAATTAGCAATTTATAACCCCTTCCCTAGAGATGCTAGTATTTGGAAACAACTGAGCAGGGACATTTTGCAGTGGGGTGCAGTTAAGGAACAATGAAAAAAAAGAAAACAGAATAAATCTCTCCAGTTTTTGGTTAGAAGTTGATTAACAGTGAGAACTGTGGTACAGGGGTGGGAGAGGGCCCACCATTACTAGCTAGCAAGGCTAGTGAGGCTGTATTTACCTTAGGCTGTGTCTGTGCAGCAAAATGTGGTGACGTGCAGAGATACAGAGTGAGGCCAAGTCCAGGGGGCACCACGCCTAGCTGAGGATGAGGCTTCTCTTACAATGAGATATTCTGCTTCTTAGTGTCATTATCAGAAGCATTTTCACATTAATCCATACAAAAATGTGCCTGCGCAAGACTGAAACCAGTATCTGCCCACAAGGAAGGGAATGGATTTGAGGCTTTGGGGCTGGTCAAACTGAATGCCAGCATGCAGGGACTAAAGGCCACGAGGTCTGGTCAGCCGCTCTGCTCACCCAGGCAGGCAGCAAGGCTCCAGCCACACTGCAGGCACCTTTCAGATGAGGATTAACAGGATTCCAGATTTATGTCCCTGTGCCATAAGGGTCAGTGACCTGTTCACAGTGAGGCTACCCTGTGGGCCAGGTGTGAGGCTGGAGCCAAGGAATCTCCAGTTCCAGGGACTTCTCCTTTGCCAACATTTCATTTATGAAAAGGAGAATTTGTTGTCCCCTCAGGGTTTGGTTATTCTAGTCCACCTTGCTTAGAATTCAGAGCTTTTACAGAAGGGAATAATAATCACCTCCCACCTAAATAGCTAACTACCAAAACTAACCAAGTCCTAAAATAAAACACGCCGCTCGCCCCCTCTTCTGTATTTCTACTAGCCATTATTAGTTCTAAAACCAACTGGCAGACTGGATATTTACTGGCAAGTCCTATTTAAAATAAAGATGGGAGGGGAAGACCCTCCAGCTGCTACTATTTCCACATAACCATCTATCAGGTACAGGAGAAATTTTGGCCCCAGTCCTAGCTGCTGTCCCATACCAACACGCACTTAAAACACCATGATCCAGAGTCCATGGAAAGAAGTGGCCTAGAGAGTGGGACCAAGGCAAACTAGGAGATTCCACATCAACATCCAAAAAAACACAAAAAAGAAGTTTGAGAGAAAAAAAAAAAAAACATTCTACTTGAAAGACAAAAAAAGCAACAGATATAACCAACTCATTTGGCGAACTCTGCAACTTTTTATCTCCATTGTAATACATCCCCTTTTCAATGACAAAAAAGCTTCTGCCAAACAAATGCCAAATTAACTTTAAAAAGAGAGATAAAAATCTAAGCAAGTTAATTTCTTTATACTACACAAGCGTGAGATTTATTTTGCATTTGCTCTCTTTTTCTTCTCTATGGAACATAGCCATTTCAGTTTTGGGGATGAGGAAGCCATAGGGGAAAAGAGAGGGAAGGACGCTAAGAGGTTTCAAACCAAAGGGACGAAGTATTTTTGTACAAAATTTGGTTAAGCTGATATCACTTTCATGTGATTTACTGCTCCAAATTGCAGGACAGAAGTCTTATATTAAAAACACAGGTAAACGCAACATGAAATCTAAATCATTGAAAAGACTGAAAAACCCAGCCCCAAACATAGATGACATTCTCCGAATTCTCTGCCCTTTCTTGGGAGCAGTTACACCCAAACCATCACTCAGTCCCAAAGCTGTTCTCTTGTGCTAATCACTCTTGAATCACACACTAAAGTAAAAAAAAAAAAAAAAAAAAAAAAAAAAAAAAAANCAAATGCAGTCACTGGCCTGGCCTTTGAAACAGCCCAGTGCTAACAGGCAGGCCACAGGATTGCATGATATTAGGGAATTATAAAACAATGTGAAGCTGGGGAGAAAGAAGAAAGAAAAGCCCTCCTGTGGATGAAATGAGAGTCTTTCCTGCTCCACCAAAACCTCCCATTTCCAAGGCATGCAATGCCCTAGCCTGTGCCTAGAACAGGTGTGTCTCCTTAAATACCTCACATGTCACACTTGTGTCTCATGGACACAGTCCTGGGGGATTATATTAGTACCAGTGCATACCAGCTGGAGCTACCCCCGGCGGTGTCCTGTAACTCCTTGCACGGGGGGAGCTGCTCCCATGCCGCAGAGCCCTCGCCACATGACTTTCCGGAGACAGACAGCGACCCTGCGACACAGCCTCCAGCATTTGTGCTCAAGGGGCTGGATCAGCCCAGAGACCTCTGCGAGAGCAGTGACAAGGCACTGCCAAGGGAGTGGAGGGCTCCAGGAATTCTTTTCTTTCCCTCCTCTGCACTTATTACTAGCAAATTCTCAACTGATTTATGCCCAACAGACACTCTGAAGATCTCCTTATCTGAAAAAAAGATGCATGGCTAACAGAGCAAAGTCCACTGAGCCATTCCCAAGCAGAAAACGCTGACAGGGCACAAGGCAGATATGGCTAGCGCAGGATGAAGGAAGGACAAAGGAGAGCGAGCCTCATACATCTCTTCAAGTCAGTGCGGGAAGACACCCCTTGGCAATTTCTACCTAATTCTTCACTGAGCCTTGGAAGATACTAGCTGCTGGCCTAAGCAACTGGAAAAGTCAATAGGAAAATTTTTAGGGCAGCAAATGCATTAATGGCATTTTCTGTATCGCGTCTTTGTGACTGGCACAGATAATAAAAAGAGAAGAGCTACTTGATTTTGCTATAGCTCTTCATCACAATGCAAAGGTATCCTTCAGCATGAAGAACTACTCCCCTGCCACCCATCTCATGAAGGGCATCTTGCAGTACTTGATGAGGAGCAGGGATGAAGGCAAGAAGCTGCTGACCAGCAGTCAGGAGCAGAGGTAGAAGGCTGCAGAGCCCTGCAGGATCCTTTTGTCTTATTTCTCCTTCATTTTCCAGCAAATGATTCTTACATTCAGGCAGCAGCTTTTAGGAGACAGTGCATGAGTTAGAGTGCACACACCAATCTTAATGAAAAGTCTAATTTATGAGGAATCTACTGCATCCATGAGTTATTCCACTGGTTAATTAATTCAGATTTCTAGGTTTGAGCACACATCAGGTTTGTCTGCTCAACCCTACAACAAATGGCTCCAGGCACCGCGAGCAGCTGGCAGCAGTGGAGGCAATGCCAAACAAAACGTTCTTCTGAAGTGCTGTAGGTGGAGATTTTTCAGGCTACCTCTGCTCTGTAAACCCTCCAGGGCTGGGTGACACAGAGGGTTCAGTGCACACAGCTCATCAGTCCAGCACAGACTGGAAGCAAAGTGATTCTCATGTACTCTGCTACATCCCAGTCCTCCGTTCAGCCCGCTTGTCATCCCAGAACAAGGCCATTCCACAATGCTTCATTCTCAGACAATGAAGCAGGATCTCAAACCCCCTAAATCCATCTGTCCCTAGAAACATGTACAGTTCCTACCAGTGCCATTTCTCATTTTCAAGAGGTCTCAAGTCCATAGCCATAAAAATCTACATTAACCGCCAGGTGAACTCTTACTCTTTAACCAACTATTTATTACACTAGGTCTTTATTACCAGGCAAACATCTGCTACAAATGCCACCCCATGTTCTCAGACAAGAGGAGTCTAAGTGTTGAGCATCTTCCCATAACCAAGATTTAACATCTTTAAATTTTCTTTCTACTTTGGCAACCGCACTGTTAGTGGCTTCCTGGCCAGCTAGCGGCCAGCACTTTACACATCTGTCACGAGATCTTAGAATATACACTGTGGTGTCTTTCTTGAGCAACTTGAAATGAGCAGGTCTGTGTCCCCAACAGACAAATGGAGGCCCAGCTGTATTTTAAATTGTACAATGTACATGATGTACACTTTGGGAAATGTTCATATTTAGTGATGCATCTAACACAGAAACAAATAATCAAGATACCGATAAAGAAAATCCCCACATTAAGTACAAGAGTGCAATCATCCATTTCATTTTACTACAGATAAAAATTTCAGACTCTGGGAAAACCAGGAGGCAGCAGTACTGGCATTTTCTAGGAAGGCTGAGGAAGTTTGAATTTCTTGGTGAGAGAGAAACAAAATAACTCATTTCAAGTAGGAGTAGCTGAGAACAGAGCTGTCCATGATCCTCTGTACAGGCCTCCATCCAAATGCTCAACTCCCACTCTTGTCAGTACTTGCAGGCATTTAATCCAAGAGAGGTTCTTCACCAACCTACAGCTATTTCATGACATGCCTGTCTTGGGGCGTAATATCCTAGACAGCATCCCCTTAAACCAAATGCTTGCCTTATATAATGGAAGACACTTGTCAAGGGGGAAATGGCAAAAATCCCATTGTCATTAAGGAGAAAATTAGTGATCTAGTGCATAGCAGTGTTTAACCAGTTAGCTAGCCTTTTTTTATTGAGGAACCAGATAATTAAGGAAGGTGTTGGTTGTTTTTTTGTTTGTTTGTTTTTTAACTTGAAATATATAAACAAATTATTGGAAAGTTTTGCACCATTTTAAACAGCAGAATTTCAGAGTTCAAATAAATTACAATCTATTTCACCATTGGACTGCCTGCCTGTAAGGTCACAATTAATTTTAATTTTCAGAAGTTACAGTGCCAAACATGATCAGGAGTAAAGCAAGAAAAACCTCTCTAGGGCCCGCTTGCAGCCTGTATCAAGCATTCAGCAGACAGGAACATAGGAGGCCAGGTGCACTTATCTCCAGAGGCAGCTCACACACCTTGAGAAGTATGTAAAGCATGACAAATTTAAAATTCAGTTGCCTATTTTAATTTTTGGGGGTGGTAATGGAGACGAGAGAAGGAGGAAGGGGAGAAAAGGGGGACCAAAGTCACTGACTTAATACATGAACACAGAGGGAGTTCCCTGTGTCTGTCCGTCACAGAGCAGCAGATACAGGAAAAGCCGTGACAATGCCGTGCCAGCAGTTAATGTGCTGTTACTTACTTCTTTTTTCAAATAGCATTCAATGGTGGGAGAAAGGTGGGTTTAAATCAAAGTAATTTAAAGCTAGCAATTTTAATCTTGCTTTACATTTACACTCCTGTTATCTTCATAAAGGATGATCAGTGGCTGGTAACTGCTAAGCCATATTGATTTGCAACTAAATATAGTCTGCTCTCCATTTGGTGTTAGTGTATGCTAACTAGAGGGCTGCGCCATCTCCAGTTGAAACATGTATTCTCTTTTACAGGTATTTATCCAGCTGACATTTTCCCTTTTTTCAAATTATTTTAATAAGCATCCAGTGACATTTATTAGATATTTTATTTTTCTCATTTGAATCATACTGCCTGAAAATTCAAAAAATAACCAGCTATTGAGAATTTCCTGACTTCATTTCCTTATCAGGCATACTAAACGTTTAATTCAGAACGTGATCTAAAACAAACTGATTTATTAAAGAGAAGTGAGCTTTAGCTGATGATTTAAAACTGAATTCTCATTTCCTCATCCTTCAAAATCTAGAGCTAGCTGATCTTTGTCTCCTATTGTACCTAGTTCTTTTTCACCACCTTAGAAAAGGAAAACGAGCATCCTAAATTTTTTAAGCTCTCCTTGGTTTCTCAGCTTTGAATGAAATCCTTTACAGCATTAAGTAGATTGAAAGGAAAAGAAATATCTCAGCAAAAACAGATTTAAAAGTCAATACATTTACTGTGTCCCTGCAACTACATAAATGTCAAAGCAAACTGAACCACTTGTTTTCGAAGTCAGAAGACACCGATCCTGTGAGGAAGGCTTTGCCTAACAGCTCTCAGTGTGTGAAGCAAGTGTCAACTTCACCTGATTGTCCCATGGCTGCAACTCATTGCCAGAACACACCTCAGGTACAGTTGAGTTGTTGAGGTCCCTGCTGTGCTACAGCCAATCAAGCAGCCCTCTAAGCAGGAGAGGTGCCTCACACGTGTCCCAGACTGGCTCTGGGAGGCAGAGCTCATCAACAGCCACACGTAGCCATCCACTAACCTGGCTGCTGAGATTACAGCAGACGTAGTAGGTTAGACACAGTGCCCTGGTCCTGCATCATGCTGGACAACCCTCATAGATGCAGCTTGGCCACTGAGCGATCTCCCTGGGTGACTCACCAGATTGCTGGATTTCGAGTGGTGGCTAGAGAGCAAGCATGCAGAAGGAATTGCTGCGTTCTTACTGATTTTTGAAAAAAGAAAATCCTGATGTGTTGAAGGGGTAAAGCCATTAAACCCTCTTTGCTCCTCTGTATAGACATCAGCTGTTTTGCTGGTGTGGAGGTAGAAGCAAGTGGAGGGAGTACAACTGCATGTCCTTTCTGTGTAGGTGTAAAATGGAAATGGTGTAAAAACACCATTTCCTTTACTTAATAAAGTTCCTTGTCTGGTATTAAAGGAAAGGAATCTTTCAGTAGCATTTCAGCCACCTGAAAGGGCAATTTAAAAAATAATGCAGGGTTTTGATGTTTAAACAAGCTTTTCCAGCAATTACTTGTTAATGGCATCCAGAGGCTGCAAGTAAGCAGCCGGACCCATCGTCCCAAGCAATTTCTAGTAGCAATACATGGAGTGAGGCAGAGGATTTGAAGGGAAGGAGAATGCTAGAGGAAAAGGGGGGAGGCTTAAAAACCACAAGTGAGATTGCAAAGTTTATCCAACAACTAAGCATTGGAATAAAAGCCAATACTATGCTCCAAAGCCCTCTGGAAATACAAACTCTTAAAAAAACCTGACTCATTACTTCCCTGTTTGCCCAATCAGATCAGACACGGCAGCTTTCCTGCAGCCTGCTGGTGAGCCTGAGCCGTTTGCTACCCCTCTGGCAGCCCTGTGCCCTTGGGTGCTCAGGTGTGGCAGGCAATGACAGCTGACAGCTACAAATTCTTGCCCCAGGGATGCCTGGCATGCAAACTCAGAAGGGCTCCATCAGGTGCAAAAGAAATCACCAAACTCCCCAGAGGAAACAAAGCCCAAGAGAAGAAAGAAACTCTGACTGTTTTGTGTTAAAAAGCCCCTTGTTGCCCTCCTCCCCGTTGCTGGACTGCGCTGTGTGCAAGGTGCGGCACTCAGCTGCGCTGCTGTCCACGCTCCTCGGGGCAGGGGAATGCCACGCTGCAGCGTGCTCCCAGGTTCATGTGGAAGCATTCCAAGCTACTCAGCTTCTGACAGCTCTCCAACTGCTCTACCACGCTGTAGTGCTTTACATTGCATTGCTTTCCCTGCCAGGAGGCACTGCTGTATTACAGTACAGTCATCTAGCAAACTGTAAAACTGATTTTTTCACCTCCCAAATACCAATTGACTCTTGCCACTGCAGTCGCAACTATATGCCCTGCTCTGTATTAGGGTCTCCTGCTTTTACGCATATGCAAGGGATTTTAGAATCTCCTTCCCAACTCGGTGCTCCGCCTCCTTGTTGTTCTCCCAAAAGCATACTCAGCTTCCAGCCCAAGGTGTCTCTGCTACATGAGTCCAAAGCCAGCTCATTAGGTACATAATCAGGCAACCCGACCGACTGTAGCAGCAAACACGGAGGTGGGAAAAATAACTAGAAGCATTGTAGTGACTCACTGCTTCATTAACGCGGACAGCTTTTTGTTAAGTCAGAATTTGCACAAACTAAGCAAGCTGCAAAGGCATTTCATAACACAGAGAGATTTTCAAGGTATTAGGAGGCATTCGGCTCCTAATTCTCTTCCTCTCAGTGTGCTTTACAGTACTCGTAGGCTGCAAGACAAAACTAGTTTCTGCACTGCAGTGTAGCTAGTTTCCCTTTTACTTTTGAACTATAAAAATAACCATATTATAATAGAGCAAAGGGCTAGCTTTCTGTCTGTTCTTTGGGAGTAACCAGAACAGTGTCAAAAAAAAAAAAAAAAAAAAAAGCAGTTAAATAGGGTAGAGTACAGGCGGTCTTTTCCCTTCTTACACCCTCTGCAATTGTTAAAGATTTTCTGATCCTGAGGTTGTATCAAGGCCATCACTTTTAGTATGAACTTATCTGTCCTTCATTGATTTTTGCATCTGTTTACACTTCTGCTGTCCATAACACCCTTTGGCAATGAGTTTCACATAACTGCTGCTTTGATTCAGTTTAGTTAAGACAACATGAGAACTGTGAAGAATCACTCCCTCCTCCCTTCCCCACCTCGTTCATGATGGCATAAAACAGCTGCAACTTCTGTAGTAAGTCATCTCTTTTCTGTAGTGAGGAAAGAAATCCTGTTGCCTGACTTGAGATGATGATTCTGCTCTACCTTTGAAAGGTGGCAATCAGAATGCAATAGTGTGCAAGATAGTGACACACCATGAATTTACGCAGCAGCATACTGGTGGTTTCTCTTTGGTTTACCAGCTTAGGTAAACACCCAGAGAGTTTGTTGATTGCTCAGGGGGTGCAGTGTTTCCTCCCAGCTGGCCTGTAGTCTCTGTAAGAATGTTTTGGGGATTGACTTCAGAGAAAGCTCTAGAACACTCTGCTGAGATAGCAAGTGAAAATTTTCATCCTCCAACAGTTGCCATCACAGACCTCTCAACTTTTTACCAAATTCAAGCCAGACAAAAAAANCTTAAAAAAAAAAAAAAAAAAAAAAAAGTTTTGTTTGTGGGTAGATTTTTCTTTTTATATATATATATATATATGGGGCTTAAAGTAGGAAGAAATAATTTTGAAAATAAAGTATCATCATGAAGACAGAGGAGAATGGCATTCCAGAACTGTCAGGGAAGAACCAGTTTGTCATTATCTGCGTACAGATAAAGGTTGAGATGCTGACTAACTTCCCTCAGCTCACATGAAGCCTTTTTCATCTAATTTAATGAATTATTACCCAGAGGTGGATTTTCAGAATTGCTCCCACCCCCACATGCTACTTGTGCCTTGCTGGGTCCCTCCCAGCAGCAGACCAAGCCTGCACACAGAGTGGTCACCAGGAGCAACCCCAG
Source organism: Alectura lathami (assembly GCA_013399715.1). NCBI lineage: Eukaryota > Metazoa > Chordata > Aves > Galliformes > Megapodiidae > Alectura > Alectura lathami. The sequence goes on from VXAV01001787.1 coordinate 129,950, forward strand.
GGTCTTGTGTGGCCCTTGTGGCCCTGGGAGAGGACAGCATGGCACAAAGCCAGCTCTGACCACGTGCCTTCTGTCTCCATCAGCCAACAAACGAAATGCACTCTGCAGTTTCAACCCAGCCAGTGTGTTACTGCACGGCATTCAGCTCTGTAGCCTGTAGAGGAAGAAGTAGCCTGAGAAACACGTCCCCCTGAAAGCACTCCCTAGTTTTGCACTTCATCAGGTTTCTTCATCTTGCACTTCCTTGCTATTTAAATAGAAACAGAATATACTTTTTCCATTTAGGTCCTTACCTGATTTTGCTACTCTGTTAGTTGGACTTTTTACATAAGACCTTTCAACAAACCTTGCCTTATTTACCTTGCTTAAAAACAAACGGTAATGAAAAAAAAAAAAAAAAAAAAAAAAAAAAAAGTGCTAAGACTGTTACTTACTGTTTTCGTCTAGTTTAAGCTCATCTTTGGTGCAACTTGGCGGGTTGTTTCATCAATGTACACTTGAACCCACAAGGTAAAGCTTCTCCTGTACTCTCAAATGTCTACTAAAAAACAACAAACGACACTCCCCCTGACCCCCCCATTTCCTGGCCTGCAGTGTGCTCAGTACTACGGCTACACCAGGCTTAGGGCTGCACAAGCAGCAGCAAACAGCCTCTTGCTGCTCAGGAGGTAACCACGGTCCCTTTTTTTTCCATCTCCTGCTCCTGTGTCAGGATCACTTCCTTGCTCCCAAGAATGAGATGTTTCTCCCTGCATTACTTGCCTCTTAGAAACTCACAGCTTTCAAATCCCTGCCGTTTTCCCCCCATCAAAGAGCTCCCAAACACATACCAGTTTGCAGCTCTTCAAATCTCACAGTTTCTTCTTTCACTTGTGCACTCAGGGAGAAGCCTCACAAGCCAGAGAAGCAGAAAGAACGTGGTTCTCCCCAGCAGGCAGCGAGAAAAGCATTGCTGCATTAAAATCTATAGCGCCCAACCAAGGAAATGTTCTTAAGCTCATCCCAGCAAATATCCCAGTCTGAAGAAGTTTCCCAGGTGTCCCTTATCAATGAGTGCCCTGCAAGGATCAGTCAGACTTGGCACCATGATGCACAATTCACTACACTGCCTCATGAGTCGCTGCTAATCCTAAGAGGCATGCTTCCCCAAATATAGCTGCTCCATATAATTGCTTGGCTTATCTCCCCTCTCTTCCTAAAGCCCTTAAAATTAATGATAGATATGCTTGCAGATCAAAATCTTGTGTAATGCCATATGCATCACTTGTTCACAACAGCACTGTCAGTCACAGTGCTCAGCTGCAATTTCTCCATACTTCTTAGTAGCAGCTCAAATACTGCCAAATTAGTGAATGCTGGGAGAGACATCAGAGCAGTTTGTTTGACCTCAATTTCAGAATTTCTGGGAGGCATTTTAACACACCATGAGCAAGATAACACAAAACAAAGTCATGAGCTGGAACACTGCATCTCAGCATATCTGACCAGAAAACTGAGTAGGTCATTTGAGCAAACACAGGCTCCTGTGAACATGCAGCTAACACAAGTAGCTCAAGAAAATAATAACAGAAACATTTTACTTCCATGCTTAGAACCCTCTCAATTTGAGTGAATAAATTATTGGAACAGCAACCTTCATACATGGACAAAACTCTACCACTGCCCACAAGCATAAAATAGCTAGGTGAACGTTATAAGCCAGTTGAACAAATTGAAATCTAAACCTTCCTTCTGGGTATCTCATTTTCTGAATGCTTTGCATACAGTGCCTGCAAAAATAACTGGGTGTGTTAAGTGTTGGGGAGAAAAGTCGCTTTCCTTCTGCTTCCTAAGGAAACTAATGTGGGACAGAGCATCACTTTTAGTCAACGGGATGAGAAGTTCCAGCAAACCCCTTGCTGGAGCTCTGACAGAGGCAATTCAGAAAGTCAGCCAGAGACCTGCGCACACCCATCACCATTACTTTCCAAGACTGGAATGTGAGAAAGCTGAATTTCAGTTTTGCACTCAGCCTCAAATGTTAGCTGTCTCAATTCAGAGGGCTGGGTACTTGCTGCTGTCTGGGAGGTGTGCACAGCCGGGTAACTCCTGCCTCACACTGGACTTCTGTTTTGAGCTGCAGAAAGTCAGCATGTGCAGTTTGCTCATGTTTCCCTTCTTTGATAACTAATTAAGGATATGCTATTTAGCTTTAGCATGAGCCAAGAAAATGCATTTCTTCATAGTCGAAAAACATCTAGTTCCAGCTGAACTGGTTTGGAAGAAGATTTGGCTGAGAAGAATGACGATGCTCTCCTTGAGACAGATGTTCTGGCTTCTTGTGGCTGTCACTCTCCCAGCAGGACTTGACAATTGATAATGTTCTTGCAGAATGCATTTCAGTTCATATAGTCCTCTCCCAGCTGAGACTATAGGATCTCTGTTCACCTGGTGTCTTCCATATTTATCCTGTCACTGCTCCAGAAGCAGAGCGATTACTACTGTGTGGTAATAGCCACAGAAAGGTGGCAGTGGGTGAATTTAGTTTGCAGTTTGAGAAGAGTACTTATCACCTAGGACATTTGCATAAAATAGCTTCTTTAGTTCTTGATTTAATGAGTAAGGGAATGAAATCTTTCAGTGTATATTGAAAATAACCACAAGGACTTGCCATCTGTAACAGACATACATTGCTCCCTTTCCATATCCACTGCCTACAAGTAAACATTTCTCAAGCGGTCATCTAGGGGAACTGGAAGGGGGAAAGCTCAATGCCTAGCCATGCTGACTCTTCAAGTGAAAAATTTGGACAACACAATGATGAAAGTCTTGAGGATACTTTGCAGTGCCTTTGCTATGTTCAGTTTTTATTCAAACATTCTTAATATTTTCTCACAAGCTGATAATATTCTTACTATATCAGATTTCCTTCTCTGCTTCATCTATTTGGGAGAAAATTTAGTTGGCACATGAACATTTGCATGGCAAATTTATTAGTCCTGGGAAAAAAGTAAAGTGGACAGGTGGAGAAATTTGCCTCAAAGTTACACTGGTAGCTGCAGAGCTGATGAGAGACCCCCTTCCCCTCTCCCTTAATTGTTCACCATTTTGCAGCTAAACAAAAGGCTAGCCAACAGGCAGGCAGATAAACGACAAACCTGCACGGCAATCTGGCTTCAACTGCATGAGCTAAAGCTGCTTCTCCCAGCCAGCAGCAGAATCCCATCCCTCTCCTCTCAGAGGCGAGCCCCGATTGCCACCTGGCAGGGGCATACTGGTGATACAACAGACCCATGATCTATCCATGGGGTTAGGCAGAAAGTAGTATCCAAGGCACCTATCCCAGCAACGTCTAAATGCAAGTATCAGAGCACTTTACTGACAAAAAGGTCTTTCCCCCAGGCTGTTTAAAATTTGCATGTTCCTGAGTAGCACTGAAGATAGCAGCAATGGTGATTCATTAAGATAATGATTTAAGTAGGAGGCTTAAGAAAGTCAGGGTGGATTAACATCCAAAGGGTTGTAGTTGGAGCTCCTCCACTCCAGCCTGCCACCTGCCCTTTTAAGGGAAGGGACAAATTCCAAAAGTTGGGAGAACTATGAATTAACAACAACGACATCACAGCTACAACACGTAACTACAGGAGCCCATCCTTCTTGGCAAGGTCAAGCACAAAATTTTATGGTAAAGAAAAATTTCCTTTGGCTTTATAAATTATTAGGTTTTCCTTCTTTTATTTAGTTTGTTAGTATAGGTTCTCCTAAAAAAAAAAAAAAAAAGCATTTATTTTGAACAAAAATAATTTTCTGTCCAACTTGGAAACAATAAAGGTTTTCCTCTGACCAATAGTCTTTCCTCACTATTGAATAATGAGATAGGTTTTACAAGTTGATTGCTCCCCACATAATACTGTAAGTATACGCAAGGGAAAAAGCATACAAACCCTTTCCACATCCCAAAATTTAACCCAGTTGTGATCAGCTACGAGCTGAAACATGCCTTCTGTCCATAACATGGGGTTAGTGCTCAGACAGGGACAGGTAGCTAATGCTTCATCCCTGCTAAGAGAGAGGCCTTTGTACAATGATTTTGATAGAATACTTTCAGTTGGCTTCTAGACAGATGCACAAGCAACCAGTTTTGCTGTTCTCCTGCTCACTCACAATAGTTGCAATAGGGCATCCCAGTGTATATTGCCCCACTCACCGCTAGCTGTGCTTGGTCTGAACGTCTTCTAGGCACTCTATCCCATGCTGATTCAGTACAGAATAGCTTCCTAGAATGCAATTATAGAAAGAGTAAGGGTTTGTCTTAAAAAGGGGTTATTCCAGAACAGCTATTCCTTATTAACCATTCCCAATCACCTCTTTGTTAGGATGATGAAGTTAATTGGGAACAGCTCTTCCACTCAGACTTGTAACTTACCTTGGTGTGAATCAATTCCCCCGTTTAGATGTGCCCTTTAGTACAGCATCATACAATCATAGCGATGGATTCATCAATAGAAATAGGCTCACAGGTGCGATGAAAGTAGAGCTGCTTTGTGGACACATCTCAGCTAAGTTTGTTATAACTTGGGCAGGACCAAGAAATATCTGTAAAAAATAGTTGTTCCTATAAAATTAGGTCTTGTCAGTACTGCATGTGACATTTTGTACCTTACAAGTCTCGGGATCTGCTTTGTTCGGACTTGGTTTATTCCTTAGAAATACGGAGACCTTAACAGCATGGAAATTTTGAGTTCTGTAGCTTCTTTGTGAAGTTCTTAGCTTGCAAGTTTTCTCATCCAAAAAGGGCTGAGAAAGTACCTGGCACATCTTGGATGCTTATTGAATACATTAAATAAATCAAACATTTTATGATAAAATTCCACTCCCCCACACCAAACAGATGTAGGTGCAAGTCAAAGAGGCTTGAAAAATTGCACTAAAATTGATTTTGCTCCAGTTTTCCCCAAAGGAAAAATTTATGTGTGGGTTAAGACAAAAACATGGAAAATTTCAGTGATCATGAACAACTGAAAACAGAAATGGAGGAAAGACAGAAGCCAAAACTGAACTTCACAGTCAGACTGCATAATTTATATACTCTCTAGTGTTCTGTATTACAGGCATTCCTGAACTTAAACGTCAAGTGAAAGAGTTTTCCTTGGGCTCATCATATCTACAGAGAAAAGTGCCAGATAGCTTAATGCTGGAGTCTTCCAGCCTACTCAGGGGAAATCACAGGTCCATGGAGAAGGCTCTTTGCTTCATTTCAGATTCTGAGAGGCTGGAAAAGATAGGACCCAATGTAGTGAGGATGACTGACACAAGACTGGGTGGAGTGTCACCTATAGGTACACATGAAGTCCTACAGCACAAAAATCCAAGAAAAATCTTGTTCAACTGCCTGATCCACCAGGCCATTTCTTGCATCCCTGCAACTCCTTGTTCATCCCACACCTCCTATGTTCACACTGACAAAGCTAGTCCATCCCATACACTGCATGAATCAGGGATCCTGGGTCAAAAACTAGCAGGCAATCCAGGCTGCAATTTCTTGGTCATGGTATCTGTGTAACTTGCAGTCTCCCCTTTCATATATGCAATTTTAGTCCACAGATGTAGTATTTTATAAACAACTATTACAGACTATTTCACTATTCAACTAAACAACTATTTCACCCCAGAGGTGAAAAAGTTAAGAAAGACATGATAGAAAGAGGAAAGAACAATTATATGCAAGTCAGATCAGGAAAAAAAAAAAAAAAGGCAACTGAAACCACTTCCAGTCTGTCTATCCAACAAATTCCACACGCTCATGGTCTCTGGCACCATTTCACAGTAACCCCAAAAGATGTTCACCTGCTCCCACAGCAATAAGAAACAAACAGTGGAACAGGAACAAAGAAGTTCCCACCTAGGATGACCAGCATAATCCCCCAACAGCATATCACAGAGAGGAAACCTTATTATCATTAAAGCAGAGGAAAATCAAACACACACGCACACAGCTCTACTGCTGTGCACTACTAGGATCCTCCCCATTTTCTATACGCATCTAATATCAGGAGATTTATATTCAGGCCAAAAGCTCACGCTGGCAGGAGAGGAAAGTACTTTGGAGAAGAGGGGAAGGGAAAAAAAAGTCTACAGTTTCTTGGCTTGTGATCAGCAGGCTGGATGCATTCTGTGGAACTAGGCCAACGCGTTAGTTATTATATTCAGGAGAACATCTGAATCTCAGCTCAAGGGAGCCGAGTTTGCGGCTCTCATTTATGCTGTATATCAATTGAATATCAAACCACATTTTCCGCCTTCTGAATAATAAAGCCTAATAGTTTGGGACTCCCATATGGTCTATTGTTAAAATATTTCTAAACACTGGCTGCTGCTTTATTTCTGAAGAAAGATTGCTCTTTCCTCTTCAAGCTTCACTTTTTTAAAAGATGCTTGCAGCAAAAGATAATTATATTCATCTTTTAAATATCTCCAGAGTTCTAAGAAGGGCTGAAAAATGAGGGGATAAGGAAAAGCAAATACATTTTTGAAATTGGCTCTTTTTTTTTTTTTTTTAATGTCACATGCAAATGTTTGTTCCAGGCAGAAGCAGCTGGTGCCACCAGGCTCTGCTGCTCAGAACAGGGGGTGCAGAGCTTTCAGAAACCATGAGCAGTTCGAACAAAGAGGGACCACACAGGCTCAAGCCATTCACAAAAGGACCCAGGCCGATTATTTGACTATTACTTACAGGGAAGCTTGACCAGTAATGTAGGCAATAAATACTGGAGAAACCTGTTCTGTGCATAAACTGGGTTTGTCTTTTCACAAGTCCTGCTCTCTAATTAGCTACTCATTCCTGGAGGGCATTGCTGATGGATGGAGTGTATCAATTTGGTATACTTTTTTTTTTTTTTCTTAAGTTAAGAAACCTGTCCAATAATAAAAGCATCAGCATAATAAACGCTTTGCAGTGTGTTAGGAACAGTAACTAGTGCTTCCACAGTCACGCCACAGAGGAGTATTCTGTTCCATTTGCTTTTTTTTTCAAGTTTAGTGGCAGAGAGACTATCTAGCTCACGAGGGCTGCAGTGCCCTGCGAAGTGTTCGCCTTCTGGCCCTGCCTCCCCCCTGCTCGACCAGCATGGAAGGGCTCAGCCGCTCCATGAGCAGAAGTGAAACTGCGTGGTGCCGCAGGCAGGGCGCCGGGGCGAGCCTCAGCTCTGCCTCTGGCCCTCCCTAAAACGAGCCCCAAGATCTCCCTGATGGGAGCCCTCAGTGCAGCATGGGCTGCATTTCTGCTGGTCACCCAGCAAAGCTGAAGGTGCTGTGCTAGGCATGGCCAACAGCAAGCACCGCAAAAATGCGGCGGTTCCTGCAGCCCAGGGAGCTAAGCAGAAACTTCTGCTCTCTCCTTCCTCTTCTGTTGTAGCGCTCACTGCAGCTTCTCGTTCCCGTCTCCTACTGCCTGCCTGCTCCCCTGCTCCATCCCCTATCTGCCCACCATCGCCTTCTCTGCTCCAGTGTGCACGTTTTCGGAGTCAGCTGTCCTAACACTGAAACTGGCTGCTCATACACATCAGCTGCCTCCTCCCTGGGAAGGAAGAAATTCCAGTATTTCAACATTTGCTCTCATCCCAAATCAGGGAGAAAAACTGAAATTAGAGACTCTTTGTAGTCAGAAGTTCACAAGTTTTTTTTTAAAAAAGAGAGAAACCTATTCGTGAACATTAGTGCATTTTGTCTCATTTGAAATGGAATATTTTGACTTTACTGAAACCAACGTTGGTTCATTTTGGTTTGGTGACCTGACCCAAGAAATTTTGTTCTGAGTCAGTACACTTTTGAACTGCTTTTATTCCCACAGTTCTTCACAGCCTCATAGGCACTGCAGCCTGGCAGCCTCATAACCCCGTTTGCACCCCTGGGTTAGTGTCCGTGGAAGGCAGTTCCCACAACACGGAGGTGCCCCGTGGTCCCAGGGAGCTGTAATGCCGTGTGGGAAGGCCAGAGCTCGGAGTCCAGCAGAGGATTGGTCCATCAGACTGCTGCTCTCTGAGCAGCCTTGCGCTGCTACAAAATGCAGCACGACGTTTTGGACCAATTCTGAGCAAAAGCTTTGAGAGCAGCTGAAGAAAAGCAGAGTAAAGAGGTATTCCCATGCAGGTAGTATAGATCCAGCAGTGTCGTATCTCCGGCAAAGAGCATGTTTATTAATTTTGCAGGTGAATAGAAGTCTAGAATTGGATTTTTCTAGGAAAAAGAAAATCTATTTCAAAGAAACTGCATTTTTCACTGAAAAAACACACACCAAAGAAAAACTCAAATCAGGCTCAGATTGACCGCAGCAGCACCTCCCTGCAGGCATTCTTACACACTGTCTTAAAAATAATCCAGTGAATGAAGCTTATTCTTACAGAAACTTCCCCAGCAGGGACCTTAAATTACAGCAATATCAGCACCCCTCTGCCTCCTACACAGCTCCTGTTGTGACCCAAGCACTTCAGGATGGAGTTCACCAACCAAGTGTGACGTCTAGTTCAGAGAGGGTCTGACAAGGATCGAAGCAGAGGTTTTGCAACAGATGTCTGAATCCTGCTGCTTCTAGCTGAGGAATGGGCATGGCTCTTACATCAGTGAGGCAGAAATAAGTGCTGGTGGGGCTGAAGGATTTTGGTTCTGCCCCAAACATTCAGGTGCCACCAACTCATGCTCACCAAACTGTTCTTAAAACAAGGGGAAAGGATTCTCTGTGAGATTTCGTGTGCATTCACAGAAAGTTAATTTAGCAGTTTTGCTGTAGAATCTGTACTGCTTGTCTTATAATGTGTGTTTTTACCCCTAGGTCTGTATATCTAAGAGAAGGTAGAGTGCATGTGCATGTATGGCTTTGATTTACTTCTCAAAAAAAAAAAAAAAAAAAAAAAAAAAAAAAAAAANGGGAGATACACTTACCCTGTAGTTTCAATGTTGGAAACTACAATAAACTTCTCTTTTTAAACCCCATAACCTTCTGACTGTTTTATAGTTATAAGGAATCATAACCAAGGAAAGATTTAGCCTAACAGTGATCTGCCCTCAAAGACATTAATCTGTCACATCTAATAGAAGGGGAGTAAGGAGATGAACCTTTTCTCTGAGCAATTCAGACAGATGGTGCAGGGCTTTGGTGGGAACCTACTGAAAGTTGCCCCTGCAACAAGGGTAAATTTGGCAGAGCTGAGCACCCAAAGATGCTGTTTTTGAGTCAGTGTGAAAAATATCTCTGCACGATTTCCTTGTGTTTTAAAACCTGAATTCTTTATTATCATATCTCACCACTTTTGTGGTTGACACATCCAACCAGCTTTCCACCCACTTTTTCACCCCCTTTATGCTACTAAGACTGAATCTTCCTTCTGTGTGCAATTTTTACATCTTCTCAAAGTAGTTCTTTGCTTTTGGAAAATCAGCAGAAGATAAACAAGTGCATTGTGACAACATGTTAAAGCTTATTTTTTCTATCAAGACTTCAAATATGGCTTCATTTGTCTGAGCTTCTGGTAGTTTCTTTCTTACTTCATAAAGCACACTGAAGTCTCCAAATTAGTTTCTCTTTTCTTTCTTTCCTGTGACTTATATGGAAAATAAAGGGTTTATTTTCTCTTCACTCTTATTTTCTCAAGCCTCAATCCCAAACTTCTCTTTTCTAGTTTAATCATTGGAGTTCTCTCCCTCCTTCTCTTAAGCACTGCGTTTCTCCAGACCCAAGTGAAAAACATGTCTGAATCACTTCTCTCTGGGTTCCTTCCTGTCCTCCAGAGAAGCAACAAATGGCTCCCGGGACACTTTGCTCTGTTTCCCCTCCTGGAAAAAAGCCAAAGCTTACCAACTCTCTTTTCTTCAGGTCTGCCACTCAGCTCACTAACCTATCCCCATTTTCCACCCACACTGAACAAGCTAGCTGTAAGATTTCCAAACTTGTCTGAGGAGCTTAGCCCTAAATTCAGCTCGTTGTCCTATAAGAGACCAGACATGAAACCAATACCGATGCTTTAGCGTTCTCATGATGTCTCAAAGCAGGTGAAGACCATTATTGTCAGATTCCTAGCATGCAACAAGACCGAGAGGAAGCACTGAAAGGTACGAGGCAGTAAGAGACCAAATTCACTTGCAGTTGCAGTCCACAAGAACATACAGAACTCAGAGGGCAGTAAACTTAGACGCTAGTTTTCCAGACCAGCCAGAGGAGGCCTGGTGTTGGAAGACTCAAGGTAATCCCCAGATTACCCTTCATCACAGTCAGAGGGAGCAAATGCCACTTTGCATGGTGAAGCACATCAGCTAGGGAGCTTGTTTTTATTTCATATTAATGAACATTAGCATGGAACCCAACTTCCTTCCCCTCCTTATTTTTGATATCATTAAGGACCAGAATGAGCATTTTGTTTTGTTCTACAAGAGTAACAGACTGCAGCACTGTGGAATTAACAGGAGAGGGAGAGAATGGAGGAAAAAAATCCAGGTGGTAGACACTTACTGCTCCGGCCACTGCACAAAATGACGGCTTGAGTGCACATTTTTGCCTGATTGCATAGCTGTCTCTGCTACCCATCTAATCTGCTTAGAAAACTGGTTTTGAAGGATATGGTTCAGACATACCATACCACTCGCATGGGGGGGGGAGGGGGGGGATGATGAGGGGAAAAAAAAGTGCTGCAGCTGCAAAAGATAAAATAGAGACAACTAATTTTCTCAGAGGTTGCAACACAACCTCTCCCCCTCCTCCACATGCAGTCACTGCACTGGCAGGATAAGCTGGAGATTCTCCAGCGTAAGCAAGAAGGTACAACAAGGTGTGCAGGCCCTTCTCCACCCCGATACCCACAGCCCTTGGGGGTACCACAGAAAGCAGAGGCTGACAACCAGCGGCTCCAGGGGAGGTGGTGACATTCCTCCGCCTGCTCGTTGCAGTTGCGTTACCATTCTTAAGAGGGGGACGTGAGAAACGCACGCTGCTAGATGTTACGCTGAGACAACAATGAGCACGGGGGAGTTGCAAACTCCTGTTGTACCAATTGGTGGCTGGGTTCTGAACTTTCATTGTGTGATCCGATTTCTCCTGTCATCCAAGCCATTTTGCAAACTCCAAGCATACGTTCATCTAAGCCATGTGTCCTGAAATTTAAACAGCTGAAGGGGATGGGAGGGGTAGGGAGAGAAGGGAACCACTGGATTTCTGGTGACAGTGTCTAAAATACACATTTGCCCAAGGAAGTCTCACTTTAGATAGTCATTTAGCAAAAGAACTACAGCTGCTTACAGGCAAGAGGTACAGTTTCAAGTGACCATCAGATGTAAAATAGGCCAAATAAATGTCTGCAGTCTAAAGGGAATGGGTGGGTGTACTCCCAGAAATGTAACAGAGATAGCAAACGGATTAACAATGGGTGACCCAATGTCAAGATTAGCAGACTCTGATTTCAGTTACACTGTAGCAATAATATTACCTAAGATATAGCAGAAGCGAAACTGAAATCAGAGTCTGACCCAGGATGTCAGGGAGGCAGCTGCTTTGGGTTTTTAATGCACAGAATTTCAGCCTAGTTTGCTTTGTTTCAGGAGGTTAAGCTGTCTTCGGCAGAAGGGCTAGCAGCCTCTGCCAGCTGCCACGTGATCTGTAAGGGTGTTTTCTAAATGGAATTGGACATTTTTGGGGTGGAGATGGAGGAAAGGAGGTGAGGATTGTTGTTAGGAAGGCAGACAGCATGATAAGTATATTGGCATTTTCTGTCTCTCTTGAGAAAGGTGTATTTTCCTGTATTTCCTTTCGCTACCCATATATACTCTTACGCTCTCCTTTGTGCTCTCCTTACATGTAGACCCATCTGCTCTTTGAAAGCATCAAGAATGCCAGTTGTGGTCTTTGTGGAGTCTTTGAGGTTGCATTGTGTGAGTGCCTACTCCCTGACTGAAATGAAATACAAGTGTTTGTTACATATACATAAATAATTTTTCAGCTTTCCAAAATATTAATTGCTTACGGAAATTAAACATCTGCTAGCAATAAAATCCCCATACAAATGAGAAGATAGTTTCAGTCTGACTAAAATGCTTTTCTTTGTTAATTGCCAAGAACACCACTTTCTCGTCATTTACAATGGTAATTTCATTAGTTCTCCAAGTAACAAAATATTTCAGTCCTTTCTCTTTCATGACAGAAAGGAAAAGTTCCAATTCCCATCTCCGTGTCAACTCTTGGGGTCCTGCAAAACCAAATGAGAAACGAGCTGTCACACCTAGCCAGAGCAGAGACCGATTGCATGGGTAGCAGAGCCCACCTGCAGACCTCGTCTCTATGGCCCACAGTCCCCCAGGACTCTGCCGAATTTTCTTAAGTATTATGCTACAGAGCACAGCTGCTGTGGCAGCTAGGTACTGCAAGTGCAAAGAGGAGCCGAAATGCTGATAACACGAGAATGCCTAGAATAGCTGATGCCAGGGGGAAAGAAGGGGGACACCAGCTGAATGTGCATCACACAATGAAATAAATCGGTTGGGTAAAAGCCCCCATATGGTTGCTTGGGAACACAGAGCTAAAAGGGCTTTCACTGTTTTGAGACTACAGACCTCCTCCAGCTTATCATCTCACTCTCTGCAAATTGGTGCAAAACCATGAAAAAAACTGAAAAAAAAAAAAAAACATTTTTTTATTATATAGGAAAAGCACCACCAGTCCTTTGCATGAGCCTATTTTTTACATTCCAGAATCTAAGAATTTAGTTGCAGTACTTGCCCTCTATCCACTTAAGGGATGAAAGGCCTGGCCTATCTCGCTCAAGGTCAGATAGTAAGTTAAGCAGCAAATGATGACAAAGACTCGGTTACGTCCAAATCCCATTCAACAGTTCTACCCATTAGATGGAAGAGATGTTGAACACCCTCATGCATCAAAAATGACTAATGCTCTGGCAAGTCAGCCTGTGATAGAGAGCTGGGAACTTGCACGTCTCCTTCCTCTGCCCCCACCCCACTCTTCCTACTCCAGTGCTGTTCCAAAGCCCACGTGATGAGATTTTCCTAATCAGCAATTAAATAGTTAATGCTTACATTACAGCAGATGGAACGGGAGTTGCTGCAGGGAAGGTATGCAGAGGGAAGGAGGAGAAAAGAGGCAGTAAGAGGGAGAAAGCAGGCACAGGAACAATCCTGAAGGAAAGCAGTTTTCCCACTAAAAGGAGTGATTAGTTGACTAGACAACGTAACCCTTAAGACTTTGTCTAGACTAGGATAAAATGCTCTGTGTTGAACCTGGTTGAGAGGCATAGTGTAGGCAGGGCTCATAGCTTTTGAGCATGTGGTAGCCAAGGTAGAGGCTAATTAGGATGTGTTCACTAACACATCTTAACGTTCCACTCTTAAATCCTTGCCCAAGAACTCAAGGCTATGCAAAGTAAAGGTCTCTGATGTTGTCCCAATGATTGTAAGAGCAACAATGCGACACAGTGCAAAGAAATCAGGATGCTGGGGAATATCCCAGGTCCTACACCCAGCATTTTCCATATGCTTGTTGAATCTCCATAAACATTTGCATCTTAAAAGATTCACCAGTATTGTACAGAACAACCTGCTATGACATTTTTTCTCTAAAAATCTAATCAAAGCTCCAAATGCCAATAGGAAAAGAGACCGCAGGCTAACAGCCTATACTCTTGTGAAACTTCTCCTTTTGCTCAGTGTTTGCTCAGGCAGATTTGGGAAGGAGGGGGTGGAGGAGAGCAGAGAGGGCAAAGAAAAGTGTGCCCAGAGCCTTAGCAACACCATCATTTTGACAATCCATTACCAGATTTGTAATTAAAAGCAAGTCCCTCCTCACTAGGGCAGCCAGATGCATCCACAGAAAACTTGTTCAGAGACTTGTTACAATAAATACCAGGCAAACTACGAATGTTGTAGCTCCTTCTTAACCCTTCCAGCAGTATTTTGGAACCGCCTGTCAGTTTGAAAGAGTGATCGTTTTCCTCTCAGCTCGTTGCAGGCTCTAGGTGTGCCCCTAACCAAACAGGCTTACCACTTAAAAGCTTAATTGCACCTGTGGCTTAAACCTTATCCCAGACAGTATTCGGGTGCATTTGGATTTGGGCGTTTCAGGTGTGGGACTGGGGCCTGCATTCACAAACAGAGCTAGACAAGTCAGAGTAGGAGCCCCTGGTGCAAGCAGACTACACCAGGCAGCAACAGATGAGGAAGAAGTGTTTTTTCCATTTTGATCACATTTATCTGTATTTACATTTCCAAAGTTGGGTTTGAGTAATGTACACCTCCTTGTTTGTGACTGAGGGCAGGTTTCACAGTCTCAGATTTCTTTTCCACAACAAAAAAGATCAAAGTTTGAGCCACTTGTGCAACTTAGGTGTTTACAGTGAACTGGTCTAATCGCATGGCAAGCCCTCCCTCTGTTATCAGTCTCACGCTCAGCCAAGCTCCTTCATTCCATATGCACCAGGAAGGACCAGGAGGAGAGAGCCCACATCTGGCTTGGATTATAACCCACGTCCCGTCTCTGTGTCCTTACACTGGAATTAAACCACAGCATGCTAGGGAAGGGTCTAATGTATTCCCTTGTCTGCCAGGCTGGCAAGTCATTTCCAGGTTGTGTTTTCAAGAGGCTTTTAAAAACCAATCAAATGTCATATGAAGAACCAAAATGAAAGAGTTAAGTTCCCTTAACTCTCGTGGTACGGCCACTGCCCAAGGAAACCTGTGCTGCTTTTTCAAAGTTATTGGAGAAGAAATAAGAAAGAGTCCATGCTTGCAAGCTTCCTCACTCCCAGTCTGTCTTCATGCAAGGACACACAAACTTTTTGGGTCTCTATTTTGTAAGCTATAAAACTGGAGGTAAATTTTAGGGATTTGTGAAACTGCTTTAATTAATAATAGCAAAGCACACATCTTCAGATGGAAGGTATCATATAAATATTAATGAGCACTGACTACTGGCAGCATGTGTGTCCCTGAGGAATCATAAGCACCATGGATGGATCAAAGAGGGCATATATCTCTGAGAGACTGAGTGGTGGGAGTTGGCTCTGTGTTTAACCGTTTTTTAAAGTAGATCCTCAAGACTGTTGTGGATATTCCCTATCAAGTTACAGCAGCTTTCAATTAAAATTACATTTTATCCTTAGGCAAAATTCCACAGTGTACCTTTCAACATTAGCAGGGCACATTTTCACTCATGTACATCTTTCTTCTACATACATATAACTAATAGATCTTTGTAAACAGGGGTCAAATCAGCTGGGACACAGAGATTTTTGCTTCATTCTGGTCTAAATAGATTCCCCTTACCTAGATGCATTAGCAAACAACTTCCTGCTCTGCTGGCAGTGCCGTGGGATGGGGATGTGGCAGCTGTTTTCTTCACCATGTTAATGGGATGGGGATGAGTCTGGCAACACTTCAGCCACGGAGCAAAAAACTCTGCATGGTAAAGATGCTGCTTCTGTCTTCCTTAGCCGCCACCTCCTGCACACATGAAGCACAGAACAGGGCCCTGGACTGGCTGGGGCTCTGGAGGGCCGAGCCATCAGTCTTGGCGTTGGGGGTGCTGGTGCAGTGACAGGGCAGCCTGCAGCCTGGTCCCCAGCACCCCGGGACGTGTGGCCTGGCACGGCTGGCGTGGGGTGGAGGCCGCGGCCTCCTCAGGAATGCCAGATGGCCGCGGGCCTCTGCAGTGTTTTCCAAAGCGGTGCTTACATTTGTTTCTCTTAGGGTCCAGTAAACCTGTGGGTTTTGTTGTTGGGGGTGGTGGTGTGGAATGAGGAAGAGCTGCTTTGTTGGTAGGTTTTTTTTTTTTTTTTTTTTTTTAAACATTAGAAGACAAGAGGCCACAGGAACCAAAGATCTTTTCTTCCCTGAGAAAAATTCAGTGTCGTCAACTGCCTTGTTACCTCTCTCAGGCTTCTAAGACACCACGGACACTTTCTGCCCACTCCGCAGCAGCCAAGGCTAATTTGCAAGCCGGAGACGTGGCCAGCCAAAGCCTGCTCTGTGTGGCCTGTGTTTCAGTCCCTCAGCAGGCACAGACCGATGGCTTCAGCCCAGCTGATCCCAGTCACATCTCTAGATTGCTTAGTGCTGGTAGCAAGGACAAAAATCGAACAGCACTGGCACCTGCCAGGTGTTTGGAATTGTGTGTCTGAGCTGCCCAGAGGAAGAAGATGGTGTAGAGAAAGTATCCTTAGCACTTGGCAAAAGGGAGAGAAATTGGAAGATGTCCAGGACTACACAACATCTGGATAGCCAGGGAAAAAAAAAAAAAAAAAAAAAGACCCAGAAATGAATTTCCTCTTGGGGTACCAGTAGAGGACTGGATGCTCACAACATAGGGGAAATGGCGGCCACAACAACAGGCTGAACGCTTGGATCTACTTGCTGTGTTCTGCTAAAAGATGAGATAGAAAATGGAACTGTTTTGATACTGAGTAACATAGATCATGCCACAGTGCCAACAATCTTTAGGCAAGGAACTATAAACTAGAAGGACAGGAGGTTAATTTCTTCCTCAGCCACACCTAGGAATAAATAGTGTTTTTGTAAGAAACTCAGGCACCAGATCTAGCAAGTACTTCTCCATAAACTCTAGCCCAAAAGAATCGCTTTGGAAAAGGTCAGACCACCTCCTGTTCCCAGAATTAATTTAATTAGCACTTTTTCCTCTCTGTATAAGATCAGGGATCCTCCCACAAAGGAGGTACACAACCAAATTGTTAGAAGATGTACATATGCCTTCTTAAGCAAACTGGCTTCTTTGTAGTATCACTAAGATTCCCTCTGGTCATCCCTATATAAAAACACTCAATGGGAAGGGAAACAGACTGGGAGATTAGCATAACCAGTGGTTTGCCAGGTATGAGGAACACAGTACTGCTCAATAAGCATGCTGGGATTTTAGTATCAGGCAGCAATCTCTCCATCTGGATACTTTTATCAGGTGCAGCATCAGCCTTTCATACAGAATGAAATATCTGAACTATAGAAATTTTCTCTTACTGAATTTGAAAGACTTGCAGTGCATTTTCCCTTCTGACACACTGTTTTTCCTTATTCCATCCAGGCATTTATGCTATATATGTTACTGAAGTATTTCACTTCCCTGCCATGTGACCAGCTACGTGCACTGAGAGAAAGTAAATCCAGGTAAGACCTGCTATCAGTTATATCTGGGTGCAACTGAAGTTTGATCAGCAATGAAGGTCAACACACTGTTCTGTATTTTCTGTCCACAAAAAAAGTTACACAGTTCACTTACTGAAAGAAGAAAAAAAAGATAGCCTAGCCTACCATGCAGTTCTTGGGCACAAAAACACTGTCAGAAGTTGTCTGCCATAATACTTACTGTTGGTTTACAACAGTTGTTTAAAAACAGAAACCTAAACCCAAGTGTTTAATTACAGACATGTCCAGCATAATCTAACTCTAGCATAACATAAACTGTGTAGGATGCTAAACCCCACTGCTTAAGCTGGGAGCCCTTCTGACAGACAGCCATGACTGTGTGCTCTGAACACAGCCTCAAACCTGCTAAGCAAAAAAGGATTACACCAAGGAGGACAGGCTCCATTCCCTGGGCAGAACATTGCTTTGCAGGCCTGTGAAAAGGGTCCAAAGACTATTTGTGTCAGCTCCCTAAACCACAAACCACAGCTAGCCCTCCCTCTGAAGCAGTTGCACGCTGCTCCTTGCAATGCTAGAGCAAGATATTTTGGCATCCAGATCGCCTTCTTTGGGGGCCCACCCATTCCTTCTGGTCTCTTTCCATTCCTTATCACAAACTTACAGACCCCTCTCCCTGGGCAGCAGCAGAAACTGGGGTATGTTTGCCTCGACACTGGGCACCCTTCTGTTTCACTATTGCCCTGTTCTTCTGACCAGGGCGCAGCTTATCGACCCTTGCTGGTTTCTCTGATACCAAAAGTGGGGTAATACGTAGAGAATCACATCTAAGAAATTAGAAAGTGGCAACTTTGACATTTCAAACAGAATGGCGATTCAGGGTGCACTCAGTATTTCACCTTTAAATTTTAAAATAAACAAAGCAAACCTGAACTATAGCAAAGGAATGGCTTATGGGCACCTCACACTCATCCTGGTCTTTCAAGGCAGTCATTTCCCATAAATAGTCATCATTTTAAACATAAGAAAGGGGGAGAGGAGACAAAACAAACTGAGTCAACTGCTTACTGTCTTTCTGATTCAGCAGATGTAAGACAGAAAACTATTCTATGAAAAAGTTCCTTTTTATGTATCTGGGACAGCCCCCAAAATTTTTACCAGAGGAGAAGAAGAGGAGAAGAACTAAACTGCGAACTTGTCTGCACCCTAGCAGGAATTCACCCATTTTTCACCTCCCACAGGTGTCATTAGCATGCTACTGAGAGCAGAAAAAAAACACCTAACATCAAACGCAAGCTAGTAACAAAGCTCTTCCTCTTGTCATCCTGCGATGGGCCAGAATTTCTGGCTGCAGCTAGTCTTTGCCTGAAAGGCTGGGTTAGTTCAGAGTCCCTTTTATAAAAGAAGTGCCACACTATGAACGTGCTACAGCTGCGACACAGAAAGTGCAGAAGGCAGGAAGTCTGACGTTCA
The DNA here is from genome assembly GCA_013399715.1 of Alectura lathami. Taxonomy (NCBI): domain Eukaryota; kingdom Metazoa; phylum Chordata; class Aves; order Galliformes; family Megapodiidae; genus Alectura; species Alectura lathami. The sequence goes on from VXAV01001787.1 coordinate 148,541, forward strand.
CACCAACCTCGGCCCCTTCACTCACACCTCTTTTCAAATAGCTTTAGCACATGGAGCCCACATTTTCACATTCTCAGAACTAGCTTTATCCATCACATTGCAAGTTGAAGAGAATTCTTAAAATTGTAGAAATCTCTCTTCTCAAATTCAAAGAATCTCTCTAGTGAAACGTTTAAATTATAAAACTTACAATCTGTTCACCTCTCTGATTTTTGCAATAAGTTACTACACTCTCTTTTTAAGTAATCGATCTAATTTTTAAAAACTAAAATACAGATTGAAACACCATACCAACTGTTGTCACAGTCCAAAAATGTCCGGATTTTCAAACTTAAGTCCACCCCTGTGTAAAAGGGCCACACACATGTAGGTGTCAATCAGACACTGTGGCAAAACAGAGGGACCCAGGCTGAGATTTCAGAATGGCACAGACTTTCATGGACAGAAACAAAGTGCCAGTCCTCATCCATCTGGAATAATTTCTGCATTTTAAAATGCAGACTTTTTGAATTTGACCTCAAAGACAACTTGCTTGATTTCTGCATCTCCTGTTTTGCAGCGTTGGTGATACAAGTGCGAAAAGAGGGAAATAAAGACAAGCATATTACATACAAGGCTACACCATAATTATACCTAATATTATCATTGGGGCTGCCTTTGCAGACAACTCAGGAGGTCAATTCTGTGGCCAGAAATACTATGCATTTTTACTCTGTTCTTTTAAAGAAACTTTATCTCCATTCCTCTCCTCTCAGCACCAGGATTCAAATAAAAAAACATTCAAAGTATTTGTGAGAAATGGCAAACAAATGGATAGAAAAGTCTGGAGATTGCTTGGCAGCAGAAAGCCACATGCAGAAATTAGCCATGGCATGTAACTAAGTGAGGACAACAAAACCCAGCATTGTCCAGCATTTTGGACACTCAGCAAAAGGCTGATGATTGAGTGGAAACAACCAACCCCACATGATACTGTAAGGTCTCCAGTACTATTTTGAATCAGGTAAACTAATCTCTCCTGTACCTGTTCCAAACCACGCAGTAATACATGGTCTCTGTTTCTACAGCCTGCTGGCTGCCCTCTTTGCATCTATCTGGGAGAAGATCTTGTATTTGCCTTTTGTTTCTGAAAAAGGATCCCATGCAAGTGGCAGGGACACACAGTTTTGGAAGCCTTTGCGTGTTTATCTTTACTGATAAGCCTGCAATCTTTGCTGCAAGCACATCAGCTTGTGTCTGCAGCAAAACCTTATTCCGGTCAATGCCTTCCTTGGAACAGGCTTCCTCAGAACCGGGCAATGTGTTTAACCCCTGAGTGGCTGATATAAATAGGATCTGATGTGAAAAACCTATTTTCCCTCCTCGAAGATGCATGATGTTTGCATACATCTTTGAAAAGCAAGTAAGCAATTAAGCCAGGCCTGCTTTGAGTCAGTAGCAGTGCAGATTACATACCTACAGAGATACTATCAGGGAAATTATCCTAAAGGAGCTCCATCTTCCCAAAACCCTCTGGTTCTGTGCAGATCAAAAGTATTGTCCATTTAAAACAAAGGGATGCAGCTATCTAAATTGCAGGTAGGGTGTATGAAAATTCATTAAGAGGATTTGTTGAAATTGTTTTGTCTAATTGATTGGAGACTGTCAGAAGGAGGTATTTGGATTCCTAGAACTGGAGAATCAACCATAATTCCAAGACATCTGATCCTTTTCTAGCTGGTTGAATAAACCTGCTCATACAGCTTTGTTAATACTGGTATTCTCAGTTCACACACACATATGCATGCCAAGGGCAAACATCCAGAAAGTCAGCAGGGATCTCCCAAAGCTGAGATGCCAAGAGCTTGGACAGCCTAAAAACTGCAAACAAGTAGCTTTTCTCTGACAGCAGGTTCCATTTATTTCCTCCCACTTGCTCTTTCCCCATCTCCTTCCTACACCCCTGAGTCAACCTCCACCAGGCAAGTTTCAGTTAAGCATGTGCTTTGCCAGAGGTGTTTTTAAATTATGTTTTTAAAAGTTTATTTATAGTACACACGCACAGTGCATGATGCTTTCAGGGCTTTTGGAAACTTCAGCATTTCAGGCATGAATTGTCAGGTGGAAGGAACATGAATTCATCAACTGTTCCATAGAAAACTACCTCCCCTGTATTGGTCTGCTTCTGCACTCCAGCTCAAATTTGGAGTGAAAGAAAATAATGTCTTTTTTTTCTATCTCCTCCTCATTATTTGTAACATGCATGATGAATGTACTGAAATTCCAACTGAAAAATTCTAGAGGAAGCCAACTCTTGGCAGAAACAGCAGCCCATAAGACAATGCAAGGATTCTGTGAACAATTTCCCATTAGGCCAAGAGTAGGAAAACAGTGCAATAAACAGAACTGGGTGAAACTTGCAGGCAAAGTTCACATGGTCCAACACTCCTTGCATCTGGCAAGCAAGCTTCATTAAGCATCACTTGCCCTAAACGGATGTGCTTGGCCCACATGACCAGTTTGTCCTCTCATAAGAAAAGCGTAACACATGACCACAAGATCATTTCCAAGCCTAAAAGCATCTACTTCCAGAAGCACATCTCTGAGCTCAAGTCCGACCCAAGAAAATAGGTGTGCTAATGGTTCAGCTTTTCCATTTACATGCAGCCCAAGTCAGGTTTTAGTGCATAAACTTTTGTACTGTAGAGAGATGCCACATTTTGCTTCTTGCTCTGTGTCTGACCTGGGCAGTAAACATCCACTAGCCAGGCCCTTCAAATCACAGGGTATGTTCATGGCTGGTTTTTTAATGAGTTTGACTTTCCCTGTTCTTAAATAACATGAGTTGCTGAAATATTATTTCCTCAGCAGCACAGCAAATAAAAACAGAGCAAGTACTCACAGCAATAGCTCAGAAACCTCAACATTAGGAAGCGGCACAGAGGCGTTCTTGGAGGAGAAGAAAAGGATGTGTTAGACAATTTGCTAATGCCCAGAAACTCTCCCTGAAGAAGCTAGCTGCACGCCCAAATGCCTCAGGACTGGGCTGAGTCCGTCCCTCTTTCCACAAAGAGCAGCTTTCTAAATAAAGAGGTCTTTACACGCAGGACCTGGGAAACTTAATTCAGATTAACTAAAGTGTGAATTTAAAGTGAATTAGCTCAACCACATTATATCTCTGTATAGGCATACTCATTCAGTATGAAAAGGAACTTTAATTTTGTTTATTTCATTTTACTGAATTAAAAGCATTTTAATTCTAAGTAAGAGTGCCCATGCAGGGATTAATGAGCTGAACAAAGGATGAAGTTACATGCTATGTTGGAGTTGAATGTGGCATAGGAAGTTCCCCCACTTCCATGCTGAAGTTCATTCACTCAGACACACTTTAAGATTAGCTAACTTATATTATATATTCAGTTTTTCTAAATATCCATGTCTACCAATCTCAAGCTGCATTAAAAATAAACAAACAACAACAATAACAGCTAAACATGACAACAAACAAACAGAAGAACTCTGGCTCTAAATTTTCCTTCTGTTTCAATCTACCAGAGGATGCATGTTGGTAAAAATAAAAATATTAGCTGGCAGAAGTGAGGAAAAAGGCATTGATATCATAAAAAAATGGGAAAAGACAACAGCACGTGAAAAACATTCATGGTATTACTTAATGCAGTGAAATGACAGACACCAGATCCCAGCCGACAGTCTGCTTATGGACCTGGATCTAGATTTGACTTCCACCATTTCCATGACCTGAAGTACCCACCTACCAGAGAGGATAGTTCGCAAGTTTTAGTAGCAACACTGTTGTGCTGTTTGTAAGTAACTGGGTATGTTTCCAGCTTACCTATGCAGTCCAAACCTCTTACAGCTTCATGCCAGGCCATATAACACCACAACCTAGCTGCATGGACACAGCAGGTTTTCACCAAAAGTGCTCAGCAAAGATCACTTCACCAAAGAAGAAATGGCAAGTAATGGTAAATTTCTAGCTGCCATTTAGGAAAATCAACTTAACCTTTCTACTTTTGTTTACCTAAGACTGTTGGGACAGCCTGGGGGAAATCAGAACCAGGAGACCCAATTTTTTACCTGCTAGTCATACTATACAATGATACCTCTAACACAGATGGACTACAGAAGTCCAGCTACCAAAAGGAAGACTGACCAACTGCTTGAAGTGAGAGCACCTGGTAACTGTGGTTACTAAACAGGCTGAACCCAAAAGATCTTCCCCTACAGAAACCCATGCTACTTTCCATGCCATCTCCTTTTGAGTGGGTGAGGAGAAAAAAAGGGTAAATAAATAATTTTTATTATAACTGTTAAGTAAGCAACACTCTGGCTCCAATGCAGTCTTCTACGATAGGGAAAACCAACTTCTCAGGCAAGTCAGGATTGTTAAACAGGAGATAGATGAAAGTACTGCTTCAGAATGCAAGGAAATCCCAGGCTGGCTGGTTGGTAAAGAATTAGCAATATATAATTAAAAAAGAACTCTTCCCTTCCTCATCCCTGAGGTGAACACAGGTCCTGCATAATATTGACTTATACATCAGCACCAGAGAATGAAGATATCGCTTGAGGTCTTTCTCATTTGTACCCCAGCCTCTCTCCCTTTTGCTTTCAGTTGCTGGAGGCTATTTCACACCAGGTACCAGCAATGTTCCTGTGCAGCAGAACATGCTGTTCGTATGCATAACTTGTGATGAAAGAGTTAGCCACTGGAGAACACCAGGAGGAAGGGAACTAGACAGTAGTTCTTATCTTGACTTGCAGTAGTGGCTTAGTGGTCCCTTACTGGTGACCTTGATCCTGCACCCGTGGAGCCAGTCCTCCTGCCCTTGTGTTTAGAAGGGAGGAGTAGGGAAGAGCTCAGTCACATTTGAGTAAAAACAGGATAAATCCTGTCATTTCATAATACCACCTGGAACACAGTCTCTCAGGATCCTCTCCAGGAAAATCTACTCAGAGACCAAGGACATCTACTACATTCACATGCAGGGAAGAGATGAGACACAGCACAATCACAGAATCATAGCATGGCTTGGGTTGGAAGGGACCTCAAGATCATCTAGTTCCAACCCCCCTGCCGTGGACAGGGCTGCCAGCCACTAGCTCACTAGATCCAGCTGCCCAGGAACGCATCCAGCCTGGCCTTGAACACAGCCAGGGATGGGGCATCCACAACTTCTGTGGGCAGCAAAATCAAAACTCCTGTATCTGAAGAAATACTGTTGGGGTTCATTAATAAAAGAGATCTTTCTATCTTAAGAAGCTGTGGGTTCGTCAGTGCATGTGGCCTTGCCAAGAAAGGGGTGCTAGGAGTCACAAGCAGAGGGAGAGTTGGAGGCCGTGCATGGTGCATAACAACTTCTGTACAGGTGGAGGTGGAAAGCACTGACAGCATAGGACAAAAGTATACAACACTGAGTACTGCAGAAAAAGCACGCAGGCAAAGACAGTTTATGGCTTTAGCACAAGATACAGAGGGCTACCAACTACAGACAATCAAAAAAAAAAAAAAAAAAAAAAAAAAAAAAGGAAAAAAAAAAAAAAAAAGAAAAAAAAAAAAAAAAAAAAAAAAAAGGACACACAAAAAAAAAAAAAAAAAAAAAAAAAAAAAAAAAAAAAAAAAAAGGGACAGCAAATAATCAAAGCTAGCAAAAAAAAAAAGAAAAGAAGAAGGATGTACGAATGACAGCTGCCTGGAATGATCGCTGGTCAATAGGCAATGATGTCAGCAATGCACTGAGGAGCAATGCCACACTGTATTTTTCTTGTCTCACAGAAAGTCCAAGGTAGAACCACTGGAGCACGGTGCACAGTAGTGCAGCTGATCTGTGGGGTTCCTTGGTCCCCAGTTCAAAGATTCAGTCAGCAAGAGTGGATTAACTGCAAGTAGCTACCCAGAACACTCATGTAAAGTCTAAAAACTCTCTTGCCTCAGGGCATAAGCCAACCACTAACTTCCTCTATGGGCAAGTTATTCCTTAGTTGTTTGTTTTAGGAGTTGTACCTTCCCCTCAAGCATCTGGTGTTTGCCTCTCTTGGAGAGTGGATGCCAGACTAGACAGACAGATCATGGCTTCTTTCTGGTATGGCAATTACTGCATTCCACCCTGGAAGGGGGAGAACACACTGGGGAAAGCGAGGAATGCTAGATGGCAAGTTCCAATAACACACGGCTCCATTAAACAGCCTTCCCTCTCCATCTGGCCCTGCGCTCTCATGCCAGCAGCACACCAGGAGCACACAGCAGCAGGGCATGGCCCTTCACATTTTCAAAGAATTCTGTGTTCCACTGCAGAATTTGGGATCAAAGCTGAGCAGGGCTCAGCTCTCACCCTGGAAGTCTTCACACATGCAAGAAGCAGGATGTTCCCAGGTAAGTAAATGTGTTACAAAACAGGCGGCCAGAGCAAAAATTGTGGTCTGCAGCCCAAGTTAATATAAAACACAATATTTAAAAAAACAGATCTCACTATACACAGTAGTCCCTCAACATCAGGCCAGATCAGTCACTGGTCTGTATAACCTGTGCTAAAAAGAGCCCATCAAAGTTTACCTACAAAACCTATTCTCTGCAACCTTTGAGTAAACCTTTCACATTTCCATAGAATACAGTAAACACTTGTATCAGGCTATGAACTAGGGGCTTGAGATGGCATTTATACTTGAAATGGGCATTTTGCAAGGCTCATTTTTTCTGGAATCTGTAGGAGCCAGAAGGCTCCCAAGTCCCTCAAGACAACTGTAGACTGGGGAAACCTAGGCCTTTCCTTTCTACCGGAAAATTCTTCTCTCTATTGATTTTGGCTTTCTGCCAGCTTAACTTTCAAATCCAAGTCGCTCAATCTGTGTGTTAGCAGAAATTGCTGGTAGATTTCTGCCCAGATCAGCTGCCCAGGCACCATCTCACTGGTAACCTGCTTCATGGATACTCTTCTTGAAAGCAGCTGCTGCTAACTGCATTTATCCAGGGGAGCCCTCATTTCCTTACTGCCCATCTGCTGCAGGGCAGGCAGAGCTAAAGTGACAAGACACAAACAGTCGACAGGGAACACCTTGCCACACTAAACAATAAAAAACAGGAACCCCTATTGAATTTGTGCTGGTTTTTAAAAGCAGCAGAAGAATGTGGATAAGCAAACATAGGTACAGTTGAATGACTTATCTAAGTTTAGACAACTGGTATCTAAATCACGCTATTTTAGCATAGTCCAGTAACAAACAGAATTGATTTAATAACCTAATGTTGTTTTTGGACAGTAGAGGTCTGCATCAATGGACCACGATGCTAATTATATTATCAAATCAGTGTACAATAATAGAACTTTTCCATGCATTGATGGGACTAGGTTTGGCTGTGCATCAGAAAATAATCACTGAAAGACTCTTTAGCAGGAACTTTTCGTAACTGGGTATATAGTTATTTTCTTTCCTTTCAAAATATTACTAAGTATTGTCTGCAAGATATCACATGACAAGAAATTTCGTCTAATAATCTTTTAGTGTGTGTTAACTCCCTTTATCTTTCTGAGAGGTAGTCAATACAATTCTCCAAAAGACTTAAGTAACAGGGAAAGAACTACTGGTGCATATGCAAATCTGTTCATTGTAAGCCTACAATAAAGCTTTTTCCATGAAGGTACAAGCAAAATGACTTACTGACATTAACTGGCAAGTACTTTGCATTCATATGGTGTCTTTCATCTACAGACTTCAAAGCATCTGACAGGAGGCAGGCAGGCGTTGTTTCTCCATCCATCCAAGGAAGAAGCTAAAGCGCGAAGTGGCAAGGTCTCCCAGACAAGGTAAAACTGTTAGCAGAACTCTGAAACAACTGATTCTCAGACCTTAAAAATGATTTACATTGCTCCCAGTACAAGCTACATGTGCACCAGAGGGCAAAACCACCACTCAGCCACACTCTTTCAAGAACTGGTAGGGATTCTGTAAGAATTTAAATTGCATTCATTGGAAACTAAACAAATATGGAACATAGTACTCCTCTCCACACAGAGAAAGGATGAGGATCTGAAAGCAATCCAAATCTTGAGTTCTGTAGTGCTCTATGGAGGAGCACTCCTTGAAAAAACCTGCAAAAGCACAGGTCTCCATTCATGAGGAGGGGGAATGGAAATCTTACTTCATAAGCTAGCAAGTGTTTAAATAAACCTGTTCAAATGAAGATCTCTTCTCTCTGGAGGAAGTCTAAGACTATAATAAAGGTCATGGAAATAATTTCAAAAATGCCATCTTAAGAGAGCCTTGTTTCAGCTCTTCACCATATACTTTTAATTGAAGAAATGCTAACTGCCTGGAGAACTCAAATGGTCAGCAGAAACTCCTTTTAAACATAAATAGAGGGGAAAAAATCCCTGCACAGTGCTGTTTTAAAAGAAGCGTATGGATTCCTGTAAGTTTCAAAACAAACAAACAAAAAATGATGCGGAGGCAATCTCTGGAGCAAGCAGTCTTTTAGCATTGGTCAAAGAGATTGCAACAGGAATATTTTAAAATGTCCTTAGTTATAAGATCTCCCACAGCCTATGGAGGTGGATAATATTAAAGGCCACTAAATCCTAAAGTTTATTTTTCTTAAAGTTTTCACTTCAAATAAAGCTTTGTTTTAAAATATATGAGGCCAACTGTTAGTGCATTGAGGTCCTGGTTATTAGCCAGCTAGAGCCCATGAATTATGTTTAGTGAGAAGTTTATTGGCTCAGTAAACACCATTCCAGTTCCCCTCACCCCTGAACTGTGGAAGCCAAACCAAGAGATATTCAATGCCATGTTACTGCTAGCACCAGAGCAACCATTATCTGATTACAGGCATTTTATTTTTTTTGTGAAAAATTTGCTATTGCATCATTTAATACAAGGAAGTCTTTAAATTTACCAAGGCAACACACAAAGAGTAAGTAACTGTTTGGTTCTGTTTACCATCATCTGGAGCAGGAATATTTCTGAGTGCAGGCGCTGCAGAAATGCAATCCCTCAAATGCTTGGTAAGGCAGGAGTCTGGCAAGGAATGTTGAACTAGCAAGATCAGAGTGGACAACCACAACAGCTTTCTGATAAAACCATCCTCTGGAGTCAGGGCAGAGTATGGGGTGGTATGAAGCTGTATTCATTTCATTTTACTGCATCTTCATCTCAAGGGAGACACATAAAAAGTGGATCCACTCTGTGTAGCTGGTCAGATGTTGGACTCAGTTTTGGGGAATGATGTTGCTCTGTGTAAGCTAAACAGTCAAGAACAGCTTACAACATAATGACTTTATCAGAAAGCTGGCTACAGCTCAGGTAAGATGCACATGCAAGCCCAAAACAGAACTGGTACACTGTCTTGCTTTCTACCTGCTTGTAGGACGCATCAGGAACCAAAACAGAAGGTAAGCATTTCCAGAACTAGCAAGACTGACGTGTAGCTTTGCAAACCCAGAAGCAACTTCTGTTTGTGTGGCTGCCTTTGTCCTGGGCACAAAGCTGTCTTATCTGGTTACCTTCCACTGCCATGAGCTCAGGACTCACATACCGAGAGTAAGCAATGATTAGTCAGTCAGTGTGCAGTAACTTGTCAGTGTGCTTGTTGTTCCAGTTCTCGAGAATAGCTAACATACACCTGAAGACTGCACAGGGATTGTGTCAGTCCTTGAGGCAAGGAAAGTTAATTTAGTTGGAATAATAAGGATGCAAACAAGAGTGCTGTGATAACAGTAGCCTGTTCTGGTAGCAAAGTAAACTGGAACTCAAGGAATTTAGGTTCTTTGCCTAGTCCTCTCCATCTGTCACACAACCTTGGCTTCATAATACATCTCTTCGTGGCTTTGCTTCCTTTCTCACCTTTTGCCTATTCAGTCCATTTAGACTGTGACACCTTCAGGGAAGGGATGGTGTTGTACAGGGCCTAGTGAAAACTATAGGGCTTTGCAGTCCCTAAACCAAACAACGCTTTTCTATGAAATCTTTGTTATAGGCCAGTTACATACCACCAACTATGAAATCTCATATTGTTATGTAAATGCTTCTTCTGATGCCCTGACAATCGTAATGCCAGAATCTATCCACATGTCAAGGAAGGACTTCTGCAGTAGAGATCTTTAATGTCCAAGCAATCCCACAAGGACATGCTAAGGCTGTATCATCACACCCATAATGAAGCACCTCTAGGGAGCAGGCACAGTTAAAATCTTTCCACCCCAGTAGTGGTGAAAGACAAGATACCCTCCTCTTTAAACTTAACCCTCTCCCTTCCAAAGAATGCCTGGAATTTCTACTATTTCCCAGCACAGACTGGAAGGCAAAGACTTGGCATGGGGCAAGACAGATAAGAGCAGTTGCCTTTTCTGTAGATTTTGTTAACTCTGCATAATTGCTTAGGGCATGTGATGGTTAGAGAGAAACACATACACATCTGTCAGAGACAGACTACAAATCGCTAGTATAATTCCAAGCAAACAAAATCTAGTTTACATGTGGCTGTGGTACATAAAACACCTCTGTAAAAGTACAGTATAATTCAACTGCTACAGGTTTAATTTACAAAGTAATAATATCGTTCTCCCTCTCAAAGACTGCCATTTAGGATCACTAGGATGTTGAATAAAGTCTTAGCTGTCTTCTGGGACACATGGTTAAAGTTGATTGTTGCTAGAAGCCTCTCTAAACAAGCCACATTTAAATACCATGTTTTGCAAAAGGGCTCATATTGTCTTGCATATGAACTCAAGTCCCTTTACCAGTCTAAAATCTGGGTCAGGGCAATTTGCTTACATTTTGTGTTCTTTTCCAAAACTAATGGTATGTGGGATTTAGAGTTGTAGATACAAGACAACCGGATGAACTGCTATTATCTGCTCTGCATCATGCACGTACCATCTACAGTTTTCCTGCTAAGCTTTGTTCACATGTACAACCCACTTCTACAGCAGTTGCACATTCAGCATGCTAATGATATTATTCTTGGCCATCCTGTTAAACTCCCAGTATAAGTTAAATGCGCAGTAGGGGGCCCTGCTGGATTCTCACAGTTTTTAGATGGCTACAGATGATAGCTGGGTAAGGGTGGAAGTTTTGATGCAGTCATGAAGCTGAGAGCTTTTCTATTCAAATAGGGTGTTGGCTGGTACTATCTCTGACACTGCTCTGGTGAAACTAGATTACCAAAATGTACTATGCTTAGGGCTACATCAGACCACCACTTGGAAGCTCCAGTGAGTACTGTATACAGCTGCCAAGTTGCTTAGCTAAATTTCACACAGGGATCACACAGAACAACTGTTATTGTTCATGTCTGTTTGTTTCACATTGCCATTCCAGGAGGTACTTTTGGATTATTAATACCTTGTATGACTTGGGTGCTGGCTGTTTCAGAGCTTATGAATTTCATTGTATCCTGACAGCCAGTTGCTAGCAGGATCCTAACCCCTGAGCACACAATTTGAAGTCTCTCTGATCTGAAAGTTTAGGTGGTGCAATATCTGCTCAGGATTCCCACACAGAGCTAGGATCCTACCCAAATTTATTTTGGTGCTTCTTAAAAGAAGAGAGAAAGGAAGGAAAAAAAAAAAAAAAAAAAAAAAAAAAAGAATGAATCCCAAAAGCACAACAGAAATTTGTGGCAAGCTAAACTTACTGGCAGAACTGACTTGCAAGGTGAAGAATAGTAACAAAGAATGATGATATTTAGATTTTCTCATAGTGTTCCCCTAGGCGCATAATATCATATTTTCTTAATGCAAGCCACTTAGGAGCAACAATCAATGAAAGACATTAAGTACAATAAAAATATTGGGTTTAGGATAAAAATGTGGTTCCTACCTATGGGCTTGTACGGAAAACTCGGCACAGTCCTACACTTCTCGTAGGTAAATTCTGAATTTTCATGCCCTTGTTCACAAGCCAGGCAGAATAAAAATATCCACCTACACTAAACCAAAGGGAGCCACTCGTAACCCAGACACAACCACAATAGACATTCTCAACAGTCATTGGCTTAATAGAACACTGCTTTGTGGTTATACCCACCACTAGGATTTCATATTGCAAGTTCTAGCACATTTAATTTATTCCAGGTCATACATCAAATATAGTATTAAAATTTAAGATGGCATTTGAGATTGAAATTTTCTGTTGCAGTGTGAGTAGAAGGAACACAGTCAGGACCACGGGTGCTTGAGTATATGAATACATAAACACAAACTTGTAGCCATCACTCAAGAAAAACAGTTGGTCTTTAAGAAGGGAAAAAAGTTGTAAAAATAATCAATTCCATTAAATAGCTCTATAAATCAGTTCCACAAAAATCAATGGGAAGCTACTTCCACAAGGTGCTGGGTAACTCCCACACATCAGGTGCAACTGCCCGTGACGGTGGCCTGGGAGCAGCCCTGCCTGCCAGGGATTCGGACAGTCAAGGGCTGGAGCAAGAGCCCCGCATCGCCCACACTCCCCTACAGTGCTCTGAGCCCCACTCGTGCAAGGTGAGCTGTGTGCCGAGGCCTCTGGGGAAGGCAGCAACATCACTCCCTTCCAAGACCTGTATATCTGCTTGACAGAGACAAAAATGAGGGCAGACTCTTGGTAAAACTCCTCACACTGCAAAAGACAGCTGAGGAAAACCCATGTTAGTCATTAGAGCCAGGCATTCCACAAGCGCAGGTGTGAAATGAAGCAGGACTCGGGGATTTTTCAGTATGTGTCGTATGTGTCACGTCCTTCCACTCCTGAAGGGAAGCTGCCTTATGTGCGGACATAGGGAAGGTGGCAGAGGGACAGCCCCACTTGGGATGTGGGGCCCAGCAGCCACCAGCCTGTAGGAAGCCGCATACTGGCTAAACAAATTACTTCTTTAAGCACAAGTTCATGAGTTTCCCTTTGTGTCAGTCTCACCTGTTCAGTGCCTGTGCCAGGCCACTGTCTTCTCACTTTCAAAGCGCAGCTTGGTTGCGTTTTCACATGATAGGCAATGGGTGCCCCTGCAGTGACTGAAGAAACCCTTGGGGCTTTCATTCTGTGCTGGCAACTCTCTGCCCTGGGGCTGTGTGGCAGACAGAGGGCACAGAAGATTCTGGCTTTGTTAAAACCTGCAGAAAAATTCATGCCCTGTGTCTTCCCCTTCATGTGCTCCACGTGTGCCGTCATGTCTCTGGGCCTATTATAGACACACACTATTTAAGAAATTCAGACAGAGCATTTTTGCAACTGAGAAACTTGATGAGCTGGCCTCTTCTATTCATCACTAAGTACCAAAACGTATTTTTTCCTGTTGTAACTGATCACCAATTGTAAATGAGTTCAGCTATTCCACACAGGGACACTCATGTCTGGTATTATTCTCATAGATTTACATTACAGAAAGAGGGCACGTGTGCATACAATAAGTAATAAACAATGTAATGAGAAGGCTCAATGCTGTCCATGGCATGAGACTACACTGCCTCTGTCCAAGTTTTGTGGCCCACCTGTAGCAGGCACCAATCTGATCTGCAAGTTGTGTCTCGGCTGTTGGGGCTGATCTTAGCGATGAGCACTCTCAGCCTACTCATTTCAACAGGATTTGAGAGCACTTGGTATCAAACCCTCCATCAGTCACAAGTTCCCCTCAGACATAAGGGCATGTAGTCCTGGAAAGCAAGACTTTGCCACAGGCTGGAGGTTTGAAGCTGAGAACAAGTGGGAATTGTACAACCAGAGACTTGAATCTAACCGCTGTTATCTAGCAAGACAAAGCAGCAACAGATCCAAGTTTGTCTCTTCTGGGATATTCCTTAGAACTTCATCATATGACTCTTCTGGTCCAGAAGAATCAATCATTGAAAAGTATATTAAGGGAAGCAGAAGGACATCTTCAACAGAACAGCCAGAAGAGGCCTTTCCTGCAAGTTACAGTAGATGTTCCTCGCCTTCTGTCTCCCTAAAAGCATCTGCAGTGATGCTTTCTTATTTACTGAGAGATCAGTTTCACACAAGTCAGGAAAACAATTATTTCGGCCAAGTGGCCTGTGAGTGTTATAACAGGACTGACGTTTGCAGAGAGTTTTGGGGCACGGATCTCATTCTAAAGAGAGTCTCTCTCTATGCATGAACAGATGCTACATCAGCACTTGCATGGATGTAGCCCAAGACTATTTTGGTGACTCTCTGAAGTTCTGGAGTAGCTTAAAGTGAGAAGATGACTGTTATATTTATGAAGGACAGCCCAGAACATGGTGCAAAGTCTGTAAATTGGAAAGAGACAGAGGAAAAAGATAGGAATGGGCACATGCCAGGGAATGAACTGCTTACAGTGATTGGGCAAATATGTAGAAATGGTTGGAAAAAGCAAGTATGTGCACAACCAAGAATTCTGGAGGAAGTAAAGAATCCAGCAAGTTAGAAAACCAAAGGATAAATGAAAATAATCAGGCTCCTTGAACTAAGAGCTGAAGCCAGCACTGGGACCTAAAGCATCAGCTTGCATTTAAAGACTATCATGGTTAAAGTCATTCACCAACTCGTGTAATAGACAAATGATATGAATTGAAAGAAGATTAGTCTAGGGAAATAAACTCAAAGGGAGGATTGTAAGGAATTTTATTATTGAAATCCTGCTCCTAAACTCTTCCATACTCAAGGAAAAAAATCTTAAATCCCATTTCCTGCCACTACAAGGCTAAAAAGTTAACACTATATTTCACAGCAGTTAACATGAAACAGGATTACCCTGCTGACTTGTTCTTAAAGAGCAAATGCATTCTGAAAACTGGATTGGGAAGGAGGTAGATTTCTTTCTGCTAAATCCTCTGACAAGAAGCTGGAGGGTGAAAACATATTCCTCTCTAAGACTTTTGGGGATGAACAGAATGTAAAAGCTTGCTGCCCTCCGTAGGACTGATGCACTCTCCTAGCTGTCTTTTTTTCATTCAGTCATTCACTGCAGAGATCGACTTCATAGGAATAATCATTCTTTTCTTCCCCACTCAGATGAAGTGTTTACGCTCTTTTCAATGAATCCAAAATAAATACTTTGTTTATCCCTTAAACATTAAGTGTTTTAAATAAGCTGGAAAGGCTTTATAAAGAAGATCTAATGACCTATCAGAAGGAACAACTCCTTAATGCCAGCTAACAAACTGCTTCCTAACAAAAGGGAAGATTCAAACCCTGCCAGCACACATCCCAGCCAAAGCCTCCTCTGGGAGGGAGTACCAGAGTCTGTCCAAGACTTTGCTTCGTCCAGGTCTGTTACACGGGGAGCACCTAGGCGATGAGCATGTGACATACAGCCAGCTAGACTCGTAAGGTTTTGCTCATATTCTTTGGAGAACTGTGACCTCACAGCAAATGAATCTGAGAAGAAAATGCATTAATCAGGCATTCACTCAGCCAGGCTCAGGTTTTTAAAGCAGGGGTTTGAATCTATTGCCTCCCACTTCTTTCCTGACACAATTAGTCAGCATCTGCCCCTGCAGCCAGCCCCCTGCCTCTCGGGGGGGGGGGGGGGGGGGNTGCCCAATGTCAAATGCTGTCCTGCTGCCTGCTTCCCCAAAGGCTGCAGAACAGTGGAAACAGCTTCCAGAAAGCTGCCTTGCAGAGGCTGCCATCCCTTCCCTCCAGGCGGGAAGGGAGAAGAGCTGCAAGCAGCTGCCCTGCACAGCCTCCTGATTCCCTGCAGCCGCCCAGGCGCGCTCAGGCATGTCCCAGCCGCACCTCTCCCCACCTAGGCCTGGGCCATGCCAGCTCCACACACCTGTTGGAGGCTTCCCCACATTTTTAGGGAATCCCCAGAAGGGGATTTGCAGGTGCTCCGCTCTCTTCAAAGAGTTCAGGCAACAAATCAGCTTGGGAAATTGGACCCACAGCACTCGATGTGGCCCTCTGACCTTTTCCGAAATGTCCTCAGCCCACCAGGCTGGCAGGACTGAATATTATAGCTAAGTGTTTTGAAAGAAGCATGTGCTTTTTTAATCTAATCTAATTTAGTTGGGTTTTTTGCTAGGAAACCTTTACATAGGCATCACTATCATATCCACAAGAGTTTTGCAATTCTAGATTACAGGTGATTAAGAATATCAGCAAATAAGCAGGCATACAAGTCAGGGTCGGAAGCAGGCTTTTACTTAACGCCAACCTCACCAGGCACTTGAAAAATAAATAACCCCCCCGAGCAGTTCTGCTTTACCCAGCAGCTATAAGGCTCCTGCCCTGCTCCTCAGGCTGGATTGTGCAAGCTCTCACTGCAGCAGTCACACTGGGTTCAGGCAAAGTGCCTGAGTAAGCATTTGCAGAATCTGACCCCCCCAGCCAGTTATCTATACTGCACCTATTTGTGCCTTGCATTGCAAGCTTCTAAGCTGGGGCCATGGTCTGGAAGTATATTGTCAGCTGCAATGTGCTTTATCTCCATTTATGGCATTAAAACTAATTTTTGGTGCCAAGTGCAGCATTACCCTTACAATGACATCTATTAGAGAGAGTTTCCCCTGAAGACTGTGATCTGACCAACAACCAGTTTGCAGTGTTCATTATTTTATTTTATTGCTAAACCACCATGTTCATATTACCTCTCCACTTCTTTAATTTCAAGCATCTTGTTAAAAAAAAATATAAGACAAGCACTGAATTATGGAAATCCTACACCTTGGCCTTGTACTGACTTCCCTTCAGATGCTGCTATCCTTTCTTCCCTGAAGATCTAGAAGAAAACTGGGAACCAAAACCAAAATTAAAGAAACAAACGCAGCTGATCAGTCCTCAGTAGAGCAAGGTTAGCAGAGGCAGCGTTGCCCTCCTCATGCCAGTGTGAGCATTCCTGCTGGGCACCCAGCCCCTTCCCCCCCATGCAGACAAGGAGAAGGGGTGGGACAGCAGCATGGCACAGCATGGAGCAGTTCGTATGGAAAAAAATCTGCAACTTCCCCTGAAACGCTGCGTCCTGCGTGCCACAAAGGACAGCTGCTACCTTCTCACTTACAAAAACGTGACCCCAGCCAGTCAATCTACAGACCTAATGCTGGCAGATAGCCTCCCACACAACACTTTTGATGGTCAAAGCCATTGTAATGAAGCAGCTTCCCCTCCACCTCAGAAAGGGCTGTGTTTTATTTTTGCTCCAAGAAGGCTCACAGTAGATATTTGCCTTTTTTTTGGTTAATATTATTTTGGTTTGGCTTGCCTGTTTGATTTTGGTTTTGTTTTTTGCTTTTTGGTGAGGGTGCAACGAAAGCTGTTTCAGACAAACACAAAGGTAGCACAGGGCCATGTGCAACTCTGGAGGAAGTGAGCACAAATAGGCAAATATTCTGAATAATGTCAGAGTAGACGCACATGAAAACATGCTTGGACTCACCTGGACTCCTTTCCCCCTTTCTTGTCCAACCAGTTCAGGGCTGGGGAACATCCTGAGCCTCTAGCATATGGTATTAGGTGCTTTGGGTATTAGGTATAAAACTACTGATAAGTCCCTTGAAATGGTACAGTTGGCGTCGCATAGCCCAGGTTCCATTTCTTGTGAACCTCTCAAAATTTGGAAGGAAAAGGGATATTTCATTTGTGTATTAGAAATTAGAGAAACCGGAGTGCTTAATCGGTCATTTATGTCTACTGGGAGTGGAAGTTTGTTTGTGTGGCCATGGCCTCTATTTGGCTAGGGGAGAACCCTTGTGCAGCTTTTCACAAAGTCATTAAAAAAAAGATATATATATATATATTTATAAAACCTGGGAGATAGAACTGTAGAGCATAGTTTACTAATTAGGAAAGCATTTTGAGATCCTAGGGTGGAAAGGATCTCTGCTGGTTAGGCAAATATTTTAATTCCATATTCCCTGTTCCAGCAGGACCCTTAAAATATATTTGCCTTCCACAAGTGTCCTCTGTTGTTAGTTATACCTCCACACAGCTTTTAAATAACACCATGATTTCCGCTACTGCAGCACTATTAAGCACACTATTTTTCTGTGCATTTGGTTCATCTTACAAGGCACTGAATTATTATTACAGCATTCAGCATGAAATCCTCCTGCACCATTAGCAGGGTAAAATATTAGACAATAGTGGCTACTACTGTTATTTACTGTTCATTAAATGCTAATGGAAATTCAGCCCATCTTCAAAATATCATGCCTTTACACAGGTGGCAATGGGGAGGTACAGGCAGATGGAATGATTTTTCCAGAATCAAACAGCAACTCAGTGGCAAACAGATTCTCATACTCAAGCTTTTGTTTTAGCCACCATAATACAGATTGTCAGGAGGAAGAAAATGGCTAATAGTCCTCTCTCCTCACTCAGGCAACTTCTTCCTTCACTCCAGAGCTAAGTCCCATCACTGTGGCAATTACACCCATCGCTTAAAAGTAACAACAGGAAACTGGAAGGCCCAGCAAAACTGGGACAAGCGAGCTGTCTACAGCTCCTAAAAAGAAGCCCACACTTGGGGAAATACTCAAGACGTTCCCTTTCCAGAGGCACCACCCATAATAACAGGCCAAGAGGCTCAAACATCCCTGCATCTTGGATGGGTACGCAGAACCGCACACATTAAACTACTCGGAGTTCACTTAAGAATGCTGCCAGCTTGTAAACAGCAGAGGCAGTTTTGCTGCCAACTCAATTTTTACCTAGAGCAAGCGGAAGTGCTTTTCCAAGAATTTCCAAGACTGTTGTGTCATGCTGCACGCTGGCACTGCACCATGCAACTCAAGGAGGAAAGGCAAAAAAATAAAAGCTGCTGCTCAGCACATCCTGAAAGGGATTCTTTAGAAGGACGCATTTATTCCAAGGAAGAGACTGGTGGTGCAAAACAGACCTTCAAAAAAAACACCACTGTTCACTGCAGGGGAATGTTTCAACTGGCATGTTTCAGTTTTTGTGACAATTTTGAGAGCATTATTTGAGAAAGTACAATAAGAAAGAGAAATGTAGCCTGTCTGAAGGACTGGAGAGGTATCTTCTTCCTTCTTTACCCTCCACGGGTTTTGCATAATGCTATAGTCCTTTGGCAACTTTACCAGTTTGAAGCTCAGTTAGAATTGTGTGTGTGATGACAGCATTTACAGTCCCTACAAGGTCAGGGTCCCATTGTGCAAACGTTTAAATACGGCGAGCATTTATAAGATAAATACACAAACCAAGCACATAGTATTCTCCACTTTAAACTTGAAGAAAACATAAGTTGCCTAACTTCCTTTATGACCATCGCATGGAAAATTTAAATCAGCGATACAAACTGAACCCAGAGTTCCCTAGACCACATCATATGCTGTGAATGAATGTATGCGTGCGTACATTCAACCACTGCACCAATTCATAACAGTAGGTACTTAAAACCAACTTTCCAGGGTACAACATTTCCCAGGTCATAAGTTCATTTACTTTTAGAGCTCTCTCAGCCAAATACCAGTCTGCTGTCATCTGAAGAACTACAAGAGAGCAACCACTCTCATGCCAAAACTCCTTTTATTTAGCATTTTGGTACTTCGGTCCTGACTATGTATGCTTCACGCACGTTTATATTTTTTAGTGGATTCTCTGCCATATACTACGTTAGTAGATACTTTCTGTACCTAGAAGGACATCCACGTTTTTCTTTGAAGACTGATCATGATCATGTCATTGATATTACATTATCAAAGAGCATTTGACCTTCCTAGAAAATGAACAAAGAGCCTTTTTCAAGGACTCAAGAAGTTTAATGCAAAAAGTTCCACATGAGGACCATTGTGAATACTTCATAAGAATGAACAAAAACTACAAACAACAAAGCAACTCCCCCTTCCAGAGGTAGGAGAAACAGCATTAAATAGAAATTGCACAAGTTCAGGTCTCATGATACACTGGCATAATTTCAAACGTTATTTTAAATAGTTCTTGTTCAAAAAAATGCCAGTTTTCTGTACACACACTGCATGTGCTTGCTACTGAAGTTCAGAGGATAGTCAAACCCTGAACAGAGAAAGCCACGACATTGTTTCATCAAATTCTGGGCGCTTAGCTAACCTTTTGCATCAGTACCCTCTTGTAAAGGGACAGAGCGGATGTTTTCCTTCAGTTTAAGTTTTAGTTCAATAACTAGTTATTTCAGAGTGGAGAAGGCAACTGAGATTTGGGGAAGGGCAGAAGGGCAGGAAAGCTAACTGCATTCCAAATTGTAATTAGATGTTAGTGACTAATATCTGCTAGTTCTAAGCTAATGAAAAAGCATAGCTAAAAAACAATTCCCTTTTCTGTGCTGAGTAAGAAAAAGTCACATAGGAAGGAGGTTATCAGAAAGTATTTTGATAACAAAGCATTTCCCAAATGCTGTTTTAGTTTAGCACTTCAAAATACTCAGTTTTAGCATCAATTGAAATCAATGCTGTATGAGAAGTTGCTTGATACATTTATCAAAAACAGTAACACAGTAAATTAATTTCGCTTCTGGTTTGCATGTCAGATCACAACCCTGTCCTCCTGCTTAACAGAAAGCAATGCCAAATTTACTTTATTTTTCGTCGCACATCAACATGTCTTAATAGGTACAAACCGGTGAGATCCTACCACATAGGCAAGCAAGCAAGCAAGCAAGCTTTAAAACAAGGTTTCTTGTTGGCTGATTTCAATTCCCAGTTTAAATTGTCAATGCAAATCACTCTATTCTGTTATTTATTGGGTAGAGAAGACTTCAAGATGCTGGTGGCATCTTGACAGCAGGTGGAAGTGCCGTAAGTGGAGTTCTATGTGGCTCCTGGAAAACTGAATCCACACACTGAGTCCTTTCTTACACAATGGGAAGTGAGCGCACATTTAGAGGAAGGAATCTGCTGCACAGCCTGGTCACCTTAAAGCAGCCCATCAATAAATGGGACTAGCCCAGTATCAAGAACACAGTGACGCTGTTTGCCATATAAGGCTTCTTCTCCAGTCAGTCTGCCAGGACTCTTGTTTAAAACCCATGGCAAAAGACTGATTTGAAGACAATTTTGTCTTGAATATTGTTTGGTTCAGTGGGGGAAGGGAGCGGATAGGGCAAACTGATATATTATTGAAAGCTACCCCCTCTTCCTTTACCCAGGAGACTGAAGGACAGCTAATGCCTCAGGCCAGCATACTGAAGCAAAATGCTGTCTACATCCCATCCAGAACCTGAGTGAGGACACCATTGGCACCTTTATCCATCCAGTATCTAAAACTGCAAAACCAAAAGGGCATTGTTCCTAGTTCTTGCACAGATCTCTCAATGTTTTACAAATAAGCTAGTATATCCCATTTGCAAGGGCATTTTTATTAGGAAAGCAGTCCCCGATGACTGTTTTGAGCAGGAATCTCTCTGCACCTCTGTGAACTCTTCTTACCGTCTGCTGAAGACTGGGACCCTTCATCTTCCAGCTTAGCTGTCTGTGCATGTTGAAGTGTGTTTTCAGGAGAACTGAGGAGTTTTGTCCTTTCTCCATTAGCAGAAAAGTCCATGCTGAAGGAAGCCCATTGCTGACAACCATTTCTGACAACAGGTCCATTTCCAAATATCCACTTGAGGTTTTCAGTTTAAAAGATCACTATTCAGCCTCTTCAAGTCCCGCAGTGTACATATAATAAAATGTGTTCATGTATAATCCTGGTTAAACTGTATTCCCCACCCCTTTCCATTAAGCAAAATCAGTAACTAGAATCCCTGTTTAGGATTTGTGATTGCAAGGATCGCCCTCCGCCCTGCCCTGGTCAGACAATACAGGCTCTAGGAAAGCATGAGAGCCGTAATTTCAATAATGCAAAACCCTGTTGCTTCCACTCCAGAACAGCTGACTTGAAGCGCATGCTAGGCTGTGCTTATTAACAAAATGAGAAATCTGATATATAGAAAGAAAACACTATGTGAGGATTAATCCTGGATTGCAGTTTGTGGCCAGCACTGGGCCGTCGTCCAAACACAGATGAAAAAGAACAAAACTTCTCCACCTGTCACTTACAGCAGGTACAGCTATTGCAGTGTAGTAGCCTCCCGCTTACAGCTACTGTAACAATTCCTCTTATATCAGCTTCGAATGCAGGACTGACCTCACCAATTCATTTCTTCCTTGTTTTGTGGGAGCCAGCACTGGAGGGTGAATTTTCTTTCCAGGAACAACAAACAAGAAGTGTGAGCAACTTACAAGTTTGGGCAGCTAGTTTGTAATAGTTGTACACTTCAAGGAAACTGTTTGTTTCAGCTTAAAACTGGCATTCTGTTGGAAGCTGGAGATGCTAACAAGAAAATACAGCTCTCAGGATTTATTTTTTTTTTTACATTGTTTCTCCGTTTTTGAGAGGAGTAAGCACACTGTCACAGCTGATTGAAGAAAAAAAAAANAACTAAACAAGCCAATACAGTTGCTCTGCCAAAGAGCTACAGCACAGTGGACAGAAATCGCTATTGCAATACATTGTCATTGTTCCTGATACTACGGCAAGATAAAAACCAATTTAAGCAGCCTTAGTGGTTTGATCACTGGTGTTCAATCCATACCAAACCAAAGAAGAAGTCATCTTTACTTTTATAAGATATTCTCCTGGTTACGGTTGGGTCAGGACTCTGTTGTTGCAATTCCACGGCTGAGCCCTGTTAATTTTTCTCAAAGCCCAGCAGGGCAGGCATGCCCACTGATGCTGCAAGGGTCCTCCTCCCCCCGAGCTTTGCCTGTTACCCTGCAGCCCATGGAGCAGCTATGCCACAAATGTGTTCTGCTCTCTTCCATTCTAAGACCACATTTGCTGCTACAAGAAATGGTACTTTGTGGCAACATTCTTCCACTGATACTGTCAGGAACTGCAGCTGTGTTCATACATTTTTTTTCAGTCTGATTTGGGTAGGAGACTGGAAGGTTGGTTTTCTGTAGATAAAACATGACAACCTTGCCCTACCGATACCTTCCATCTTTCAAGCTACAATAAATTCCTCAGACTGGATGAGAGGGTTAAACTGCAGTCAGCACATACAGGAATTCCGACATGAAGGCAAATGTGCTTCAGTTTTCAAACATTACCCTATTTCCCTAAAGCTATCATCAAAGAAGGCAGCAGAAGCTCAGAAAATAGCCATGCACTATTTTCTATACAAGGTCAAAGGAATGCAAAACACACAGTTTATTTTTGACAGTTCTTAATTACTGTGGGCTGTAAAGATACTAGAAAACAAGAACTCTTGTTGCAAGATCTACTGTTCACTTCAAATTTTATACTGCAGCCATGGATTTTGGGCTAATAGTGGCCTGTTTAGGAAGTTTCAATCCATGACACAGCCAAACTGACTAGCATTAGGTGCTGTTTCAGTTGTTTTAAAAAGCTAACCAGAACAAATGGAACATGTACTCTCCTGGAATAAGGCCTCCAACCTTCTCTTTCTCTCCTTCCCTCTCCCCCACCCCTTGTCACACACTGGCTTCTGCCAAACAATTCAGCACTGACACTACGACGTATCACGTGATACCAAGTGCTTCAAGCATCTTGCAATACTTATTACTATCTGCACATCCATAAGTCATTCTACCCAGCAACGTATGTGAATACTAACATGAGCTATGCCTTTATGCATTAAAGATTTAGAGCTCACCCAGATCCTTGGAAGAAGTCTTTTCCCCAAACACTGGAAAATCATCCCTTCTATGTACATGCCTCTCGTCTGCATTTCACGTAGATTAGGAAGCATGACGTAAGAAAATCCTGCTGTAGCCTCAGATTCTCTCATTCCTCCTGCTTGCGCCCCTCCAGCCACACAAGTCTGCCGTGATTAAGCAATGCATTTTCAATGCAAAAGAACAAGGCACTTATGTAGGGTTTCCTTACCCATGTTAGAATGGAAAGTAACAAATGTAAGAGGTTGCTTATTCCTAATGCTGACCTCCTCTGGAGCTAAAATGATATGTCAGTAGCAGGTGGCAAGTTTGAAGACCCCCCTCCCCCCTTTTTTTTTTTTTTTTTTTTTTTTTTTTTTTTTAAATAAATATAACAAAGGGCACACAGAATTGACCTGATGGGTCAACCATCAGAAGTTAAACTGATTTAAATAATTAGACCTAGAATGTCAGGCACCACTGCAAATAATTGCTCCTAATGCTTTTAGGATTAGATTGCTAATGAAAAGGTGCAAAAAGGAGGCCACTTGCAGTTGTGGAAATAAGTCAATTTTCCTTCCATATGTCATTTTCTCCATGTATATTTACTGTGAAATCCTAAGGAGCCATTTACAGCTTTCTCTCCAGAGCTGCTGTAGCATATACAATAGTTCTGAGCCATAAAAAATAGTAATGTCATCTTGAAATACTGTTGTTTATACACTGTATTTATCAAGCATAGCAAACATCTGCTCATAGTTCTGACATTTTCCAATGAAAGTGATTATTGCATATTGTTTTCCCCTTTCATTAGTGGAAAAACATGGAAGCCATTCAAATATAAACAGCATTCCGCAATAAATTTAAACCAGTTTTGGTCAAAGGACAGTTTATTAGCGGAATGCACTTTTGATGCTCTTCTCACTGCTCTCAGATTTATTCTAACAACTAAGTCACATCCAGGGAGATTTCGGTAACTGCCTGCTCCAACACTCGCTTTCATATATAATTCATTCATTTTATGTAGAGGCATACACCCCTCCAACTCGCAGCTATCGACCCCGAAGTCGCAAACCTCCAGGCACGCCGGGCACCGAGTTTGCAGCGGGTCCCGCGGGGCGGGTTGCGGGCACCGGGCACGAANATTAGCGGAATGCACTTTTGATGCTCTTCTCACTGCTCTCAGATTTATTCTAACAACTAAGTCACATCCAGGGAGATTTCGGTAACTGCCTGCTCCAACACTCGCTTTCATATATAATTCATTCATTTTATGTAGAGGCATACACCCCTCCAACTCGCAGCTATCGACCCCGAAGTCGCAAACCTCCAGGCACGCCGGGCACCGAGTTTGCAGCGGGTCCCGCGGGGCGGGTTGCGGGCACCGGGCACGAAGCGGCGGCGGGGCCGGGGCCGGGGCCGGGCGGAGCGCAGCTGGCGGCCGCGATAAC
>VXAV01001787.1:174702-218353 GCA_013399715.1 Alectura lathami
GGGACGCGCGGCCCCTCGCCCCCCCGCCCCGCTCCGCGTTACCTTCTTAGCGCATCTGGAGCAGCGGCTCTGCTTCCCCTGCCCCTCTCCTCCTCCTCCTCTCCCTCTCCTGTCCTCTCGGTTTATACCAGCCTGTTCCTCATCTCACAGCCTTCCTCCCAGCGCCATCTTGCAAGCTTGTGACGTTGGGAGCCGCTCACCCCTGACCCACATTTGAATAGAAGCCAAAATGAAAAAAAGAAGAGGAGAGAGAGAGAGGAGAGAGAGAAAGAGGGGGAAGAAGAAGAAGAAAGAGCGGAACAAGGAGAGGCAGGGAAAGCAGCAGCTAAGCAAGTGCTGTGCCAGTGTGGAACAGCATCGGCTCCTGCTCCCTTGCCAGCTAGTTTAGTAATAAGCAATTTCCTGCTTTTGCAATAAATGTTGCAGCGGCAGGGCTGGGAGAGGGACGGGAGCAGGCTAATTCCCACAGAGGGACCAGGGCTTCCCCCACCTCCAGCCGCCCCCTTGCCTGCCACCCGCACCCCGAAACCAGCCCGGAACCTGGCCACCAGTGCCCCGCAGCCCAAATGCTTCTGCTCCTGCTGAGATTTTTGGCACTGAAAAAGGCATCTCCACCACTGATGAGGTCTCAAGTGTGTGTTAAGGGAAATTACATAGATTATAACTCGTACATGTACTGGAACCTTAAATGAGCTTTATACACAAATTAAGAAAGCACACACATGTCTAACACAATTTGCATATTAGCTTTTTATCACTCCTGTCTGTTAAGGACTGTCAGTGCGCTTTGTACCATCCGTGACACAGATGAAGATGTGGCCTTTGCACCTATAGAATCAGTAGAAATCTGAAGTTTTGTTTTGTGGCTTTTTTTATTATTATTATTATTTACCTATTGGAAGTATATTGAAGGGAAAAGTTATTTGTATTTTGCATCTCTGGTCCTGCAAAGACTTTTGTGGACACTTAACTTTAAGGACATCGATAATCACATTGAGCAAGCAGGAGCTATTCAGTTGCTTACACTAAGTATGGGCACAGCTTGCCAGCTCAAGCTGCTATTTTGTAAAATGTTAAGTGAGCTGATATCATTTTAATTTTACTGACCATTGCCACGAAGTGCAACTGTGCAGAAGTCTGAACTGTACCTTTGTTCTACCTCTCCGCTTCAGTGTTATAAAGACAGTAGCTAGTTAACCTGTAGTAACAGAAGCAATGCATATAAATATTTTTATTGTAATAATGCACAAGAGTCCTTCCACTGTCCCATGTAAAAATCACTGTATTAGCTGCAAGTGTGAGATGACATTCTCTTTTCTTCTGTGCCATCACTGCCACCCATAACCAAAATTCTCTGCAGCCTGAGCAAGGTGATTCATTAGTGAAGCTGAGCCTGCCATTTAACACGTCTCTAAGAATTCCCTAATAGCTTCAACACCAGCGGCTCTCAGCCACTTCCTGTGCAGATCTCTGCAGCCTGCATACACTTCAGCTGTATCCCAGCTGCATCCTAAGCTCTCCTTCTCCGATAATAAAGATATTTGCTAGTTGCTCATCCAGAGTTCAAAGTTTTTTTGCAGGAGGTGGTTTCTTCAGCCCTACCAAAGTGGCTTGAGGAGCAAATAAAGATAAGGCAGATCACAACAACCGTATCAGAAAGGCCTGGACTGGTGGTTTGTTCACAGTACACCCAATAAAGAGCAGAACACTTTAACAGTGGTGAGAACAGCAAACCTGACTGTCAGCACAAGACCCAGTGAAGTAGATAAGGATCAGTTCAAGACTCTTCCCCCACCAGGAAACTTATTTAAGATTGGTGGTGCTGTTCCCAGCTGTATTTTAAAGCTAAGTGGCCTTGCAAATAGCCAGGAAGGTCTAGGTAGCCATTTGCTTCATGCTGTGCAAGAGGAATTGGTAAGCAAATACTCAGAAGTCCTTGTGCCATATTATCTAAACAGGGAAAAAAATGCATCCCAGAGCTATTTCAGGCAGGTTTAGGCGGTTGGGTTTAGAAAGACCTCCTTTTGTGAATCTCTGCATGCCATTTCAAGACCTCAACAATGCCACTGCCTGCCCTCAGTCTTCCTTCCTTCCTTCCACGGAAGCTCACGGCCCCAGAAACAGTCAGCAGAACAGCCTGTGTGCCTCTGCCAGTTCACAGACCCACATCTTAGTTCAAACCCACTCTCATCAGACATTGAGCAAAGGTGCCAGGCTTTGCACAGGAATGGCTTCAGGCACAAGCATTTCAGTCTGTCTGCCAACTTTGCTATGCAGATGATAACCTCTGAGAGTGAACAGAGTGAAGAGGGTGGGAAGAAGAGGAGGAACATCCTAAAATCCCACCACAAGATCTGCCAGAGCCAGTGTGCAGAACACTTTACTTGTATATGGATCCTTTCAAGGTTTGGAGACAATCTGTTCCAAGCATCCCTAAGGAAATGGAGGGATGGACAGATTCTCAGTGAGGACAAAAAAAAAGGCAGGAATTAGGTGTCTGGCACCTGGAAATGATATGGTAGGATGTAACACTGCACTCAGCTTCATGTATACATGGTAATTATAAGGTTGAAAAATAATTAATGAGACAGCTAGAGCTGGCGCTGTCGCTGGAAGCATGGACAGCTGCGGAGGATCTGATGAGCCAAGTAGGAGCATGACCACACCTACCTGGAAATCATCTACAGGCATGCAAGGGAGATACCATGATACCTGCAGTGTCTCCAAGCAACTTCAGCCAAGGAGCTTGCCATCCCAACAGAGGGTGCACCCTCAAGTTCCAAGAAATCACGCCCAGTGTGGGCATGCCTGGCGCTGGGTGAGACCTGTGCCCATGGACGTGAAAAGCAGACATGCTGCTGAGGCATGGAGAGCAGCGTTCCCAGGGGGAAGACCGGACTGAAGGGTGGTGGCTGCTAATCATGGCCAGAAGGATGGCGTGAGCTATGGATTCTTTGAACAAAGGCACTTCTGCTTCCAGCTGTTCTTAACTTTGTTTCCAAATTTGTCCTGATTGTGCTGGGTTTTTTTTAACATTTATTTTGAAAAGGGTACAGTCAGAACACAGCAGTGGGTTGTGCTGGGTGCTCTGCAGATACGAGTAAAAGCTCCAACTTCCTCCCCGATGTGTTGATGGACATCTTGACTAGTATGTCTTCATGGCAGCTATGAGGAAAAGATTTTTGTCCTAACAGTACACAAAGAATTCAGAACAGAATTCAGAGAACAAGGAAATCTCATGCCATCCTCATGTATTAGCCTTTGGTATCTGATCACAAACAGCTTTTAATGCTGCTTTCAGGCAGAAATGTTTAATTAATATTACACCCACCTTGCCAAAGTCATTGTTGGCAAAATACTTGGACTCAAATCAAGCTGGTGACAGAAACCCAGAGGAATTTTAGGGCTTCATTTTGTTTTTAATCGTTTTCGACAAACTGATGCATTCAGAAGCACCTCCGGTCCTTTGTAGCTGCCCTAATAGCAAGTTTATACTCCCCATAAAACAGGAAGAAGACATGGGTAGAATTGTTATAGTGGCAAGTCGGTGCTGTGGATGAGGAATGAAGTAATCTGAGAGAAGAAAATGCCATTGCAGAAAGTAAATAGAATAACGAGCAAAGGGTAGCCATGTGCCCTGACAGCTCTTCAGTGCCACCTGCCTTCAGTCCCGGCGCTGGTGGATGGCCAGTGCCATCTAGCAGGCAAAGCGTTGGTTACAGAAGTAACTGCTGGGTAAAGCCGGGCAGAGAGCTTTGGAGCAGAAAGGAAGAAACTGGTTCAAGGAGCTTAGCCAAACACGGCGGGGAGAACGGCAGCGTAGAGTCCGTGTCTGAAAGCAAAATGAAGGTAAGGCAAAGCAGCCTGCTGTTCAAGAATGAAAAGGGACTTGGCTCCAATAGTACGGTTTGCAGTTACAGCCTCTGCAGTGGGATAGTCCTGGCTGCCTAAAAATGCAGGGCACCAGAACGTCAAATAAGAGCCAAAACAGGCATCCTGTGAGGCATTTCAGTGGCCCAAGAGGAGCTTTTGAGTCCTGCTTGAATGGCAACAGAACAGTTGGTGCTAGCTCATGAAATGAAGTTATTTTCTGTCTCCTCAACAGGAATTTCTCTCTGCAGTCCAACGTATGTGTCTGGAAGGTCTTTTCCAACATACTCCGAAGGGTCCATGGTGGAGACTATAATTTTATGCTGAGATGCGTTTTGAAAACCTTTTGGTTTTTTGGCTGCAAATTCTTCGATGTGTGAACATACTATTCTTAGCAAAGCCCCTGTATGGCTAGCTGAGTTAGCTTGTTCCC
This sequence comes from Alectura lathami, assembly GCA_013399715.1. Taxonomy (NCBI): domain Eukaryota; kingdom Metazoa; phylum Chordata; class Aves; order Galliformes; family Megapodiidae; genus Alectura; species Alectura lathami. The sequence goes on from VXAV01001787.1 coordinate 179,006, forward strand.
CCACGGCTTTTTGTGGTCTTTTGACAGCAGTTGGTGGATGGACGCAGAGAACATTACATTTTGACCTTTCTGTAGTGAGCCTTTACTTTCTCCTACCTCTTCCTATTGTTACTAATTCAAAACTTGATAGTACACAAATTCTACAATGAATTTTTACACAGTTTTATTCTATTGCACCTGAAAATCAAACTACAGGCTTTTAGGAAACTAGCAGGTAATAAAGGAAAATTAGAATCTGTAAATGTAATCTGAAACCTTAGCATCAGAAATAACCTAAAGGTCCCCTATCCAGAGCTAGTTTTATGCTGCAGCTAGTCACAGATTCACTCAGCTCTGCATTAGTTTGCATTTCAAGGGTTCTCTTCAAAATCATGGGGTTAGAAACCCAGTAACAAAACAAAACAAAAAAAGAACACCTAAGGTAATATTGTGGAAAATGAAGCTACTCATTTATTGCTTGTACAAGGTGCCATTTTGTACACTTCTGCTTCTGTTGTATTCTTAGTGATAGAAAGTTTTAATTTCCTTGGAAGAGAAGGAACATACAATATTTTTATTGCTACAAGCTGAAGCTTTTTGCTAGGCATTCTGGCATACGCAAGGCTGATGCAAGGCTTTTTGCGACTCTAATCAGATAAAAACATTGCTTCCATTATAACAAGATCTTTGATTTCTGTTGGCCTGTGATTTTCATTACTAATACGTTCACTCTGAACCTGTCTACGAAACATCTGTATTTAACTATGTCTACCCTGTTATCGTAGTCCGTGCATCATTTCACTAGACTATGGGAGAGCAATAAAAAATAAGGAAAACAACCAATGAACAAAAACACTACCTGTATGTGTTGGGAATTAAATGAGATTTGGCAAAAAAGAATGCTGAAATAGATGTCAAAAGGAAATGAAAAGAGAAGGGAAACATTGATTCAGCCATGTAAATAAACAGGAAACAACAAAAGAACTGGTGCTACTATGGAGTGTGTGGACAAGGAAAAGATTAAAGATAACTTTTGCACCCAAAATCTAAATGAAAGCTTTGCTATAGCTTGTAAGAGGAGGAATGGAGTTGAAGAACGAAACACCAGAATGATTAATTGGAATGAGCAGATGAAAATGGAAATTAATAAAGGTGAAAATATATCTAAAAGAGCTCAACATTTTCTAATAAGGAAGACCAGAAGATTTCCATCCCAGAACTCCAAAGAAACAAATACCAGATTGATAACAAAAATTTAGAATACATTTTTGAGTTGGAGGTAGGTCTTGCATATTTTGAAAATAGCATATATAATGCCTTATTTAAAAAAAGAAGAGAAGAGAAGAGAAGAGAAGAGAAGAGAAGAGAAGAGAAGAGAAGAGAAGAGAAGAGAAGAGAAGAGAAGAGAAGAGAAGAGAAGAAAAGAAAAGAAAAGAAAAGAAAAGAAAAGAAAAGAAAAGAAAAGAAAAGAAAAGAAAAGAAAAGAAAAGAAAAGAAAAGAAAAGAAAAGAAAAGAAAAGAAAAGTTATCTATGTAGCCACTGAGCTAATTAACTTGACTTTGAGACCATTTGAGCTTTCAAATGAGCTTTGAGTCGAGTTTTGAAGGAAAATACAATTAACCCCCCCAAAAAATTTAGGAGAGTGAAAGAGAAGATAAATGGGATGAAATGCAACCACAAAGCTGATTTTGCCAGAGTATCCTGAACTCTTTCTGTGCTGAGATAACTGATTTTCTAAGCAAAAGGAAATGTAGTAGATCTAATCTATATGGATTTTAGTCATGCATTTGGTATGATGCCACATGGGAAGTTATTAATTAAGATGGAGAAGATGGGGATTAGTACAAGAATAGTAAGATGCATAAGGAATTGTCTGAGGGAGAGGTGCCAGTAGATTATTATTGGGATAGGGAGATTACCAGTGACTCAAGACCTAACTTGTTTAATATTTACTGCAATCTATTGACACTTCAGATGGAGAATGCTATAGAAATTATAGAAAAATTATTTTTTTAAAAATGGAAAAAGCTGAATGCCTTGGCTTGTCAGTGGCTGGCTGTGAACCATCAGTACAGGAGGCAGTAACAGAAGTGACAAATGTGATCCTAGGTGAGGCTTTTCCAGCAGCAGCAGGAAGGCACCACTGCCTTTATACAAGGCGCTGCTGGACCTTTGTGTCTGTTGTTGTGCTGGATCTCACCACTGGGAGATGGGTCGTGGTCTATCAGGATGCCCAGGGTAATTATAAGAGTTGCTGGCTTTCTAGCAAGAGCAGAGAGAGCTGAAAGGCATGACTGCTTTACAGACAAATGCTGATCTGAGGGTGTGAGAGAAGTACGGTGTGTTGCTGGTAGAATTTCTGAGGTGCAGGATCTTTTCCAGTCTTCTGTTTCTTATGTTACAGATAGGAAAGTGTTTATCATTGAGAGCATGTGTATATTTTGACTAGCTTTGGTCCTACTTTTATTTTTTTGAGTTTACATGTGAGTACATATATGAGTATGTACACACATGTACACACACGTGCATAAATACCTATTTAAGTGAGGTGTTGATTGTATTTCTCATTGGCAAAGAGACACTAAGCTGTATTTTGTATTGTTAGTGATATCCACTGAGCCAGCCAGAGTTTGCTAAAATGCTACATTTCTGAGTATTTGTGGTGTTCAAGCTACAGGTAGCATAAAAAGTCTCTTCATGTCTTCACATTAGATACAAATAATAGGGAAAAAATCTGTACAAAATTTGCCTGTACAAAAAATCTTCTTGCTTTCTTTCTGTATATGTACTCTGAATGGCAGTGTGTACAGTATGCATGAGTAATTAATGTTGCAAGCTGGAAGAATGACTTATTGTCAGACGGAGGAGAAGCACACAGTATGGTCAAGTAAGCAGTTCCAATAATAGCAGTGCTTATAGAAGCAAAACGTAGTAGAGGGCAAACTCTACAGGTTGCCAGATTGGTGTGAAAGTGGAGCTCTGTTGCCAGTTGGTGACCAGGGGACAGCAGAAGGACTGGTTTTAGCTGAATGCTTCCAAGCTTACATGTTTCACCCGCAAGGAGATTGCTTCTTCAGCAGTGGCACTTAAGCAAAGGGCATAGGCAATTTTAGCTTGATTTAGGCAGTGGAGATCTAACTAGAAGTCACCTTCCTCTCCCTCCCCAGCTTGGCATTTTCTGAGTGAGTTGTGTCTTGGTGAACTGCCACTGCTGGGACTTCGCATGGGAGTAGCAAGCACGGGGCAACATGTGCCTCTCCTGCTGAGAATTCAGCTGGAAAATATGGACTTGCCTTGTAGCAGCTGGGCAATGTGAACTCCCCAAAGCTGGTACTGCCCTGTGTAAAATATAAACCCAGGAAGGCTCCAGGTTTGGTCAGGTCACAGCACTAGTTTTGATGAATGTGGTAGAGAAGATAATCACAAGATACAAGAGCAATAAAAAGGCTCATTTCCATACAAAGTGGAGAGCAGAATATTAGGACATGCTGTAGCCCAGCTGCAGACTGTTCCTGAAAGCCAATGGCATGCAAATGCCACTGTTTATAGTACACAGTAGCAATTACATGTAAGAGACAACCAGAGTGTTACTTGTGCCTGCCAATTATAGGTTGGTGCAGTCCCCATGATTACATGCACACACAGGGGTGTGTATAAACCGCATGGCCCCAGATCAGAGTCACACGCACCGTGCATGCATGCAATGAGGGCAGGGTCCCCGCAGGGTGCTGCTTCCTGCTCTCCTCTTCTCATGTAGATAAAGACTGGCATGGGAGAGCCTGTGGGCAGCTTGGCAGCCCTCTGTAGCCACTGGTATCAAAGGTCACTGAATGCTAAAAAATAAATATGTTCCGGTGCCAGCAGGGCACTGGTGATCAGAGATAAAAGTTTCTCTGCCACCAGAGAGACATTCTCTTGTTTGGTACCAATGTGGACTGTATTTACTGTGAATTTTCAAGAGCTGGTGAAAAGATACAGGTTAAATATGTTTTACTTCATGCTGGCAGGGATCTGCATCAGAGACCAGCCTGTCTTCCTCTAGTATATGCAGCGCTGTTCTCACAGAACTTGTCTTTTGTGTGCACATGAGCTTCAAAGAAAAGAAATTCACGGTGTTCTGGTACTTCTCATTCTTTTTATTATTTTTTTGAAGTGTTGTTGGATTTTTGGTTCTTCCAAGTCCCTTTCTGTTTGAGTCTGACTTCACTGGTGCTAGTGTAAACCAGAAGTAACTACACCAGAGTCACTGGAATTATATGGGTGAAAGGAAGAGGAGAATCCAGCCCAGTGCCTGACTTTGTTAAACAAGGCCACAAACACAGTTAGTCAGTTCATATTCATCTCCTGTGATGAATGCAGATGGCAGTGGGAAGCCTGGCTGGCCACTTCATGCCATGTAGTACAAGGTGACTGTAGTTCGTATTTTTTTTTAGGAGCAGACAGAAGACTGGTTATGAAGTTTTGGGGCAATTTAGTTTTGTTGTTATCTGTGTCAGCACCAATGGCAGAGAGGGGGCTTCCTTGTGGTTTTCTAGACATAGTACCAGTTTAGGGGTTATACATGGGAACGCTGACCCTCTGCTTCTTCTTCCTCTTTTTAGTATTTGTGTCTTTTTTTTTTAATTTTGTTTCTCTGAAGGCACATCTGTCAATGTTCTCAAACTGTTTTAGCTTAAGGACAATGCATGTAAAAAGCAGCATACCAGAAACCCAGATAAAAATGGAGTTGCAGGTGCTACCCTATTGCCTCTGGATCAGAGCATCATTTACAGCAGCTTTTACATGCCCTAACCGGTGGTGGGTGACAGGATGGTGCAGGGACAGGGAACTGGGAATATCATTGCCTGGGCAAACCAAAGATGCTGCAGTGGCCACCTAGTACCAATGAGATCTCCAGAACTCTGGGCTGAATGAAGGCAAAGTATTTTCAACTTTTGCTTAACTTCAGGTTATGAATTCTATGTTCTAAATTGTGCTGCTGGCTCCATTCCTTGATATAATGTTTGCAAACTGCGTGAAATGGTGCCAGGCAACAGTCTATTTAACCCAGAATTCTGCTGAAAATCGAACTTGATGTGGAGAGCAAAGCAATATACATTATCAATGTTATTTTCTGAAAAATATCTTTAGATTGTCAGTAAAAATGCAACACTCAGTACATTACATTTTTCAGTGGCTTTACAAACACTAGGAAAGGATACAGAGCAGGAAATTTTACACTCAGAATTGTACAATTAGGGAAATAATGCTGCAGATCTTTCTTCCATGTGCTTGGGCAAACCAGGGCCGGAAGAAAATCCATGAGTAGTGGAGGACCAGAAGAAGGATGTGGTTGTGAAGCAGATGAACAGCAGCACTTCCATGCAGCAGGACAGATGCGCTGCACTTGCTCTCCCAGAGGCAGGAGGCAAAGGATGGCTCCTAAAGGAAATCTTTGCACCTTGCTGCATGCCAGGCAGCTCAGCACTGCTCCCTCCTGGGGCAGTATGAGGAGAGGACTGGAGGTGAAACAGCTGGGCACTTCTGCAATCTCTCCCTGTTCTGGAACCTCTAACAGCATATGTGGAAATGCTTGGGGCTTGCTTTAGGGACTGAGAACTTGCCCAGAGGCTGAGAAACAGAATGGCATGCCTTGGGAGCCCATGTCAGAAACTGGTTGGAGCACAGGCATTTCTGCATCCCACTCCTCTGCTCAGATGAGCAACCCACGCCTCTGTAAATCATGCAGAAGGCACTCCTGCTCCCCAGGCTTTCTGTGCACGCAGTACAGGGCTGAGGCTGCCGTGCAGGAAGAGCCATCTGCTTGATGGCTGCTGGGGCACTGGGGCACTGCTGACTCTGGTGGTGGTGACTGGCAGGATCTTCTTTTTTTAAGGATGTTATTGAGTCTTCTGGTGCAAAAAAGGTTTGCTTCTTCCTTGTCTATTCTCGTGCGTGCATTCTAGCTATCATTCAATCTGTTATGAAACACTTGTCTTAGGATAAGATCACTGAGGAAACTGTGGCAAGACAACCCTGACAGTTTCTGGATGCTGCAGATTTTCTTGGCACTTATCTCCTTGATTACTGCCCTGAATATGCAACAGAAACTACATTTTCCCACTCCTCTACAGCTACTGAAGCTTCCCTGGTGAGCGTTCCCAGCCCCTGAAACTTCTGCCTCCTTCGTTATCAAGCTTCTTGCGAAGTGCTGCTGAGTGGTCTGTTCTTTATCCTCTCTGTCCCAGTCTCTTTGCAGGGCCACAGTCAGTCTGTATCAAGGAACAGGTGTCTGCTGCCATACAGAATGCTGCAAAACCTCTTAATCCCCTTGGTTCTCCACAGGGCAGACAGGTGACATCTGACTTGTGGTGGCTTCGGTAAGGGATAAGGCCGTGTTTCTGGCTCTGATGGCAATGCTGTTTGTGCTAATCACGTCAGCCTAGTTCTTGGGTAAAGCATCTCACAAGAAATTGATTCTGCTAAATGTCCTCCACCTGCACTGGAACAGAGAATATTGGCTCTGTTCTCTGAGACCACAAACGCTTTGAGACTTGCCCAATTGAGACCCTGCATCTCTTCTGCAAGGATTTCAGCAACAGAAATCAACAGAGGCAATCAGGACTCAAAGAAGGCATATTGTTTTCTTTCCACTTTGGAAATTACTTTGTCCAAAAGGGCTGAGATGTGTTGGCTCCCAGAACATGTATCAGTGAGCAGTAGGAGAGGTCTAGGTGATAGAAGGAGGAATTTGCGTGTTTTGTTACTGTGATTACGTGGCTGGGTTTTTATTACTCTCAATGGTTTTCCTGGCTCTGCGTAGAACAGTGTGACTGCTATGGGACACAAATGCTTCCAGCAGCACTGCGTAGACACTTTTATGGCCATCTTAAACTTATAATAAGCATAAATAGTTCATCTGTTGCTTTTATTTTTCTGCTAAAAAAGCAAGAATGGGATAAAATATTAAAGCAGGAAAGGTAATTTTTTTTTAAATGAGCTGATAACCTGTTAAAAATATTTGTTTGTATATTGCTGTTGCTGCTTTTGCTGCCTTACACAAATGGTAATATTTTGTTCTTAATTAAGAATTAAAGGGTTTATATACACACGTCTGCAGTGGAGACCCCCAAGTGATTCTGAGATGAGGGTAAACTGTGGGGTTTTTTCAGCTAGTTGGGTTGAAATTATTTACCACTTGAATAGCATCTGCAACAGCATAAGGCACGGAAGCAATTTTTCTTTTGTAAGAAGATGAAAAAGAAATAAAAAAGGAGTCAAAGAGTAAGCAGGCTGAATGGGCCATTAGCACCAAACTCTAAAGATGTAGAAGTCAAATAGGATAGAAAGGCCCCATAAATTTTTACAACTCCTTGGAGAAAAACACTGTGATTATTTAAACATGAAACCTTGCTTTTCTAAAATGCTTAAAAGATTAATATAGAAATGTCATACTGTGGCTGCTGGAGGGATTATCCTTAATGGGAATGTTAGAAGTTATTTTAATGTAAAGCAAACATAGCCACCGAAGAAAGATCAAAAGTGGAGCAAATTCAAGGCTCCTAGTTTCAGGAAAATGAAGTTTGTCAAGAAGCTATTCCTACTTTGTTAATTAGAATGAGCAAATTCTCCATAAATACTGTGTATATGTGACATAGAGATCTCATCTAATGAGTCATTAGCTAATCCAATCGCTAGCACAGAAGCAAAGTTTAGGAGTCTTTTATGAACATTTTTATTCCTTTTCTGGCTTGATAAAGAGGTAAATTTCTGCTAGTGCACGTTTTTGTGAGGTCGTGTGTGTGTGTCCCCTGGCAGTTTGGACAACAATCCACAGCCCAACAGGCAGGGGAAGGTTGGCCATGTGACCCAGCGGCAAATGCTGGCAGACTTTGTGGTCTTTTCAATGCAAGAGCAAATTCAGTGGCTTTTTGTTTTCTTTTCACTCCAGCATTGTTACTTTTTGATGTAAACTCACCACAGAGCAACATACAGTCTCAGTGTAAGCCTTTGAAGTCTAAAGGAAAACTTCAGTGTTGCTAAGTTAGGGCAAGAAATGTGATATTACCTTTGCTGTTCAGAAGAGCACTTCATTTGCTGCCTGTCCTTGTCTGGCCACTGCTGCAGTCAAGCACCTGATTCTGTCAGACCCCCAGTCAGCAGCGTGAGGCTCTCAGTTCCAGGAGCAGTAATTGGTTTACAAATTGTGCCACCGTCAACTTGTTTTTTCCTCCAACATGCGGCACAAAACCACACTACACCGTGCAGCGGTCCCAACACATTGCTGCCCTTGTTTCCCTGTGAAAGAGCTGAGCTTACGGAACACAGGTTCATTTAACATTTATTTCTAAAAAGGTCCATCATGCTAGTACTCAGCCTGAGTCTTCTAGTTGTGCAAAAAGACTTGCCCAGAAAGTTAAAAACTGCTAAATCATTCCAACCAGTGTGAAAGTTCACTTACTCAAATGCTTAATGTTGCACATGAAGCACAAAGATATTTCTTGAAAATAATTGCAAATATTTATAGGGAAGATTTGTTCAGCTGCCCTAATCTGCTGCCTCTTTTTCTTGTCTTCTACTTAACAGAAATCAATGTCCTTTTTTACCTGCTCGCAAGTGCAGAAAGAAACTGTAAATTTTCCATTTCCAAAATAACTCACTTTTGTAGTTGACTTGCTAGTCAGTCGCTTATTTAACAGAGCTGAAACAAATTTTCTAGTTGCAATGTACTGAATGCAGAGCGACAGTGCTACTCCAGTAAGGATCCTCAGGCCTGGCAGAGAGGATGGGTGCGTGGGAGACAGGAGCTGCTGCATTCAGGGAGAGCAGCAGTACTGCTCCACCAGTTCCAGCAGCAGAGCTGTGTGAGTGGCAGCCACGGGGCCTGCCTTCCACCCTGCTTACCTGCTTAATCCTTGCTCAATCTGCTGACGCTGCCAGAAAGACAAGGTACCATCTGTGCTTGTATTCCTTTTTTTTATGTGAACGTAAACTTAGTGGTTTTCATGTCATTGCACATAGCAAGTCAAAATCTGTGGAATGAAAACTTCCAGTCACTACCAAACTGAATGTTGCAGTGTGCAATGCACGACGATACCTTGTATGCCAGTACCTGTGCTTGGCATCCGAGTTGTCTAACATCCACATTCGCATGCTGCCTTAACTGCCGTGGCAGTGGCTCTTTCTGAGTCTGGAGCTGATCTTTATGTTGAATTTCTTGATGTTTTCTTGGGCCTTAGCAGATGCCACTCATTGTCGAGGGAGAGGTTTCTTTCTGTCTGTTCAGTACCCAGAGCCAGGGACAGCAGTGCTGCCATGTGGAGTAGGTTAGCAGGTCTCATCAGAATCACACGAGGTGCACTGGTGTAACGCGCCGTAGCCATTTGGGTAATCACATGTAACATATACTAGAAGTATCTTAGCAGTGGAAATTGTCTAAAGGAAATGAGCTTTTGCAGCACTTTCCATATGGGGAGATATAGTTTCTAGTGTGGTAGGAGGGACTGACTGTGCCCTGCGGGTAAGTGACAAGTTTCTGTTACACGTGCACGCAGAGAGGGACTGCAGCAGTTACTGATTCGGGCAAGCAAGCACTTACAGCCAAAGCACGGGTGTGAGAGTAACAACTGTGTGAGGAAGTAGCCCCTGAAATTCCCAGTTCATGTGGCATGCTGTGCAGATCTTGGCCACTCGTATCCTCTGCTTACAGCAGTTTTAGTTCTCCATAAAAGTTTCATTCCACAAGTACGGGCAGGTACAGGCAGGAGAGGGGTGCTGCACCTCTCCTTGGGCCACCATTTTGGGTTTGTTCAGATAGAAGCAACAAAATGGGGTCACGTGCTCCCCTTTGGGCAGGGCTCCATCAGTCCATCAGACAGACATTGGCTGTCAGACTGGATCTGAAGGAATGCTTGAAGGAGTTGCATGGAGGTGGAATTCCTCAGCACTCATGTACACCCTGAATACCACCTGCTGGAACTGAACTGCATGGAGCGGGCATTGCTGCCGTAGAAACAGGCACAGCTGCGGTCTGGCTGTTTGACATGCTTTAAGTGCAGGAAAAGGATTTCTTACCCTCCAGCAGGTTCCTGTAGGATCTGCACACAGCACACAGGTTAGTGCCTGGTGGCCAGGGTGCTGAAGGAGTGTATGCAGGGCGTGTGAAATGCGTTTTATAAACATCCTTTTACATTAAAGATATAGCACAATGCGTTCGGATGCAAGCCCGGGCGCAGTTCCGTGTAAGATATTGCGTACTATTTTATTGTGAGCGTTCTCGTGAACCGCTGTCTTCTCACATATGAGCAGCTTTCAGCTTGCCATAGGGGGACAGTAAGGCAGGTTTCTGGAAATGAGGAGCTGAATCAGTGACCTCGCATGCTGCAACTGCCCAGAGCCCCATGGAGAATACGAACACAATTATCCAGATATAGTGAGGTGTAACAGAGGAAGCTGCATGTAGATATACAGCGAGGGAGTTAGCAAGCTGTAATATGGAGAGTTGGGAAAAGCTATCAAAAGAGACAGGATGCTTCATTTTCTTGCTCACACCTTTTCATCCAGGAATGAAGGGGTGTGGGTAGGAGGCCAGATAGCCCAGGGGAGAGGTAGGCTGGCCCAACACATGACAGCAGGAGCTTGCAGGCTGCTCCCAGGCCCCAGTGCCAGCGCAGCAGCAGTGCAGCAGAGCAGCACAACAGAGCAGCAATGCAGCAGAGCAGCAGCAGTGCAGCAGCAACACAGCAGAGCAACAGCATTGCAGCAGCACAGCACAGCAGCACAGCAGTCTCCTGACATCTTGTGGCTCCAATGCAGACTACAGCAGCCCCTTCCCCCTGCAGCCTCAGGCATGGGTGTCAGCTGGAGCTGACCTTGGCATTAACCGCAGGCGCTGGAGATCCTTATATATAGCTACATTCCTCTTTCAAATGCAGGGCCACATCTTTTTCTCTCCTGTGCAAGAATGCGTTTTGAGTGAGCCTGTGTTTTCCCAAGTGCTGGTGCATGAGCCTCACCATAATTTACAGCAAAGAGGAACCTAAATTTGCATTGAACACAGATGAACTGAAATAAACTGGATTCCGGATTCTGCATGGGTCATCCTCCCTTTAGCAGGCAGAACAAAACCCAGATCCAAGTTTGCTGTCATCTCCCCCCAGCCCCATGTGCTCACTGATGCTCAGATATGTGTCTGCTTTTAGCAAAGCAAGCATGTTTGCATCTTCTCTGAAGAATCACTTCTTTCAATTGCAATGGTCCAGCTTCAATGCTAGACATGCATGATCTCTAGAGGAAAGGACAGGAATTTTAAGTATTTAGTAAGGTGTCTTTAGTTTTGAGCATTGATTTTGTTTTTAAAATACATGGCTATTTAGAATGTTAAGTGTACGTTCATGCATGAATCCCTGCAATGCAGTCCTAACTTCTACCATCTGAAAGTGTTGCCTGTTCTTGAAACATTCGTGAGGAGTCTTTTGTCTCCTGCTCTAAGTACCTGTGGCTGACTCTGGGCTTGCCTCAATTTCTCAGCCTCAGAACTGGGAAAAAGGCGAATGACAGTGACTTCTTAAAGCAGAAATCAAGTTGTTTTCCTGGTGTTGGGCCCCATCGAGTCTCCTCTGGGTTACTCGTTACACTGGGCTCTTGCTCTGGCTGAAGTCACCTTGGAAGGGCAGAGAACACCCAGAGATGGAGATGGAGCTTTCCAACACCACAGCTGGGACTGGTGGGACGTCAGGGTGCTGTGGCAGGGGGCTTAAAGGAGGTGCATAAGGAAGGAAATAAGCTGCTTCTCCATTATTTCATCAGAGTGTATTCCAACATTCTGTTCTGCAAATTGGCAAAATACTGTGCCAAGGAAGAGACAAGCAGCCAGCAGCAGCAGTTCATCCTCTGGCAGCCCTACATGGAGGATCAACTTCCACACACGCTCCTGCCCTGCTTCAGGAAGTGTGGTTCAAAGAGGGGAAGGAAATGAGATTGAAAATGGGGGAAGAGGGCTCATTTACATGTGTGGGGCTGTTCTGGCTCCCCTGTCCTAGACCCAAGGGGAAAATTGTGGCCAGCGTTAGGGCTGGAGAGATTATCACTGTTTACCAAGGAGCTTAGTGCGAAACACATGGAGAAAGTCATATGGTCAGTTTGTAAGAATTCATCCATGTTCCCGTTCTCCTCCTATTCTCTCACAGCCTGGAAGTTCCCCTCCGAGGAGACCATGCTGCAGGGACAGCAGCAGGAAGAGATGAAGCACACTGGCTGAAAAGCCCTTCAGGGAGCTGGAATTTCATTTTCCTCTGTGTCTGTGTGAATCCCATCAGGGATCCCTGCACCACAGGGAGGTAGGCAACCTGCTTTGTTTACCGCTGCACCTTTCTGCTCTACCATACAGATACGAACATCTGCAACAAGGCCAAGTATGGGAAATTCAAGGTATTAAAAAAATCCAGCTGGCCAGTCTCAGTCTGAGGAAGTATGGAATGGATGAAGGTTTCTCCCGGTCCTCACTATTTTTTCAGTGCACATAGAACTTATGATTTACAAAACATGCAAAAGAACAAACCTTCATGCACTTCATACAATGTCTTTGAATTTGTCATGGTCTAACTGAAAATAGAAATGGTTCTAATGGGCAGATTATCCTGTAGTGAAACTTGCAGTGTTGTGAGATAAATTGCCCCTGACTTCGTTACCAAAATTATGGTTGTGGTTACTGTAGCAGTGACTGCAGTGCAGACATACCATTTCCAGTTCAGCTCTATCAGTCCCTTTGTTAAAGTCTGCTGCTAGTGTACAATTGACTATTTGTGGCTTGTGGCTACTCTCTGAAGAGAAGTTATAAGCTGAAAGTGATACCAAGTGTTGTATAATGGGCAAACAAGTCACAAAACAGGAGGTACTAAAAACCAAAAAAAAATCCCATTTAAAATTTAAAAATATATATATAATGATATATAAATATGTGCACGTGTAATGCACACACACATGCACACATTTGTGCAGACATGTTTCATTTAGCAAAAGAAGTCAAATTTTGGTAAATCAAGTAGTTCCAATGCAATATTTTGTTGCTGAAAACCAAAGTCATCTGCTTATCTTGAATGCTAAACAGGGTGAAGGCAGCTGCAATTTGAGCTTCTCTGCACAGGCCAGCTGGTAGCTTAAAGGCAGCACGCGGGGAGGGGGAGGTGAATTATCCCCACTGGTTGGTCTTAGAAGTGGTCGCTATTGCTTTGAAATGACACGGGCTGTGATTCACACAGACTGCTGGGCCAATGTTGTTACGGACTTTGTTAAGCAAGACCAAGCGGTGGCTGGAAGCTCAGCACCAGGTAACCCTGGCACCGAACGCTGATTGAGTGCCGTCTGTGCAGGAACAAATGCAGCTCTTCTCTATACTTTCCGTTTGTTTCCCTCAGTTGCCTTCGAATCACTGTGTTTGTCAAGATGCTGTAAGTGGTATTCCGTTACAAACACCAGAGGTATAGGATCATGGTTAGAAACTGGAAACATCAAGGTGCAACTCCTTACAGCTCCGGAGTGTATTTAGAGGATTCTCTGTGCTTAGTGTGTGTGAGGGAGAGAAACATCACCTTGCTTCAGCAGCTGCATGTGGTAAACTGGCACAATGGCATGTATAGGGGGCTCATTTGAATGAGTAACAAGAAGAAAGAGAAGGGAGGGGGGAATGTGATTTATATCCATTTCATTATTTTCAGTGACAAAATGCTGCAGATGAGCTGGCTACAGCTGGATTTCTTGAGTGAGCCAAAACCCCAGGGGGTGCAGCCCACGGATTACCCAGTGCGATACCTGTGGGTATCGAGCCCCGTCACAGCAGTGCACATTAACAGCAACATGCGACCTATTTGCCACCCCTCTGAACTGGCCGTAGTGATTTCCGTATTCATCTTCATTTGCCTGCACCCAGGTTTTATGATTTCCAAACAACAGTGTAACAGCCACATGGCTCTTAACCAGCCGCAAAGAAAAGCAACATCGCACGTATATGCATGTAGCCTGTCTGGAAGCATAGCCATATTTTTCTCTGAATAATTTGTTTAGGTTACATAAAAGAAACAGGCAGCAACCCGTGGGTTTTCATTTGGTGGTTATCCCTCTGTTCTGCTTGGCTTCTCAGCTTTCAATAGATCCCAAGGTCAGGCTGTTATTTGTTGCTAGGCCAAAGTGGCAACCTCCCACCCTAACAATGCTACCATCTTCATATCATCTGAGCCATAGGGGCCACATTGTGATGCTTTGGCAGTGTTGCTAGGGAGGTTGCTAGGTTAGATTGATGTCACTATGTGGGTTATAAATTGCCTTTACCCTGCTGGCCCTAGCTTGGCCCCATAGCACAATGATCTAGTAGATGGCATCGAGTGTTCAGATGATACATTGGAGCAACATCTTCGGACCCTGAACTTGACAGCATACACACATGGTATCTGGTCAGCAAAGGAACCCACTTGTAACCAAGAGAATAAACTAATTGCTTTGAACAGTACAAGCAAAATAGAAATGCATTCTTTCATGTCCAGAAATTAACAAAACTCTGATGAAAGATACCCTGTCACTGTGGATACATGAGCCAAAACCAGGGCTTTCCCTTAACAGAAGTTATGTGCCCTCTGCATGCTCTGCTGTTGAGAAAAGGAAGGAAGTTTTACAAAGGTGATAGTGAGAGCTGGGGAAAGGAGGTAAATTGGACTGAGAATTTCCCAGCTTTGAGTAGTGCATATCAGAATCTCAGCTCAACTAAATATACCACCAACGTTTTTGTTATCACATCTGTTTATTTTAGCACGAAAGTGCCATGCCACACAGTGCAATTATTTGCATGTTTCTGGTTTGTGTCCTCAAGGGACATTTTAATCTTGCTTGGCGCAAAAAAATAATACTGGCTGAAGAAGCATTTAAATGACTTTTCAGTATATTAATATATCAAAATTTAGAAGTACTCTGTTCTGTAGAATATTGGTGCCCTTGTACATGTGTGCATGTGTGTGTGCATGTGTGTTTCATTTATTTTGAAAATGAATAAATAAAAATAGGTAAACATGCATGCCCTTCAGAGCTGCTCTGGTTTGATAAGTAAATACATCATTAGACAGGCTTTTCTTTATGCATGATATCTTGATATGCTGCACACCTCTCGTTAGTGCTAATGAAATTTATTTGGCTAAATCCCCGTGCATTGTGTTGAACGTACACCCTAGTATATTTGTAATTATTTTTTAAAGACTGCCTTCATTTCAAGGCAGACCAGAACACAGCTCCTACACTGCCGTGTGAGTCCAAAGGGTGTATACATATTTATAAATGTTTTTAAAATGCGTATTGTATTTCACCCACAGAGCATAACACCTCTGCTGCCTGCAAACATGTATTAAAGAAGGTAACAAAAATCCAGAGGAAATGTCTTTGAAAAAGTAGTTAATACACATGGGCTACAGCTGCCTTTTAAAGATTAATTTCTTGGCCATTTAGAATGTGTTTTTTATTATCAAAAGCCAATGGACCATATTACAGAAAATCTTGCTTTGTAAATGCCAGTTGCGCTTCTTGGGCCTGATTCTGCTACATAAAATTCAGTGATTTGCCTTCCACGCTTATACTGTCACAGGCTCAAAACTGGGCTTAGGTTGTCACAGGATTACCTCTTGTCCTCCTTCGTTGTCACTGTAGCAAGCAGTGCTCTTGGTGCATGGGCCAGTGCTGTTAAAGGCAGGTAAAAGATGGAGATCTGGGCCTTTGCTTAAAATGTGGCTTGCAATGCTGCAAACATGAGCATAACAGAGGTAAGTCATATGCGTGAGTGTAGATATTTGCATAAATTAAATATGTAAAAGAGTTAATAGGGCTGGAATCACATTTTTGAAATGAGGTCTCACTGAAGGTGCACTGGTTCTGGCTGGATTGCTTCTCATTTCTTTTGGCTGTTGATCTCCTCAAACATTTGAAAATTACCTAAAGACTACCTTGGCAACACACTCCTCATTATTCCTTCTGCTGGCCTTCCCCTTTTTTTCCTCAAGAGTTTAGCTCGATGCCATATACTCCTCTTTTTTAGCATGAGACTGGACAGAATGCAAGGGTGTGTAACTGTGTGAACACAGCAGATCCTGGCCTGTCTCCCTTTCAACCAGTAAACAGCAAAGCCTCCAACAGACAAAGGATTTGCAGAGTCCGTGCGTGAGTTCTAGGCTTCCCCATAGCCGAACCCAGACCTTTTCAAGGCTTTCTTTAAACCTTAGAAAGCAAGGCTGGAGGGGGAGGAGGAGGGCAAAGCTAGTGGCTATTAAATCCTGGCAAGCAGTAGCCCGGGGAAGGCAGAAGAAACAGCAGGCCCAGAGCTGCATTAAGGATGATAAATTGCTGCTGCTTCTTAGCAAGCCATGAAAGGATGGGGGATCTGCCAGAGTGGGTCCCCGTCACGGGCACGAGCTCCTTTCCCCGGGCAGAGGCTTGTCATCTGCAACCCTGGGCAAAGCATCTGCCCTCGCTCCGTTTCACTGTTCAGTTTCTGAAATGAAAATAAACAGCAGTAATGTGCCAGAAGAGCCGAATGTGCTGGTGATGATGAGGGACTTGGGTGAAGATGAAGGTGAGATAAATATTTCAGACAGATGAAAACAATCCTTCCTCAGCTCCTGCGAAGCCTCCATATGTTAAACTCAGCTTCTCGGTGTGAGAGGCAGGATGTATCCCTCAGTCAGCAGGACGGCTTGCATCTCAGTTATCACAGTACAAGTGGAAGAGATTTTTCAGAGCACTTTTGTTCTTACGCCTGTGGTACCTCCCAGATACAGTTCCCATATCTGCAACGCTGGCGAGCAGCGCGTCCCAGGGTGACTGGAGCCATCGGTGTAGGCCTTTGTCTGGTGGCACAGTATCTGCGTGAACAATGAACTTTTCATTTCTTGGAAAGTGTTAAAATCTAATACATAAATGTTGATTTTTTTTTTTAATGTGCTCCTGGGGCTTTTTCATCTATGCCAGAATTAAGTGCAAAGGGAATTTTTACAGCCGACTTGTAAATTCCTGACAAGAGGAGTTTATAATAGAAGTGTTGACATAACCTTAACTACAGTGACAACTGAAGCTGGCTTGTTAGGAAAGCAGCAAATAATTTTCTTGCAGGAAGGCAGGAGTTGGGCATAGAAGGTAAGGCAGCTGAATTTTTTTCCCTGAGAATCCCCGGAGGCGGTTGTGTGAGACAGCACGTGAAATGAAGCTGAAGCAAATCGCATGGCAGGCAGGGGAAGAAACGCTCTGGAATTTGCTCATTTTCATGAAGGAGAAGGTGCAGTTATCCTCTTATAATTTTTTTTACAAGCTGTGTTTCTCCCCTCAGAGGTAATCACGAGGGTCTGACAGCAAGTCAGTGCTCGCTTTTGGCCTTACAGCTGGCTCTTACCTCGCTCTTTGTCCTGCAGCAGTCAGGAGTGAACTCTGGTGCCTCTGCGCTGTGCCTTCAGCAGGAGCAGGAACCAGCCCTTTGTCTGCAATCTGTCTGTCTCTCCTACAAGCAGTAATTTTTAAAAAATACCACTAAACCAGATTTATTTCCCTGAGTCACCTGCAGGAATTCAAAACCTGAGAACTTAAACACCCAGCAAGAGATGGACAATCTTTTGTGCAGCGAGGCTGGGCCATAACCTGAGCTACCGGTCCAACAGACATTGCTGGCACTTACCTGAGAACTGAGCCTATGGAAGGAAACAGTGGGCTTGGGCTGAAATCTGAAGCAAGGGAGCACACGCAGAGCTGACTTTCAGTGCCCTTATTTCCCAGAGTCAAGGGTTTGTTTCATCCCTGTCACTCCTTTCCTGTGGGTGAGGGCAAAAGAAGTTTTGCAGTTTTTCTTGCAGGCATAAGATCAGCAGGGCAGAATGGGGATCGTGCATGCACTGCCCATCACACAGCACGGCCCTGCACATGGGGCCAGGTTCAGAAGTAAGCACTCATCTCCCACCCACCTTCCCACAACCATCTGCAGGCTCCTGCCCTCCCCAGATGCTCGGGATTAACTTCTAAATGTTTAACTAATTCCTCCTTACATCTTTGTTGCAATTTTGCATGCGGAGAGGCTGTTGGCAAGCAGCAGGGAGATTTGTTGTGAGCTGGCACACCTCAGAGCCATACAGGTGCTGGGAAGGAGGGGTAAATGCCGACTCCCTCCCTGCCCTGTCTCTGTCCTACCCCAGCATGTTTGGCAAAATCCTGAAGTAACTTTCCTGGCAAAGTGGAAGGTCCAGGGACAGAGTATTCAATGTAGAGTAAATAAAATATGATGTTGAAAGCAGAGAAAACAGCAGAGAGACAGCTCTGTAATGGGAACACCAGAACTAAATCCCTCATTATTTCTTAGTTACTTAGGGTCAGCAATGGCCCATGGAGCTTGCAATCAGAATGCACAGGCTATTGCTGAGGGACAGAGCAGCCCAAGCAGAGGGTGACAGCAGCACTGCTGAGTGCTGTCTGTGAGCACAGACAAATTAGTAAAAGTCTTTGTGCTGTGGTGCGGGTGGAAGGGCATTGGGAGCAGGCAGGATGGCAGTGAGAAGGGAAGATGGACCAGTGAGCTTGCTCAGAAGCGTGGATGAAAGCAAAAACTGCACATTCCTCATTCACCCTCTCCCATTAAAACAAGATTTTTTTTTTTTTTTAATAAATATTGAAATGTAATCCCCAGCTCTCAGGCACTGCCAGCAAACCTGGCGGAAACACTGCCGCTGGAGCCACAGCCCTGAGCTGGAGGACACGGAAAACTGTCACTTTTTCCTCTGGCAAACCAAACATGCGTCGGGGGAGCAACATGCCAATGAATGTCTCTGCTTCTTTCCCAGAAAGCTCATTTTCTGTCAGGATTTCCTCTCTCGCTGAATGTCCCAGCATGATTGGAAAGCGAGCTGGCCAGCCTTCGCATCACAAACAGCAGGAGCATGATTGCGACGCAGCTGCCCGGTGCATCTCCTGGTGCTTGTTTAGGACTGCCCTCTGCTGGGTTCCTAAGGGCGCTGGGGCCGCCCTGGGGCTCATGGCAAATGCAGATGTTAGGAGCACGCTGAGCTTCTGCAGAGCTTGAGTCTTCATCGCTGCTGGTGTGTGGAGGTGGCTGTGCTGCTTGCTCAAGTGCCTTCATTGTGTGCGCTGCAGGGCTGCTAATGGAGGTGGCATTTGGCTGCGTGCTCTCATCTCGCTGCACTACAGAATGGAGTAATTCTTCCTCGCACGGATTCAAGGCTAAGGGATGTGTCTCTGTGATACTTCCACACTTTCCACTCCAGGTCGCTGCCCCTCACAAGAGGATACGGTATGTAGAGTAGTTCTGTACCAAAAATAATATGACACGAGGAGCGGAGGCTACTGGAGATGAGGAGGTATGAGGACTGTGCTTTCCATCCATGCTCCTAAATGAGGGCTGTGATACAAAGCATGGGCAGAAGCAAATTGGCAACATGCAGCCCTGCTGTGTTTTGGTCTGTGCTTATGGAAGTATTGGGACTGGTTTCTCCAAATATCCTGTTAAATTTTGAAAGGGACTGCATCTACAGGCAGTTGCTGTGTTTCGGAGCAGTATCTCAGGATACAGAGCTGATACCTCATTTGTTTTGCAGGAATATGTTCCTTTTTCTATCTCCTTTTAAGCTTCTTCATGTCTCTTTCTCTGAAGCTCTCTCACACAAAGGTGAAGAGGAAGCACGGTGTGGAGGAAGGCAGAGCCTCACCTGGCTCTGGGCTTGCCAGGAGGTGCTGAGGCATTCGCTTCCCAGAGGTTTTCAAGAACAGATTCAGGCTCAAAAACTATTCACAGAGGAAAATGTACATAAATTTGAATCAAACTCAGAGCAAGATGGACAACCACAATCTTCTTCCACATCTTTGTTATGAGGCATGGGAACTTTTTGTGGCAAAAGCATTAATGTTCTGTCCAGATACTCACTTTTATGGAATGTGTGAGAACTTAACAGCTTTGAAACCATTTTCCTTGAAACTGGTCATCCTGTGCAAACCCCACTGGGACAAGGAACAGACAGACAGCATGACTGCACAACCCTCATTTTCTGTGGAAGCCAAATATTGAGGTTTGGTTTAAGTAGGGAAGGGAACTCAGCAGCATGACGGCCATGAGTCTCAGATGCCTGGCTATGTGACATCTGCTGATGGCAGGGACAAGGGAGCCTAAAATGTTCCTGACCTTTCCTGGCCTTCCTGTGTCAAAACCTCCCATGAGAGTTTTCACAGACCCCAGTTTCTGTTCTGGTCTATGGTGAAGCCAGCACAACCTGGGTCCCCTTCTCCACACCACGTACTCTTCCTACAAGTCTCCGGCTCTTCTCCCCACCCCCCTACACATGTGCTCAATTCTTCTGCACCTCCAGAAGCCATTTGGAAGCGATGGGAACACTGCTCAGGGGAGCAGAGCAGCAGCAGGAGCTTTCCTGTGAGCTCTGGGAAAGAGGGCAAGTGATGCCGTGGCCATGAGAAGAGATGGGAGTGAGAAAGAGACAGGCAGGAGGGTGAAGGAATTTTAAAGGAATTCCTAAAGCCAACTGTTTGCAAATTCAGCATCTGACTGGAAGGATGGGTGCTGAGGTCGGCAGGGGCTGCACCTCCTGTGGGAGATGTGACAGCTGTGCAGCTCCATCACAGGCCACGCTCTCTAGTTTTGCAGTGGAAAACCAGAAGTCTGATTTCTGCACAGATTTGATCGCTGATTCCATGTTTGACTCTTGGCAAGCTGCTTCAGCTCCTTTACACCACCACTGCTTTGTCTTTAGCGAAGGCAGTGTAGCTGCATGGATATGAAGGGAAGCGGAGACTTTTCCAGATTGATGACAAATGAGAGAACCATAAAGCAGAGGCCTTGAGAAATTGTCTAGTCTGGCAGTGATCAATTTTTCTTAATCAAAGGACTGCTCTGTTGTTTTTGTTTGTTTGTTTGTTTGTTTGTTTTATCTATTCCATTGCAGAGTGCCAGCACAATGATTTATATGTAAAAGCAACCAAAAATCATATTTTATTTAAATTGGAGTAAGACCAATGTTGAGCAAATATCATCAAAAAAAAAAAGTGAAGCCACATCTGCTTTAAGACAGGCATAAGTTCCTTTGTTCTGATTAGTTTTATCCTGACACCACTAATTTTTATTTTCTTTACTTGTTAGTCCAGCTTTGTTGGAATGTAGTGGAATCAATGCATGAACGTTGCAAGCACAGCTCACAGGCTGCAGGGTTACTCAGGGATCTCCCCCAGCAACATTACCAACTCCATCCTGATTCCAAACATTGCTTCCCTTATTAATCACCCAAAATATCATGATGTCAGCGTCATGTTCAATTTATGACACAAAGGGAGAGGATTCTCCATAGCTGTATACATTACAAATGTGATACGGTCTTCCGTCTCTGGAAACAAATGGAAAAAGTCTTCTGATGTCAGCTTTGCAGGATTGATTCTTATTGACGAGGAGGATACTGCAGTGTCTGGGATAACTCCAGTGATTTAGGTCTAGTAGAGAAACAGGGGAGGACAAGTTTTAAGTGGCAAGTGAAGTTCTGGTGATCCAGAAGACAGCATTTTATCTAGGAGTAATAGAAACTGAGAGAAGTAACTGAAATAATGCCAACATAAATGTGTACGCCCAATTGCACATTTCTCCCATGTGGAATAAGAGCAGTGGAAGGCACACCTTCACTCTCATTAACTTACCTGAGCTTTCCCCAAGCAAAGTACAAGATCCAAAACAATGAGGAAGGCGATGAGTCGTGAGTTGTCTCCCATCTGCTGTACATGGAATTTGGGGTGAGCTTTCTCCTCCACAAGCCGGCTGCCAGGGGAAGAGCAGATGGGACAGAGAAACCTGGAGGTAATGGGAAGCTGAGTGATCCTCGTGTCCCACATGGCAAAACCCTGAACCTCTTTAGGTTACACAGAAAAATCCATTTCTGACTCTACTTTCATGATGACTACTTTTTCCTCATTGAAATGTACCCTTGGTCCCCCCCATCTTCCCCTCTAATCATGTATTGCAAAAGGGAGAAAGTAATGATGTTTCGTGCATACGGCCAGCAACCAGTTCCTTCTTGAAAGCCCCAATTAAGGATGAAGTAGCCTGAGATCTTCTTAAATCTACTGCCCCCATTCAAAAAAGATTTACACTGAGATTCATGAATATAATTTATCTGGAAAAATATCAAAAACCTAACCAGATCAGATGAGCATGTAAGCAAAGCCCCCCTTTGTGTGCTCTTGGAGGATTTACCCCCCAGCACTCACACGCAGGCACCCCCCGCCGTAAGAGATCCATTTTATAGATTCAAGGACAGCTCTCTCCAAGAGAAGAAGAGACGTTGCCAAGATACCAGATGCGGTTCCATTCAAGACCACTCATAGGAGCAATTCAAGATGAAATCAAATTAGATGTGTTGGTTATACACAGCGCAGCCTGCTCAGGATACTAAATGACAGAGTTTGCCAATAATTAAGTGAAATCTCAGAGATGATGAGTCCCCAGAGCTCTCTAGGTTATGTCGGTCTAATTCTGTGTCATCATTATATCAGCAGAGCAAAATACTCTGCATAGGCCACGGAGCTGGAATTTTTACTGTGGATATTAGCTTTTCACAGCCAGTGCTACAGGGCAGTGCTGAGCTTCATTAGATGTCTTCTGCTGTTACACTTGCTTAACCTTTCCCTGTTATAAAGCTCCTGAAACCCGACTCCCACTTAATAATTGATAGTTAGCACTTACTGTCCATAGTAGTATTCATATTCAAAGCACTTCACAAAGGGCTCATTAATCTGTGAGCCCCCTCCCCCTTGAGATGTCCAGCACAATTACTCTTATTTTGCAGGAAGGGAAACTGAGGCAGAAAGGTTGTGAGTTAGCCTGGGGCTAGAGGACAGTGGTACAGCCGGCACTGACGCTCAGGTGCTCCTTCATGGGAGGGCTGGCTGAACTCATGGTGTCAGGAAGCAGATTATTCTCAAACCCTCCCTGGGGTCAGAGGTGCAGGGAGCCTTCCTCCAGCTGCAGAGAAGCTGTGCGGGGAGCTGCTGGGCACTCTCTGAGGAGCCACAGCACCAGGAGGAGGCTGCAAGGTTCCCTGGAGGGTGGGAGAAGTGCCACCTCCTAGCATGTCCTCCTGCATCTTCAGCTTCACTGGCAGCCCTACCTGAGACCACTGGGACGGACCCACTGCGGGTGTTGCTGCCTGACTGCTTCCAGCCGTTACAGCCAGGGCTGAACAGCCCAGATGCACCTGGGGAGCGCTGTGGGCCCACTTTGCACAAGGATTCAGAGCATGGCACTGGCCAGTGTCAGACCCAACCGCTTCCAAAGAGTGCTCCCAGGGAGGCCACGCTCTGCAGCCCTGTCACAGCAGGACTGAGCCTCGATGGAAGCAAGTTACCAGGAGTTTTAGCGGTGCCCGTTCCATTTTTACCCTTGCTCTGCTCCCACTGAACACCATGGTTATGTTCAGAGGGGCAATACCCGCTTCCAGCTTTGCAAGCTCTCCCTTGGAATCGCTTGGAGTTGAAATTGTTGCACTGAATTTGTGATTCTGGAAGACTGGCTGGACAGAAACCACCCTGAGAAACAGGAGATGATTTTTGAAAATAATCTCAATATGAAAAATAAGGAAGTTAGTGGAGGGCAGATAGAAACCAAAACTCAGTGTGAAGGCTAAGGTTTCCAGGAGGGACTTGCTCAAAATTTCACAATCTTTATGTACAAAGATAGGGAAGAGCCTTGGGGACTGCGGCATCAACACTGCCATAGCCACCAGCAGCATGCAGGAAAGCAAAATCTGCACTGCTAGCCCTAAGTGTTGCATTAAAGGGAGAGGTGGCAGGGGAAGGACCAAACCCTGATCTGACGATGCTGCAGAACCTCTGCTGGCCCCATCTGGCCGCTTCTTCCATCTCTCTGCAGAAAGAGGCAGGCAGGCCTGGCCCCACTCCTGCTGGCCCCGCTCAGCTGCTGGAGTGGGGCTGCAGCGCTCCTGAGACGTGGGCAGCACGATGGAAGCAGCATCTCCGAGATGGCCAGGAGGAAGTTATAAAATTTATAGAAGGTACTGATAAAGATCTTGGATAGGCATGGTCATATTGCTAAAAGATTCAAACCTAAGAGGCTTTTAATTAAAGACTGGGGCACTCAGAGCTATCTTACCGAAGAGGTAATAAAATTATTGACTAAATCACTAACAAAGGCAACTGAAGCAAGGAGTTTAAATGATTTCCAGAGACTGTTCTGCGAGTGAAGGTTATAGTGAGAGAGCCAGCAGTGCAATTAAACCAAATGAGGTCAAGCATGTCGGGCCTTAAGGCCTCTGCCTGCTCTTCAGATTCCTTTTGTTCGTATAATTCAATTATAAAGACCCCCCCTCAAGAACCATTTAACTGTCTTGTAAAGCAGTTTGTAAACTTTTTTATTTTTCTGTAAATTGTCTCCTAAAAGCAGCTTTCAGCATTTCAGGTGGTGTGGGGCATGTGCAGGCTTCCCCATGCCTTTTGTTCCCACTTGGGCACTGCATGCACATGGGATGCACCAGAGATCTCCCTCAGCATCCTCCGCCTCTGGAGGTGTCGATGGCAGCAGGTGGCAGCTGTAGGACCAGCAGCTGGGGAGGGGGACCTGTGACACTCTGCCTCTCACTCGTTCTTGCTCCCTCTCTTTCCCCCAAGTGTCCTCTGTCCCATTTCTATGCGAGGCAAAAAGAGGGAAGCGTCTTTGTGCGTTCCTAATTTCCTGCCCACTGGGTCACATGTCCCAGCTCTTAACATCATAAACGAGCAGGAAGGTTTGCTGGCCTGCAGACACCTTTGCAGATCCATATAATTAAATACTTTTAAAGTAGAGGGTTTTGTTGACTTTCTTTCTTTCTTTCTTTCTTTTTTGGCAGAAATATGGTTGTAAAATAGGATTAGGTGGAAGTTGATGCTAGCTTCCAATTGCAAAACTTCTGCAGAATGCAGCCCTGCTGTTCAGTGTCCGCTGACCATAAAGGAAGCTCCCATAATTTGGATGCCTTGTAGGGCTAGGTCTCATGGTACAAGTTTTCCTGTGTAAAGAGACAAAGAAAACTTATTTTCTCCTTTCAAGAAGGAGAGAATTTGTAGAATGAAACCATTCTTGATTCAGAATAGCATTTAAGTACGCATGGAAGAGGATAGATGTCCAGAAGGGATTAATAAACTTCTAAGTAGTTTAAGTACAAAACTCCAGATCATGGCTTTAGAGGCTTAAGTGACTTAAGGGTCTTGGATTCCTGTCTGCACCCTGAGCAGCCTTGATACCTTTGCAAATCAAGCCCAAGGTGGCAGCCTTGAGAAGTGAGAGTCTAAGCCTCACAGCTAGCGGTGCTCCCTTCTGGAAACAGAAGCTCACAGGTGGCAGAATCCACCTCAGTCTGTCACATGAAGTCCCAAGTAACAGACCTCTGCTTGGAGATGGATCAAATGCTAGAAGTGACTGTCGGGGCAGGAAAAGCAAGTTTTGTTCTTCTCTGTTCTGTTTAATCACAGCAAAGGCGACTTGGGTGCAACACTGGAAGCAGCACTGATAGCTCTGCTTTCCCCTCCGTCCTGCAGTGGCAAAGTGAGCTCAGCAGGAGAGAGTCCTCGTGGCTTTGCCACCTTCTCTTCCCCTAACGGTGCGAGCAGGTTTTAATGAGGGGACGCCTCATTTCTGTTGAGAGGAATGCTTGCCCCTCTTTAGCACTGTTGAACTGAAACAAAACCCCAGGTTAGCAGCAATACTGAAATCCAGGCTGGACGGGCCCTGGGCAGCCTGATCCAGTGGGTGGCAACCAGCCCACGGCGGGGGCTGGAGCTGGATGGGCTTGAAGGTCCCTTCCAACCCAACCATGCTGTGTTTCTGTGGTTCACTGTGAGTGCTAGAGGTGAGCTCAGAACTTGCTCTGCGTCTGATCTCTCCTAAAGGTTAACATCCCCTTTCTCAGTTTGTTAAAATCTTACGCCTCCTTCCCTAAAGGAAGAAAAAACGTCAATATCTGAAAGAGGAAGATAAGTTAATACAACATCCAGGTTGCAGAGCTACAGATTTTGGTAACAATGAGGTGAGATGCCTCTCTCAGTGCCCAGCCACACTGCACTTGGGCAGTACAGCAGCTTTGTTTCAATGGTGACATGCGTAGATTAATTTAATTGCCTTTATTAATATGAATCCTAATGTGTTTCTTGTTGCTAATCTGACAAATTCTAGCTATAGCCAATGACCGTACCGTGGTGGCACCAATGGGCGGCTCTGTAGCAAGTGCCTGGGACAGTTCTTCCCAGTCGTGGGACCTATTGATGCGCTTGTGTGTATCTCAACCAGGTGCAAGCCCAGTGGCACTTGCTAGATGGCAAAGGAGATTTCAGCTGAGAAAGTGCTTTTATTACTGTAAAAAAATTGATGCAAAATGTCAAATATTTCACACCCAAGCCGATACTGGCAAAAAGCCAGAAGGAGTCTGGTTTCGCTTGGGGTGTGAATATATTTGATCATCTGTAATTCAAAAGCTTTGATTTCAAAGGAAAGAGACAGTGTGTTGCAATAGACTTTGTAGTGATAAATATCAACTGTGCCACTTCTCTCCCAAAAGGAGTTTCCCACAGTTCTATAGTCATACACAGTTCAAAAGGCCATGCTGAGATTTATAGAGTTATATATTCAAAAAATGGCATACAAGTCACTTTGCTCAGCCGCCGATTTGACTTGCAGCCTTCGCACTTCTGCAGGGCTGAAAAAGCAGCCACAGGTCCGGGCTGCCAGCGGGCTGAGTGATTAGTGAACATGTGGCAGCTAGGTCACTCAAACCTGTGCAAGCAGTTAATCTAGAGGGTCCTCAGCTGTGTCGCTGGATAGGCTGGAGGCTTTCAACAGTACTTGGCCAGGAGATGGAGTCGGTTTGGAGGAAAGGACAGAAATTTGTTTAAACCAAGAGTCAGAGCAGCTGATGACAGCAGCGAATTTGAATCACAGAATCAAGGAATCGTCCAAGTTGGAAGGGACCTTTAAAGGCCATCCAGTCCAACTCCCCTGCGGGGCACAGGGACACCTACAGCTGGGTCAGGGTGCTCAGAGCCCTGTCCAGCCTGACCTTGAAGGTCTCCAGGGATGGGCATCCACCACCTCCATGTTCGACCTGTTCCAGTGCTCTCTCCATTCATCTGGTGTTGTGATAAACTGCTCTTTTGTTGTCCAAAGAGCATCCTAGTTTCTTCTTGCTGCATTTAAAGCCTCACCATGTTCTAACCCACTGGTGTGGCAATAGCTTTTGCTTGTGAGTTTCTAGTGAATGCCCCAAAATTCTTTCTCTGTAGACAGGAGGAAAATCTCCACTAATTTTAGTAGGAACACACTTGGACCCTTAAAGAAGGAAATTCATACCAAAAGATGCATTCTCTGATAGCCTTTACAAATGGGTCTGTGTTTGAAGCCTCCGGATGAAGCCCCATCTGTAGGCCATGTCCTGAAGTCATTGCCCAGTTTCCATTCATTCAGGATCAATGGATATTGCCTGCCCGAGCAGGATCTGAGTAAGGGCTGCTGGAGCTGGCCTTGCATTGCATCCCGCTGGCCTCATACAGCTGCTGAGTATGTGAAAATGCAAACCTCTCATCCCGTTGCCAAAAAAAAAAAAAAAAAAAAAAAAAGAGCAAGTTTGCACAACTTTAATAGCATATGGACATTTAAAATTATTTCATAAAGATAGACTGCTGACCTGAAATTTGTTCTTGTTCCTGTACAGCTTAAATCTTTGGTAATCAGATTTTCTCCTATTAGCACACAGTTTATGTTGCTTTTACAGTGTTCTACAAGAATGGAGAAAGTTATAAAGAAAAACAAATGTAGAGACTTACTGTGTTCTTAGCTTCGTACAAAGAATCTACATCGATCCACCAGGGTTCTGCCCATCTTCTGTCACTGAGCGTTTTACCCTTACAGATACATGCAGTGTCTGTCCATAATTCACAGACTTCCCACCCAATTTTCACTGTGTGCCCTGAAGGATGCTGAGGTGCAGGAATCTGGGAGCCATGTGGAAATGTTAGGATGTTAAATGGATTGGAATTACTGGCAGCAAGTTTCAATTGCAAATGTGTGAATTCTCAAGCATCTGTAAACAAAAGCATGCGCTCTAGGTTTTCAGCCTGTAGATCTTCAGAGATTGGAACAACATGTAGAAGAGCAGCAGAAATTTTATGGAAGAACTTTCCAAGAGTTTCATACATAAAAGGCAAGACATGAAACAGGGCTGCACAGTATTTGACCCTTGAGCTGATGTAGCCTGCCAAGAACTTTCTTTGACCCACCATAATGCCCTAGTAAAGAGGCTTCTCTGGACTGCCTTCCTACACTCACTGTAGCTCACAGCTGGGATGATGCTGAGCCTGCCTGAGGTCAGGACACATGATTTGCCAACTCTCAGCCCTTTCATGAACTTCAAAATCAAGAATGGTTTTTCCTCTCGGTTACTTGTGGCAGTACTCCAGTTCTCTCTGAGATAAATGCCCAGGAGTGTGGTGCATAGGTAGCTGGCTGGCACGAAGGGCTGTCGTCTACCACAGACTGAACGTGCCTGCAAACATGTACGTATGGAAATACAGCGTAATTACCCTGCTTGGTTTAGTGCCTGTGAGAGTTCAGCCAGGCTGCTGCATCTGGTTCTGGACGCTGCAGTTTGGAAAGAACAAAACCGGGGGGAGAGAGAGGGAGAACTAAAGTGTTAAAAGGTTTAGAAAGCATGATCTGGCATGAAAGGTTGCAAGAGCTGTCTTTTCTGACTTTGGAGAAGTGAAGGGGGAAGCAGCACAATGCAAAAGCTGTTTTTATTTGGCATTTTAAGGTGTCACTCCGTCAGTCTTTAGGTTCACTAAAACAAGCAAAAAGTCGTCGGCTAATTTTCAGCAAGGGTATTAGGCCAGAGAGAAGGGCTTCCTTCCTGGGTGTAGGGGTAGCTGAGCAGTGGGACAGGTTATCTGGGGAGGATGTGGAACCCCAGAGGGGGAAATTGTTTAACTAAACTAGTCAGGTGCCAGGTGTGAGCTAACTATCATTCTTATTACTCTGTTTCCCCCACTCTGTTTTGTTGTCTGCTTGTACAGGTGGGTGGGACGTGGAAAACCCCTTCTTATGTCTCCAGAATCACCAGAGATCATAGCTCAAAGAGAGCTCAGGTCATTGATATTTTGAGGATCTATCCAGTCCTACTTTCAGAAGACTTTGAAAAAATGCCCAGGGGTGCTTGGGATATGTGGAAGAATCTAAAGATGTCTAGTTCCTGTTTGGTAAAAGAACAGTGAAACTCTGACCCTACCATGAATTACACAGTTTGATTCACTTTTCCTTTTTGACTCCCAGGTTTGTTAACTCAGTTCTCCAGGCTGTTTTCAGTTTACTGGTGTAGAGCCTGATATCCAGACAAGCTGGGCATCGCCAGCGCAGAGTGGGATATGAAGAATTTCACGGTTTTCTACTTTGTTTTCAGATGTTACCATCGTTCTGTTTCACTTCAGGTGGCACCCAACAGAATTCCCGTTGTTCTGGAGGTTTTGAAGAGCTTGCTGGTGCTCCAGCTTCCTGTTTTCTAACATTATAAATGAAGCTTGTCATGAAAACTCCAAAGCAATGAGACAGTTGATGTTCAAAATTGTGCTTAGAAAAATACATTTTAGAGACACGTCTCACCCTCCAAACCGCAGTGAGCAATGCTTTGTCTGCAGCTGGAAGGAAAACGAGATTGTGTTACGAGCGTCAGTGTTACGGCATTTCATCTCTAGATGCAGTCCCCATCTGTTGGCTTGGCTGACCTGTTCTGATCATGCCCCACCAGCATCATAAAGATGCCTTATTTACAACACTTCCATGCCATCACTTGAAGGCATGCACACTGGTGTCAGGGATAATGTATAAGATGGTTACTGCCATAAAACTGGGCTGATTTGCACTCCTCAACGGCACGAGTTACGGTAGAGAGTGATTTCTGAAAGTAATCGATCAGCCCTGCTTTCACAGTAGCTCTGAACATTCGAGGTCAGTAACAAATAAAAAATGAAATTTCTTACAAAATCTGCTTTATAAAAGAGTTCTGACATTTTTATCCAGAGTATTTTTGATTTCCAGAGCTATCTGGATTAAAAGCTGTTCAGACAAACACCAAAACCCAGCATTGTAGGGTAAATCGTACTGGCTCATCTGGGCACAGATGAGCAATGCACAAGAATTAAAACAAATTTGCCACTCTTCCAGGCAGTGAGGATGAATCCTGGTCTGACTGAACTTGCCAGTATCAGGCCCCTGGATTGCAGTGAGATAATTATTTGATCCGTGAGATTGCTTCTGTCTCTTTCTTTGGTATTGCTGTAATTGCCTCTTCTTCTTTAATCCAAAACAACTGAGACAGAAAGGAAAAGCCACAGAAGTTTTTATAAGAAAAGGGCATCACATAATGTTAAAAAAAATGTTTCATCAAAGGTGCAAAAATTTAAAATGCAAAACAGATACTAGAGAGGTGAAAATTCAAGTTCCTACTCAGTGTTTTTATGCAAGATCTTTCAAGTATTCATTCGCCAGCATACTTGTTCAAATTTTTTAATGTATTCAGTTAGTCATATTCAGCTCTCTTTTATGTCCACTTCTCATGAATCACTTGACAGATGGACTTCTACAAGCACATCCCTTTGGGGAAAGTAAATTTTAAGTCATAATAAGAACATAAGACCTGCCATACTGGATCAGAGCAAAGATCCATCGAGCCCAGACCCTGATTCTGGCAGTAGCCAAGAGCAGTATATTAGGTTTTAACGGTAATGGCTTTGATCTTTCAGTGAGCATTAATTTGGTGGCTAAGCAGAAAATGAAAAGAAATCCCAAGAGCGGGGTATTCCAGAACCCAGAAGAAACAGCAAGGGAGATCGTTTCTCCCTGTGCCTCAGACCTAGCTCGAGGGCTCTGCCCCACAGAAATAGGCACCGCGAGCACGCTGCCCCTCGCAGGGAGCACGAGGGCTGTGAAACTCGGACAGACTGCACCGGTGGCATCGGTGTGCTATGTTCTCTTGCCCACCAGATACAGCTGCTGTGGGGACTGTGGCCAGTTTTTCTGTTGCAGAATGGAAGTGTGTAATTAAACTCCAGTAATGGAAAGAAAGAGGGAAAAGAGCGGGCTGGAAGCGGATATGGAACAGATACCAGCAAGTCAGCATGGGTGCAGGCTGAGCAGCAGCTGCGGTAAGTAGTTCTGCTGGAAGGGGCAGTTGAGAAATTTGGATTGGCACAAAATGCGCTGGCAACATCTGAAACCTTTTTTGCTGTTATTTACAGAGTAAGAGCTCTGTTTTTTCCACTGAGATTGTGCTTGAAAGTGCTTGGGATTTATCTCGTCTTTTTAATTGCTGCTGGCTCAATTAAATTTAAGCTGTGATAACAACGGCCCTCCTGGAGACCCACAAGGAATTTGAACAGGTTGTGAGTAAATTAAATAATTGTGTAAATTGTAAAGTGTACATCTACTGGCCACTGCGGAGAAAAAGCTACATGCAGATGCATGTTTTTTGTAACCTTTGTGCTTTTGGAAAACTTAGAAAAACAAGGAGTTTGGCCTGCCAAAAACCTACAAGGAACACTGACTATTTGTTGATCAGCATTAGGTTCATTAAATCCATGCACTTCATTATCTGATTAATTCGGAGGCAGGTTTGTAATCAGTGATGAAATGTTTAAGATTCTTCTGCTCTGGCCTCCACAACCTCCTGCAGCTCATTAGAAAAGCTAATCAGATTGAATTTTCCACCATGCTGTTTATTGTAGCTCTAATGGAAGACAATCACTTTAAAATTACACACTTGGCAGGTAATTTCTAAAACCATAAGCCATGGAAGCACTGTTCTCCCTGGGCTCTTTGCCTTTCTTTACTAAGGTAAGTTGTGGTGATTTATGCTTTTATGTGAGAAGTTGGAAGGCTGTTTTGCAGTAACATGTAATGCAATGCTGCTGAAAACTTTTTTTTTTTTTTTTTTTGCCTTTGCCATGCTTTTTGTCACCTGCCTGCCCTTTCAGAGATTATAGGTAATGTGTGATGAGTTTTATTTAAAACTTGGATACTTATCTGGCTTTGTGATTTGACTTTTTTCAGAGCATTAAGAGCTTTCTTCTTGTGCTCTTGGGACAAAGAACATCAGTAAGAAACCTAGGCCAACTTTTTGGCCCTTGTATTTCAGAGGGTGGTTGTTATAACCCAAGCTGTGCTAGAGTTTTCTGACCTAAGCTGCTAAGGACGTGGTTTTGGCCATATGGTGGGGAGCCAGACAGACAGTATGTTCCAACTGCCCCAGCCTTGGGGGCCGGATCCTGCTCCGGGGGTTTGTTCCTGGTCACGTTCACTCTACAAACAAGCAGCACGCTGCATAATGCCAGCTCCGCTTTCTCCTTCCACACGGATGTGACAGCTTGAGTAGCAAGCACCAATTGTGCCTGGGTCATGAGAATGAAATGTGCTGGGCAGGAAAAGGTCAGGGGTAAAAGTCAGAGCGAAATATATGCCCTTAAAGTGGATGGCACTCCTGCTTTTCATTGCTTAAAATAATATTAGGGTTCTTGAAATACTGAAATCTAATAAAGCTAGACTGGCGTTATATTTCATCGTCCCAACAGGGTCTGCAGGGCTGAATTTCGCCTGAGCCCCTGCACAGAAGCCCGCAGCCTGTGCAGAAGGGGAATCCAGCTCTGAGGGCACAGGTGTGGGAAGGCCTCAGCTTCTGGGTCTGGACCGTTACCTCGGACTTCGTGTAGGACTTGTGGTTGCTGAGAGATGACATCTTTGTTCAAAGATGATTTATTTTAAAACTGTCCAGCTTCTGGATGGTGGTTCGCTCACATATTACCCTGCAACAATTCTCCAGATTAAAATGTGGATGTGAATGAAATACATGTTTAATATTAAATCGGGGGTTCATGGGCCTACTTAAATGTAGAAATTAGATGTGAAGTTAAGAAGTCATCTAATGCCACCTCCCTGTGAAAGTGCTGTTGTTTGGATTTTCTAATAGCATTTTGTGTCCTTTTGACTAGTCTGGCTTTGTGCATCTCAGTTACTTTAAACAACACCTCCTTGAGGCATGAGACCTGCCAGTTATCCATTCTGCACCTTCAAAGGTCACTGCCAGATGACACCCTCTTTGCCCTTCAGCTATCCGGTCTGTCAGTGGGTTCGCAGGTCCCGTGCGGGTGGCGAGGTCAGGACACCCGCACCTGGCTGCGCTCCTGATGCCGCGGGAGCACCCAGTGTTGCACCTGTGGCTGTGTTGCTCTCAGTTCCAGCCTGGCTCAGCCCCGCTTGGTGCGGAACTATTGCAGCTGTGAGAAATACAAAACGGGATTGTAAGACCCGAGTGAAGAGCAAGGGTTCTGGTTGGAGGCGGCCAGCGGGTGCTCGATCCGTGGGCTCTGCTGCCATCCCGTGGCTCTCTGCAGTCAGTCCAGTCGTTTGCTTTGCGTGGGCGACGCTGCCTTAGCAGCAAGCGTGTTTGTTTTTTCTCTGCCGTGGGTTGTTTTGGTTTAGTGTTCTTCATTATGGAAGTCTAGGAAATTACTAAAATAAATGCTGTTTGCTTTTTTTCTTCTCCAATCACGAAATAAATTGGTTATGTTAGAGGGCTATGGACTAACTCTAAGGCATCTAGCCAACTGAAAAAAAAAAAAATAGTTTTATATCACTAAGGTTAAGTTTTCTGTATTCTCTTCTTTCGTTTAAAATTAGCTTGGTCTCACAAGTTGAAAAGATTTTTTAAAAGCATATGTCCTGGTTTCAGCTGGTATCCTCTTCGTAGAGTGTGGTATGAGGCCATATTTTGGCTTTGGCAGAGAAACAAAGCTGATAACACGTCCATGTTTTACTTCTTGCTGAGCAGTGCTGCACAGAGCCAGGGACATTTCAGGTTTGTTAGCATCTCATACTGCCCTGCCAGCGAGGGGGCTGGGGCACAAGGAGCTGGGAGGGGACAGAACCAGGGCAGCTGACCTAAACTGGCCACAAAGGGACATCCCGTAACACGTGACATCATGTGAATAGTGACGTCATGGGAGATGCATGGGAGATTTCTTTAGGTAACTCCCTTATTTGTTCCTTGTCAGTAGGATCACGTAGGATTTCATGGGCAGAGAACTGAGTAGTTCCAGCGTCTGTACACCCACCTTCCCCCAGCTCACACTGAACAGAACACAGATATGTAGCGCTCAAACCAGCTCTAGCATCTCCTTAATGTCTAACACCACTGTTACCAGCGTGAACGTGGCAGACCACCCTAGACGTGTTGGTGTTGCTCGTGCTGACGGGTTTTCAAATAAATTGCTCTTAATGGCAGTGTTCTCCGGTAAAGTGGATGGTGAATCTGCTGCCTTGATCTCCAATACCTGCCCGTGAGGAGGAGGTGGAAGAAGAGGATGCGCTATGGGCTGAAGGCTGAGTTGCCTTCAGTAGTGCACACAGCAAGCAAACAATTGCTGCTGCTTGGCATCCAGGTGACTGCTGCTGAAGTAGGAATGATGTTCCTAAGTTTCAAACCTTCTGGAGCTATTGGGAAGTCTTTCCATACCGGGATAGTGTGCTGCCTCTTACCTGCATTTCCTGTTATACTTTGAACTGAAATCCAGTAGACATTTTCCAATCCAAGTCTTCAATCACCACTCAAGTCTTGGAGCTAAATCTCACATTGTGGCTCTATAAGCTACATTCAGCATCTACATAAGTGTTGTAGTCCTGCTCCTCCTCCCACACAGCTAGCACAAGTGGAGGCTCCCAGCCAATAACAACACTTCTCGCAAATTGTTTGATTAGAGTGAGATTTCTTGGATAAGGTACTGCTGCATGATTAAGAGAAATCTTTGTCTACCAGCCAACACACCAACACAGATTCCTTTGTAAAGGCTTCCCTTTTTTCCTCCATTGCTAACACTTCAGCTGTGAACAACTTGCTTCTTGATCTGCATTCTGCAGGAATCCACGTGGCTGTGGAAGCAAAGTTGTCATCAGGTCATCACCTGAAAATATGAAATAAGAGGGGACCGGTCCTTTTTTGCCAGCCATCAGCTCTCTCTCACAGAAACTGGCTTCACCTGTGTCTCAAAAGTTATAAACCATGTTCTGTAGCAATTAGAGCAAGCTCTGCTTCAGGCTGCTTGTTAGGGCCATCAGAAGGATCACAGCTGTGTCAAGTGAAGTTTTCAGTTCAGTTTTGCTGGTGGTTGTCTTGGAGACTCCACTGTCAAAGAACACTTCTGTTGGTGATTCCTCTGTCTCATTTAGTGTTCTTGCTGAGGGGGGAAAAAAAAGGCAGGACCCAGGGCTGTTTTGTAAGGAATCTGGTTCTGAGGTACTTGCATGGGATGTCAGGGCTTTTCTCAGAAGCATCGGGATTATCTGTAGTGCTGTAAAGATGATGGGAATCCTCTGCACAGGTCTGTGTCATGGAAAAACATGTAATGTGCTCTCAAACGATACAGCTCAGTTTTTCCTCTTTTCATTGCTCAGGTTCCTGAGATAATGACTGATTGCTCAGCTTGATTCTCCATTTCTCTCACCTTTTTACTGGCCAAGGTGAACCCGCAGCGATGGTTATTTCCAGGCCCTGTGCACACCAGGGACAGAGCCAGCACAGAGGGAGCTCGGCGTTTCCAGGGAGGGGTGGTCTTTCTGCAATGTCATGTGTTTGTAGTCCCGTGGGACCCCATCCCATGGGTCAGGTTGGTGGTTGTTACTGCAACACCAGCAGAAAAGGGGCAGAGTGGCAGTGTGAGGCTGGTAGTGTAGCTGCTCTGATGCTTTGTATGCTTCCCTGGCCATCTACACATCAGTTTCCAGGAGCGCCCTGAAACAGTTGCTGCTGACACGCGGTATAATTTGGCAATTACTTTATTAAAGCTGTTCTGAAATAGTTTTTCTACCAACACCTTGTCAGCGCAGTTATGCAGTTACAGGGTAAATCTCTCTCAAGCTGCCTCGCAGCCCTGAGGAGCTGAGCACAGATGCTGAGCAGGAGCGAGGTTTGGGCCGAGCAGCCCACGCTGCTCTGCTCCGCGCTGTTGGTGCAGCGCTGGACGTGGGCCCTCTCCCCTTGTCTCCTGCTGCTGTGCTTCATTAGAAGGCAGCTTAAAAACATGGTGATCTGGATGAGCCGTCCGTATAGGCAAGTTAGTGCCTAGGGAGCTAGGTGTTCTGTGGTCATGGATGGAAGTGGGAGAGATTCAGAGCTGGGGATAAAAGAAATCGGCCGTGAAGCGGTATGCCCACAGCCTGACAAAACCAGGTTGGGAATCTGCAGGGGCATGTGCCCAGCTAACTTGATGCAGTCCGTTGTGTTTGCTCTTGGTACACAGGAAACAGAGCTCTTTGCTTCCTTTCTCCCGTGGAGGCAGAGGGGACCTAATGTATTTATCTTTTTCCATAAACAGTCACAAAACCTTGCCTTCAAGAGGAAAGGGTTCCATGCGGAGTAGTCAGTTTAATGTGCATAATGCACAAAACACAGGAGGAATAAAATGAGTTTAATTCTATACTAGATACATGATGTCAGAAAACCATCATAATACATAATTAATTGCTTTAAAATATATCATTGGAGATTTAAGTGGCTGAGGGGACAAGAAAATCTGTGTAAAAATCCAATTTATTGACCATTTCATAGGAATATAGGATAGAAGATTCTCAACAAAACAAACTAAGGATGTCTTTTTCTTACATTTTTTTTCTTTAGCAGTTTCAATTGAGAGCCATATAATGATTCAAGACATGAAGTATTGCTTCACTTTTATCTCAGTTGCTCCTGAAGGTGAACTTCACCCCTGCAGATCATGGGTAGATCACTTTGCTGTGCTCTGAATGAATTAGAATTGCTTTGAAATCTGAATTCTGTCTATTCTGCAAACCAGCATATCTAAGGAATCCCGCATGCAAGGAGCGCCCCGTGAGGCCAGAGCAGAAGCCCATCGAGCTCGCTGCCCTGCCCTGCTGTGGGGGGAAAGCAGGACTGTCTTGGCTGTTGGTGATTTCCTGTTAGTTCCAGTACTGTAAGGTCTGCTGAACAACAGCTCTGTGTTCACCTTAGCTGCTGCCTTCATGGTTTTTTAGGCTCGATCCTATTCCTTCTTAGTGTTTGCCTCTGCAGGTGGAAGAGCTCCAGCCATTTCTGCCCCTCTCCACATGGCAGCTGTTCCACCCCCTTGATCACTGGCTGCCCTTCCCTTCACCATTTCTGACTCAGTTGTGTTTTTCTTGATGTACAGACCTGTCCCTTTTGTATTCAACTTGTGAGGGCAAGCAGGTTTAGTACAGCAGCAAAATTGTTCTTTGCTCCTTCCCTTTAGTTTTCATGAGATGTTATCTTCCTTCTGGTAGCCATTTCATAACAGAAAATAAGCACAGATTTTTGTCTAACTCTTTCAAGGGCTGGGCCATGTTGTGGTTCACCTGTTCAGAAAGACTGTGCAGCTTTTTTTTTTTTTTTTCTAAAAAAAAGGTGTGTTCCTTAAAACCATGGTAGAAAATGATCTTTGGGAGTGGGCAGGCAAAGATCTAGTGTCTGCTAGACCCTTGAAGACACCACAAGCACTGAAACCTGTGCTTTGGACACAATTGTCAAGTAGAATAATGGATGCAACCTGGAAACAACCAAAAAAAGTTGTGAAATGCAGAACCATCTGCAAAGCTCAGTGTAGTCTAATGTCCTGTGCCTTGTCACTAACAGGAAAGTAAGATGTGTAACCAACGAAATTCTGTCTGAAAGGAAACTCCTCTTGCTCTAATATTGAACAGCAGCGTTTCATGGCTGCCAGCGACTGACATCCAGGAGAGGTGCAGCAGTGTACGTCTGGTTGCACAGCCCTTGCCCACGAACACGGCATCACTTGTCAGCGCGGGCATCGCAGTTCCTGCTGTGTGTCCAGGCCGAAGCTGGATGCTGAAAGGACCCCAGATGCTGGCAGCAGGTATGAGAAATGTGTGCAATTCTGTGTAAACTTCTCAGACACCTTGCTGTAACACCGGATGTCAACATCAGGTGGTAATTTGTGAGGACAGCTTCGCTCAGCAGTGATTTCTTCAGAACTGGCGGGGCTATTGTTAGTCAGTGTGGGCGGTGTTTTTTCTTGTCAAGGAAATGCGGATTATCTTAGTAATTATCCCAGCTGCTTCTGACACTCTCTTACAAGCTATAAAAATCACGGATTAAAGTTACAGATAGTAAATTCAGATTTCCCTGCAGTGCTTTCAGTATTGTCTTTTGGTGCATGGAGGCTGTGTGTCCCAGTGCAGGTATAGGTGAGGGCCTGAGCTGGGCAAAAAGTGCCTCGAGAATGCTCTGAGACGTGTGGTGGTCTTGCAGAGCTGTACAGCTGGGAGAGAGGAAAAAAAAAAAAAGAGATGAAAATATGACTAGAGATTTGGCAAATGAAGAAATTCAGAAAATAGCTGAAGCAGTTTGTTGTTCATATTTTCAGATGTCTGTGAAATAATTGGTAAGAACAGTTCTTCCAAGTTACCATGGTATCAGATCTAGGTGTTTCTGAACTTCAGCACGTAATCTGAAGAGGCCCTTCTATCAGACATCAGAATTCTTCAGCCTCCAGCAGCACATCAGCAGTCCCCAGTCTCTGCAGCTCCCGTTCCCACACCTCATGTACCTGCCTGGCACACACAGAGCTCCTCCGGCTGCCAGCGCGCTGCTGGCTTTACTTCTCCTTCAGCAGGGTGCTCTGCCCCTTTCACTTTGCCTCCTGACTCCAGTTTTCTTGAGTAAAATGGATGTGATAATCTTTAAATATGATAGAATAGGATTAAAACTCTGCCTAGCTGTATTATGGTCTTCAGCGACATTTACAGACTGTTTTACAGCGCCCATACGAAGTGGCGAGTGTGATGCTGGCTTTCATATGTGCTGTGCAGCTTACTTCATTAACATATGTTAATTGAGTTCTGGAGGAATAAGCGCTATATAAACGCAAAATCCTGATTATCAAATAGCTGTTCAGGGAGTAACTTTAAAAACATGCTAGAATCCTTGTTCTTTATGACCAACAACTTCTGTTGTGTTGTTACGAGCTTTTGAAAATCTCCGGCAACAACTGCAACGCCCACTTCTTGTGTGCGTTGTCTGTCTGGTAAGCTCATCTCAAGGCTTAGAACGTGTTCAGCCGGTGGAAGTAACCCCGCTGCAGAGCAGGCAGCGGATCAGCCGAGGACAGCCCCTGACACAGGGCAGGGCGCAGGCGAAGCGAGGTCGCGGACGGCAGCAGCTCGGAGCCCTTCCCGAGCGCCCCGGGTCCCGGGCGAACGCTCCAGGGGCAACCGGGCGCCCAGGCGCCGGTGACCGGTGGCGGCG
>VXAV01001787.1:219608-250660 GCA_013399715.1 Alectura lathami
GGGGCGGACCCTGCCCGGGGCGCTTCGGGGCTGTTTGTTTCTGGGGTGACGCCGTGCCTGCGTGAGGAGGAGGCTTATCGGAGTGAAACGTGGACCCGGGTTCAGAAGTTTCCTCGTTTGCTTCAGGCGTGGTGAGGTTTCTGCGTTCAGTCTGTTTGTGCCAAAGCGCAGGTGATGTTTTTGAACACTAACTCAGTTTCAGGTGTTGGCTTCAACAAAGATCACGTATATTATTTCAAAATACTGTTTAGGACGAAAATTTTATTTCCCATTGTCTTGTTTGGGGAATAAGCTGCTTCTTAAAAGGCAAATGATAACCATTTTCCCCAAAGCAAGCGAGTTTCCTCTACGGGTTGCGTGTAATTGCCAGCTAACATCACCACCTGTGTGCGGTGGAAATTGCCTGGGACCTGTGTCCCTGGAGGCACGCAGTGGGCTCACCTGCGGGACGTGGTGAGCCAGCGAGCCCCGGGCTGGTGCTGTGCACCGCGGGTGGCAGACCCCTGGCTGCCAGGCAGCGGCTGAACCTCCTGAAAAACCCCGTCCCCGTGGGGTGCAGCACAGCTGAGCGCTGGGATTTGGTGGGCATGTGAGTGAGTGCTGCTGCTGAACGTGCTCTGTTAACAGAGGATTTACAAGGGCCTCCAAGGGTGTGGGCCTCCAGCAGGGCTGAGGTTTCACTGGCATGTGAAGATAGGTGCAGTTTTATTTCCTTGACTGTGCATACACATAACTAACCATTATAATTCTGTCGCTTTTAAGAAAACAGTAGCTCAGCATTGCTTTCGTGAGGGTGGTTTTGCCATGGTAATTGTGCTACGCAGACCGTAGAAGTTAAATAGCGAACGCGTTCTGTGCAGTCATTCATATACATTCAGATATATCAAACCACCTTTGGTTGTCCTTAGGGCTCCAGATGAGATGACATTCGTTTTTAATTTCATTTTTGATAGCTGTTGTCTTTCAGCACGGGTTGAGGGCTGTCGGTATGTCTGTGGCCTTACTCTCAGGTGAGGTGCTTTGTTTTGCTTAGTGAACAACCACTCGGTTTATCTGTTTGCCAGGCAGCTCTTATACCTGTTCTGAAAAAGCCGTTAATTATTCAAAAGCACATCACTACCTTTTTGTTAGAGGAAACATCTAATTCAGTTTTAAATACTGTAGAACATAAAAATCTGAGAGTTAAGAAAAATTGTCCTAAATGTCCACAGAGCCTCTTGTTTTTCAGCCCCCGCACGGTTCCACTGTGCTTCTGAAGCATCAGCGCTTCGGCCTTCCACTGAAATACCCTGAAGATGGGTTCCATGATGCGACCTTTTCTGGAGAAACAGTGTGGCAGCTGCTTTTCGGGGGGAGTGGTGTGGGAAGGAAGAAGGCAGGGGTAACTTCTCCCTTACGTTTTTACTTTCGTTTTTATTGCCTTCTGTTTGTGGACCGTGCGCATCCTGCCCTTTTTATGCACGGCCAACAGCTGCGAGGTGCTCTGTTGCGAACGCGCTGTCAGTAAGCAGCTACCTTTGTTCCTAGGGTCGGGTCAGCCCAACGCGCCCCGAGTTTGCCGTTTGTCTCGGCCGGAGCAGAGCTCTTGTGCAGGTGAAGAGTGATGCTCTGTGTGGCCCAGTTTCCTAAGAAATAACACAGAATGAGCGTTAACGCTCTTTTTCTTTGGGCTAAATATCAAGTTTGTCTTGGGAGCTGAAAGTAAACTTTGAACCTTTTATAGGCCAGATAAAACAAAGCAATTCCCATTTCCATAAGGTCCTGCCAACGTCATCAAGTGCTGCAATCTTTCCTGGACACGTGTCGTGCATCGTAGTTACTGACGGTGGCCACGGTGGCACGGAGGCTGGGTGCGGCAGGTTCATGGTAACCCTCAGCCTGGGAACGTCAGCGCTGTTGCCACCTGGCAGGTGGAGATGGGTTTCCTTTCCACATTGTGGAATCTTCAGCTTGCAGACATGGCGGAAGAATACTAAAACCTTGCTATTGCACAGCTCAGCTTCAAGCATGGAGTTGTGGCGTGCATGGGATGGTCTCGTTGTCTCGGGCTGTGCGCGCAAGTTGCCTCTCCTAGGCCGCGGAGCTGCCGGTCATAGCAGGGCTCCGTGCCGCTGCCCGGGCTGGCTGAAGCTTCCTCTACTGCTCGCTCGAGACTTTCTGGGAGCACACCTGGGTTAGTAAAAATGTGAAATGTTCATAGCTAACGAATCACGCTCCAGCAGCACTTGAGGTGGAGCTCAGATCTCTGAGGCACCGTTCCACCTCTCCGCAGAGCCCCAGCTGTCAGGTCTCAGCTGTGCCTGGAATGCGCGAGGTGGGAACGAGGCAGCCTGCACCCAGGGTGTGCTGGTGTGGGTGATCCCGTGGGAGGTGGGACCGAACGCCAGGCACATGCAGGGCAATCAGCTTGGCCTTCTCTTCCAGGGGTGCTGCTTTGCTTCAGGACCCTTTGTCAAAGCAAACTGTCCCCTGACGTGGGGAGCACAGACCTCCAGGAGGCACGCCAGAGATGTCACTGAAGTGCTTTTCACGGCTGCCACCCACTAACGTAAAACAAGTGCTTTTCCATGGGAGATCCGCAGCAAAACGACCCGTGAGAGGCTGCGGAGGGGCGGCTGTTCTGGCGCTGGGTGGGCGCAGCGCTGGCTGGGCGCTGAGCAGCGTGTGGCACCCGGCCACGGCACGGTGCCACCCGAGGGCTGTCCTGTCCCCGTCAGCGCTGCTTCCCCTGCGCTGAGCTGCAGCACGATCCAGCTCAGGTCCGTTCTCTGCTTCCTGGCTTTTACATGTTAAAGTACTTTTAGCATTAAGAATTGAAAATAGATCCAAGGGGTGGGTGGGTAACCATGATTTAACCTTCCTGTTTTCACTGCACCTCCATGATTGCGTAGTCAACGTTTGTGCAACTGTTGAACTTGATGATAAAAGAGCAACACAAGGCCGCACCCATGTACCTGCAGATGGCCTGCAGTATGCTGTGCTCTTGAGAACAGCAAAGCCGTTCCCAGTAAAGGTGTTCCGAACAACTTTCTGCTGAAACCAGTTCCACGTGGGACCAGACCCTGGCTGTCAGTAACAAGGGAAGTGTGGCCTTGAGCGACCATGAGTGTCCCGACAGAGAAGTGAGAATACTGATTCATTTTCCCTTTCTGAAACTGAAAGTTGCCAAAAGGATTTATGACCAAAATTTTAAGGAAATATTTCTGAATAAGGATCAGATGAAGGTCTTCTTTCAAGAAGTAGAATTACTTGGTAAATAAGAAGGCATGTGAGCGTATGGGGCAGCGGTGTCACAGTGGAAACTTAATAACAGCTGCTACAAGAGCCAGAATTGGGCTTGGTTGGGGTTTGTTTGTTTGCTTGTTTTGTTTTTCCATAATTCTTGATTTTAGGGTGGTAGGGTGTGTGTGTGTGTTTGTTTTTAACATTTCTCAGCAGCATACCAGATTCAGGAAGTAAAATAGGCGAGCTCCTTGTGGGCTGGGGAGCTGTCACACTTAGAGAATGCGTTTATGGGCAGGTAAACAAATTGTAAACGCTAGGTAGGCAAGGTTTAGGGCAGCAGACTTCTGTTTTCCTTTGTGAATTTAACGGCATTCGGGGCTTGGTGCAGAACTTCCTGAAGCTGGGGGACTGAACTCTTCCAGGTTGTTTTCCTATCTGGTTTGTTTCTCTTTAGACAAATCCCCAAACCTGAAAGGTGTGTGAGCAAAGCAGTTGCAGGATTGTGTTCAGCACCATTTTTTTTAGTCTTGGATGGAATTTCGAGGAACTGTGAGTTCTAGAAATTCTCATAATCTATGGTTTTAGGTGCAGATGTAGTATTTCAACCTTCTTCTAAAAGACTTAAGTACATCTTGCAGATGATCATTAAGGTCCTTTCCAGCCCAAGCCATTCTATGATTTTAAGCTGACACCACTTTATTTTCTGTTTCAGCCATTTGATTTTCAACAGCATGTAATCATTTGTGCTGTTCAAAGCAAGAAAATAAAAATTTAAAAAAAAAAAATTAACTACTTATTGATGGTAGGTGAGAAAGTAGCATACACTTCTGGGCCTACCTTCAGCCTTCCTCCTGAAGACCAGCTGTCACCCCTGAAGCAGCGTTCTCTCCTTTTCACATGCTGCGCAGAACACTTGCTCCAAGCAGACCCCAGCCACCAGCGTCAGGTCCCAGGGAGCCCCGTGGGATGGGCAGGCATTTCTGCTGTATCGCTGGGGAAACCAAGGCAGCCGGGTCACGTGCAAGGCCGATAACGGAGCGGGAAAGAAAGATGGCTTAAGCTCTTACTGCCGCCTTCTAGCCTGTAGTTGCAGTCCTCCTGTGCGCCTCTGGTTGCGTTAGTTGACAAAATTAAGGGGTTCTGTTCACTGTCTGCCTAGGCTATTAAGAATTATATTAAAATAAATATCCAGACTATGTTCTACTGCCTCATAACGTAATTTTTGCCCCTTTGGACTTGCTTAGGCTCCTGTTAAAGGAAGCATTAACTTTTAATCTGTGCTGTGTTGGCATTTAGTAGCTCGTTCACTTCTTTCAACCGTACCTGTATACTTGAGTTGTCTGCCTCTGTAGTGTGTCTCTGCTCGGAGGCAGTCTGATCTGTGTTATGGGTCTTAGTTGCCAGGAAGAAAAGAAAAATAAACACTCCCACCCCTTTTTAATCCTGAAAGCTTAATCTCTTATCTCTCCTGATGAATTGGACACAAACCCCCTAGGAGTGTGAATAGAACGTGTAGTGCTACGCTGCCAGTACGCTTCTGGGGTAAGCAGAGTCACTTCAGGATAAAGGGGGACCCGTCCTAAGCAAGCAGTCCGTGGGAGTCGTATCCGCGCGTGAGGAAGGGCTGCCCGCCTTACGCTGCTGTTTCTTTCTCGGTTTTAGTTACTGCTGCAGGACCCAGGGCAGCAGCAGAAGCAGCACAGGGTCCTGGCACGCTGCAGGAATTTCCCCCTTGATTACGAAGGTGAATTCTGGGACAGGCTGCGCTGTCCTTCTAAAAGAGGAAGACGCCCTGATCAGAATTTCTGCTGGCTCGTCACTGCACCGTCCTTGGGGCTGTTTGGGTC
Organism: Alectura lathami; assembly: GCA_013399715.1. NCBI lineage: Eukaryota > Metazoa > Chordata > Aves > Galliformes > Megapodiidae > Alectura > Alectura lathami. Next base: position 224,681 of record VXAV01001787.1, read on the forward strand.
CCTCTTCCGCATGGTGGACTTGAGAGAAAACAGGGAACCATTTGCATATATATGATTTTTCTTTTTTTTCCCCCTTTTGTGCAACTTTTTACAATTCTGTAATGACCCATTCCCTGGATTGTTGCATTTCTGAACTTGTCATCCATTTTTTTTTAACCTGAATCTACTTAGGCGACACAGACATCTTCCAGCAGTGCAAAACCATTCTGGTTTATGGGCTTAATAACATGCCTCAATTACAGGATGGCAGCGACCCCTTTTCTGCCTCTGTGCAGCTGTCCCGAGGCAGCAGCAGCGTGGTGCTGTCAGCTGGGCCTGCAGGGAGGATTCCACGTGGAAGCTGTGCTCCCACTGGGACCCTGGGGGATTTATGTAGGAGCATTCTGCAGGACCTGCAATGCTTTAAGCATGTAACAAGTGAATAACCGAACCCGTTTCTCTTTCCCTGTTGTAGAGGCCATGGTGTGTGTGTTTGTTCATGCTGAAATGCACGGTGGTTAATCTAGCCTGCTTTGTTCTTGTGTCTGGTGGTTATCTCTGGCGCAGAGCAGGGTTTGTCCCTTCTACACCCCGCGGAGCAGTTGTTCCCTGGGACCTCGCAGCCCTGTGTGCGCACGAGGCGAGCGGCTCGCAGCTGTGCCGGGTGGTCATTCTGTCCCTCACCCAGTGGGGCTGTGCAGGGGGTGCCCAAAGCCAGCTGTAAGGCGTGGCGCGGGTTTGCAGTCTCAGCACACGGTGCCTTTGCATGTCGCTGGTGTTCTAGCGTAGGATCCCGTCTAGGTTTGCAACTGTGGTTGCACCCAGCGAGGAGCTGTGTGCTGGCAGCGTGCACATCAGCAGCGTTTCTCCTGATGTGTGCGGACGTACAGGCGAGTCCGTCGCCCTCGACCTCGCTGGGAATGTTTAACATTTCGCTTGGTGTGGCTTGGATTTGAATTCAGTTAAATTCTCTTCTAAGGCTCTTGAATTCAATAGCAAAGGAAAAAAGTGGAGCCTTGAGGTCTTAGAGCTTCCTGATGAAATGCTCTGGAAAACAGTCGCTACAGCAGGGCATATGTCATCCAGTATTGGGCTTGGTGATGCCTCGGTCGCGAACGGATCACACCTGGTTTCACTGGTGGCTGAGGGTGCAGAAAGAGGGATGCGGCTGTGGAGAGGCATCTTGGTGAACATCAGACTGAGGAGTGAGGCAAAGGTAGAGCTGTGTCGTCTCGAGTCACTGATTAAATAAGTTTTGCTTAGATGTTTTTGTGGGTTTGCATCAATTTAAGTTGATCTTGCAGGAATTTGTAAGTTTTCAGGTGTAACACTTGGTCTGTTCCGTGACTTCCTCCGTGTTTAACACTGTTAGGAAGTAATTCTTCCAAACCACCAGTTCTCGTTCAGGCAGTCCTAAGATGCACTTAGTTTCTGTACATCAGTTATCAAAGCCTGGTGCCAAAGGCATTGGTTTGCATTTGAGTTGTAAAAACATTTTAAAATAGTCTTTTTTTTTTTTTTTTTTTACACGGCTACTTCATTGTATGTCTAATGATGTTATAACAAAGCGTTTTTATATATTTTTTAAAAAGATTTTTAAAAATAATAATTTTTAAATGCCATGTCTCAGAAAATTCTGCTTCTCACAGGGGCAACATTTTCTGCTTCATGTGGGTCGCCACCAGCGAAGCCTCAAGCTTTGTTAGCGTTACAGGAACTCACGCTGGCCTCCAGTATTTTGCTCAGCTCTGAGCACCCTGCCTGATGCCGCCACTAACTCTCACATACTTTCTGCTTGTTTTCCAGGAGCTTGAAGAAATCCGCAAATGTGGAATGAAAAACTTCCGTAATATCCAGGTTGATGAAGCGAATTTATTGACCTGGCAAGGGCTTATTGTTCCTGTGAGTATGGACTGCTCCTTGTTTTAATGAGCTTCACAGTAAAGCGATGATCATTTGTATCACAAATCGACAGTTCCGCGCTGCTGTTAGTGACCATTAGATCGTTTTTGTACCTTGACAGGGATTTTTCTTATTACTGTGAAAACTGGCTTTCCAAGCTGTGGTTTTCTGGGCAGGGAAGAGTGGTTCTAGACTTAATTCTTGGCTCTCCTTAGACTTCTCATATAGTCTTAAGCAAATATTGTAATCTTGCCTCCTTTCACTTGAATATTTTCTGTGGTTTTGTTTTATCAGTGTCTGATAATGTTAGCGGGTGTATTTTGTAACTGGTGTGAAGAAAATCCGTACGTAACTGAAAGGGATCATAGGCTTCTGGTCAGTACCCGGCTGAACGCTGGAAACTGTGGGCCTGGCCCAGCAGCCGCCGCAGCTGGCTGTGGGCATCAAGCCGAAGGTACAAAATCTGCATCATGGTAGGAGAAAGCCTGAGCTGTGAAATACTTTGTTTACTCCTTAATAGATCTTGGTGCATGCTGTTTTCTTGTGATTCTTTGGGTTGCTTTGTTTGTAATTGACTATATCTATTTCTGAGACCAAATTTAGACCAGTGTCAGCTCTTGTCAGGAGGCCGAAGCACCAGCTGGGCAGTGCCTCTGCTTTGGTAGCTGGAGGCTGTTCCCATACTCAGGTGACACGGTCTCCAGAGAGGTAACTGTGAGGCCTCTGAACTTACAGCGCTGGAGAGTTGGTTCACCTGCGTTGCTGTGAGCACATCTGTTGAGTGGAGGAGCCTGCTCTTCCAGACGAAACAAGCAGGACTTGATGCTAAGATGTGATGGAGCCGAGGAGCAGTGCTTTTGAGCCGCTCAGGTAGCTGTGGGTCATGTATAGCTGCTAGCACGTTGGTAGCACCTGGAAGCAGTGTAAGGTTGGTAAATCCGGCTCACAGAGTGGAAAACCAGGTTTCCTTGTTCCTGTTAAAATTAGCGATACGTGGGGTACAGCTACTTTTCAATCGCTCCTACTCACCCAAGTATGAGGCTGTAGGTAGTAGTGAGCTTCCTGTTTTCTTTGCAAGGTTGGTGTCATGTGTTTAAACGTTGTTGCAATGAACTACACTTCTTACCTGCCCTTTGGTTTCCCTTGTCCAAGGGAAGTAGCCTTAAATTCTCTCCTGGTGTAGATAAGAGAGAACTTTGTCATGGAACCTGCACTTACAGTAGTTAATAGTGACGTGTCCTGCCTGTTTAAAGAGTGGTGTGGATTTCTGTTTTGAGGAAACGCTATAAATGATGCTTTCTCCGAAGCATAATTTTTTTTAGTTATTGCACTGCTGGGATTGATAGCTTAAAAATATGAAATATAAACTGGTTGCAAGTGTGGGCTGTTTTTTTGTTGTGGGTTTGGGTTATTTTCCTAAGTTTTTCGTCTTGAAGTTTTACATGCTGTTTCTGTGTTGGTTCTTGTTAAGCGTGCAATGGCAGTACTCCTGTGTCAGTAGCTAGCCAGTTACTGATTACTAAACTCTGTAACTGGGTGTTATTGTGGTTGGCTTCTTGAGGAAAGTATTAAAGACACGAAGGTGAAGTCTTTTGGCAACCTTCCTGCAGAAGTACTGCTCTAAAACCTTCACATATCATCCTTTGTTCTCCAGAGTAGCTGTTAGTTTTTGAGTGTTTGCTCAGCGGTGAGGCATGGTGAAGGCAGCTTGCCAGCACGGTTTCCTGTTCGGAATCATAGAGCAGGGCAGCCCCAGCCCCGCACGCTGAGGAGGCTTCAAGCACCAGCAGGAGACTCCAGGCTCCCAGCTGTTGTAAGAGGTGCTGCTGCTGTGCTGTGGGTTTTATTTCTCTTTGTCTGTAGGAAGCACCTCTGGTAAACTTCTGCAGAGCAAAACTCCTCCAGGTGAATGTGAGTCAGGTGTTTGCTGTCTGTGTTCCAGTGTTCCTCGTTCTGGTGCTCTCCTTGTCAGTAGCAGAATAAATGTCACAGGTTGTTGGAAATGAATTATTGAATGCTGTGTTTTGCCTATTGAAAAGACAAGCATCCTCTCCACCTACATTTCTAGTTAAATTTATTGGTGGGTTACAGTGAGGAACTGTTCTGACTGAAAGAGAGTCAAGCAGAAAATGGATATTTTTAAGCCAGGTCAGTTCCTGTATCAGTTCACTGAGCATCCTCACAAATTGTATTGTGTGATGGAGGTAAGATGAGTGAGCAGTGTAGGGGAGAGGGCAGTAACTGCTTAAATTGTCAGTGCAGCCACACGGTTGCATGTTAAACTTAAAAGGCTTTTAGGACTGCTTGGCTGAAAAAGAGATTTTCAAGCTGCTTTAGTTACCTGTTTGACTCAAATTACGCTGTATTTCTTAGAAGTGCACAACCAGGCTCCCCCATATGGGCGAAAATAAAATTAAACATTTTCTGATGAATAATATCTTAATGGAGTGCTCCCCAAACCTAAGTATTGGTGAACCTCTTAACCTCTGGAGTGGGTTTGCAGGAAGGAAATGGTCCAGCAGGCAGTGAGGAATGCGTGTGATTATGCTTAACGCAAACTGGGAACGCTCATTCTTTGATTTTTTGTTCCACAAGGGTTTGGAAAGGCTTCACGCCATGGTTATTGTTCTCACTGCAGAGTGGCATTTCCATAGTCTTTAAGTGTAGCAGTAACTTATTTTTCTTTTGCCTTTCCTCCGTAGTTAGCATTTCAGTCATATCAGCAGTCGGACAGTTTACTACACGAGACCCTCAGCGTTGTTTTCTGTCTCAGCACAGAGATGCTTTGCCTGCTCCGCAGTTCTCTCACCATACTCCTTCAAAATGTTCTGATCGCAGGGGGTGCTAAAACTGCGTACAAATTCAGACTGTTCTCATCAGCAGACGCAGTGGATATCTATCTTTAGTACAAACGAATGCTCAGCAGATTTTTATGTAGTCAGCACAAAAGGGCTCTCAGAGTGTATATGGGAATCGGACAAACAGACGTGCTGTGAGAGACACAAAATAACTGGGTTTAGAGAGATCAGTTTCCTTGTCAGGCTTGCTGTTTGCGCCTTGGAAAGGGTGTGCAGTGTTTTTTGAAATACGAAGATGGGAATAAAAATACGTTAGATCTCTGAGCATGGAGTAGATGGGATTGGATGCTTTCCTCCTAGCAGCAACGTCTGCCGGCTTCACAGCAGTGGGGATCTGCCTTTTCCAGGGTGAATACAAAGGTGGCAGAGGTTGTATTGCCTCTTCCGTACCAAATTGGTTTTGATGTTCATAGGCGTAGCAGTGTGCTTGGGAAAAGGGGCCAGTTTAAATTGGGAAAAAGAGGTCTTTTAACAGACGGAAGTCTGCAGCATGCTTTTTCTTAAATTTTGTTTGTTAGAATATACTAGGTTCTTGATATTCTGTCATCTTGTTGCAGGACAATCCTCCATATGACAAAGGAGCCTTCAGAATCGAAATCAACTTTCCAGCAGAATATCCATTCAAACCTCCTAAGATTACATTTAAAACAAAGATCTATCACCCTAACATCGATGAAAAGGGGCAGGTTTGTCTGCCAGTAATTAGTGCTGAGAACTGGAAGCCAGCAACCAAAACTGACCAAGGTAGGACTCCACGTGGAGGAAAATGTGGGTATGGAGAGGCTTTGCGCTGTGTGTTGATGCTAATAGCGCTGCAGCCTGTGAGCTTGTCACTGCTGTCCCATGTGTCCGTTTCCGTGAGGCTTGCACCATGAGTCGCACCGGGTGAGCCAGGTGTGCCACTCTTCAGGCATGTCATTGTGTTGTTAGAACGTAAGGTAATGACACCGACCCGGGGCATTTCCACCTCCAGGAAACCACAAAACTCTTAATGACCAAAGAGGTCATGTCCTTGGTATGTTAAAAAAATAAAAAGGGTGTTTCTGTTGGTAGTCTGCGGGTGGGTGGCACTGTGCTGCCGTTTAGCAGGGTCCCTGTAATCCTGAGGTGGCGTTTGGCTCCTTTGCATGAACGCAAACCAAACCCATAACACAGATCAACTCTTAGCTCTTAAAGATCGCTGCTGTGAGGCTTACTGCGTGGGGTGTCTTTGGATAAGACTTCCAGTATTTTGAGGAAAAGGTTTCACCAGGTTCTCTGCCAGACTGAGGGCGTGATACGAACAGGTTTTGTCTCTTGTTGTTCCCATTAATTGGGGTGAGAACTTCATGTTTTCTGGCAAGTAATGATAAAATTAATCTTCAATGTTTATTTATACTGTATGTATAAAAAGAGCAAACATCCTTGCAGAGTCTGCTTGTTTTAGTAATATGTGGATGTTATTTAGTAATACGAATGCAGGTCAGTAGCACTTTAACCCAGTGCTAGGGCTTCAGTGACACTGATGTGTCTTGATCTGTAGGAGAAAGCACTTCTATCCTCCAGGCTCCTCGTGAGGGTTGTTCTCACTTGGACTGTGCTCCTGACAGTAAACAAGGCTGCAGTTAAGATTTCTCGTCTGCGTGCTTCTGTGTTAATAAAACTGCCTACGGTGCGCATCATCTCACCCCAAAAACAAAATAGGAAAAGTTTTCAAGAAGATCAAGCAGCTGAATGTTGTGGGGGACAGCAGGGCCTGTTAAATAGGTCAGCAAGGACCTTGTGGTTTGTTTGGGATTTACCCCAGATTACATAGTACAAAGATCCTTTGGAGAAATGAAGTTGAAGCAATGGTGGAACGTTTCTGTTAACGACCTAGCGGTCCTCTTAAATAGAGGCGGCTAAGAAGATTAGGGAAAAGAACAACTTTGTGTCTCTACCTAGCCTGAAATGTGAGCTGGCATCAGCTGGAACTATTGAGGCAATGGTTTGCATGTGGCAAATAGTCGTTGTTCCCTGGAGAAGGAGCAAAATCCTTTCTGAGAGAGGGACTAAAAACTGTGTCAAAATTACAATTTGGAACAAGTCTCAGGTACTAGGGTAGTGCACGTCTCTCATTCTGCTGTTCTGCGGCCTTTTGTGCGTCTTTTTTCCTTTCTTCATGAATTTGAGTGTCAATGTCTGATGGTGTTAATTCATCTTTGTATGAACCTGCAACAATATAATTACTGCCCTGCTTACTGTAGAACTCTTCTGCACTGAAAAATGAACTTCAGTCCATTTGCTGTGTAGACCTTTTTCAAGGAAATAATGCAACATTGTTAGTACAGCACCAAAACAATTGCTTTTGGTCAGTCAGGTGTCAGAAGGCGGAGAGATTGGGTTTATCGTAAATCACTAACTCGACTTTCATAGCATAAATGCGCATCTTGTGGCTGAGCCTTTTATTAACTGCTTAATATTAAAATGGACTGTGACAGTAGCTTTCAAATGCTGTGGCTGTTGAGGTAACTACTGGTACAACAATCCTGATTTTTTTCTGGCTTGTGTTAACTTCAGCGGAAGCGTTAGTGCATTACTGTGGTGCTCTGTCCTGCTGAGTGAAAAGGGATTGCTGCATGCACTATTGATAGCAGTTCCGTAAGTGATCAGTCACGTGAGGGCTGTGTTCAGACGTACAGGACTGGCGAGTCCCTGTGGAGTAGGCCAACATCAATTCTGCGTTCCTGGGATAGTTTGTACAGTGTGAACTCTGACTTACAGTGAGAAGTGTTCCTGCTTGGCAATACAGGGACAGGGTTACTTCTGGGGATTTTGAGTGTTTGTTTGGAGAGGCGTGTTCCCCCTTCCCATCAGGTGAGGGCGGAAAGGAGTATGAGAAGGCGGTGCTCTGGCAGAAGCCACTCTGCTATGCTAGCATCTGCTGGGGTGATGAGTATTGCAAGTGCTTGCACTGCAAACCGAGGGAGAAGCCAGTTAAACCGGTGGGTGGCGGTTCCCAAACAATCCACAGACCCCGGCCTTTCATGCACCGCGTGGTTGTGGAACTCCCTCCACCGTGTGTTGTGGCTGTCAGAGCTTTCTGTGAGTTCAGGAGGAGGCAGCTGGCTGTAGTAAGGCATGAAGGTAACGGAGGTTTGGGACGCTTGCTTTAAAAATCTTGGGGTGCTGCTTGGTGTTATCCTGGAGAGCCCACACTTACCTGAAGTGGAGCATTACGAATATTGTCGTGCAGGGGAGAGCACCTCCTGCGTACCCACTGTCTGCAGGCTTGCCCAGTTGTGCACGTACCTTTCAGCGGATGGATAAGAGAACTTGGGGCTGTTGTTACCAGTCTAGCTCTAAACAGCCATGGGAATGTGCACGAGGAAAACCCAGCAACCGACATCCCAGTGGTACGTGAGGCTCAGCGCAGGCATGCTGAGGAAACTCAGGCCCCATGAGAATGGCTCCTCCTTGGGAAGCGACAGGGAATGCTGATGAATGGCTGCGGGTGGTGGGACCCAAAGCATCCTGGAGCTCTTACCCGTTTGTTTGCCTTGTAGCCCTGCTAGAGAACACGTGGCAGCTTAGAATGGCAGGGATTGTCTGCCGTGCGCAGGGGAAGTCAGAGTTATAGAAAAACAACTCAGGTTGTTGATCTTGCTTACGCATACGATTTTCTTGGTGTTCATTTGCTGTCGTTGAGTGAAATCTTGGCATGTTGCTGTAATTTATTCATGTGATAACCTGGCTCTGCTCTTGGAAAGACCCTACATTTATCGGGGTGTATTGAAATGCAGTTAAGGCCATTTTTTAGTTGGGGAATTTTGCTTACATTTTGATTTCTAAAGTTAACAATCTTAGTCTCTGACAGTATGTATATTTTTTTGACAGTAATCCAGTCCCTCATAGCACTGGTGAATGATCCACAGCCCGAGCACCCCCTTCGGGCTGACCTAGCTGAAGAATACTCTAAGGACCGTAAAAAATTCTGTAAGAACGCTGAAGAGTTTACAAAGAAATATGGTGAAAAGCGACCAGTGGACTAAACTCTGACACAGTTGCTGTCAGCACCGTATGATAGAAGATCGGAGCAGTGCATTTGAGACACCCCGTAAAGCAGGACTCTATGGAAAATTGACAAGTGCCACCTCTCGGTGTTAACTTGTGGCTGTTACTAACTTTCTACAGTTTTCTTAATCAAAAGTGGGCTAGGTAACCTGTAAAGAAAGGATTAAAAATTTACGATGTTCTAGTTCTGCTTTCTTTGTTTAAAAATCACTGCTTCAATATACTTTAAAGTATGCTGTTTTCTTTTTTCTTGTCAGAATTTATCAAAAATATCTTAGACTTATATTCTGCCCTTAAATTGAAAAGGTTGTGGCTGTCATTTCTTACTTTTCCTTGCAGTTCCCACTATCCTGAGTTCATTTAATTCTTCATTGAATTTTTTCCCCCTCCCCAAACTGATGTCTTAGAAAAAATATCCCAGTTCTGGCAGAAAATGATTGAGTGTTTGGCAGTTTTGTTTACTTTTCTCTTAAACATTGCACTGTGCTTTGTGGGACTTGCTGCAAGTTCCCCTTAACTTCAGTTTGTAACATAATAAACAAAAAACAAACCCCACAAATACAATCAGAAATAATGTCCAGGTCTTATGTAAATCTGGCTGATGTTACCACAAAATGTTTATTAAACGGGGAAACCCAAGTTTTTGTGTGCGTTATTGAATTAAAATATGGCTTATGTCCTGCTTCTGGAAAACTTTGGAGAAAAAACCTGTATCAAACAAGGAGTGGAATGTGATTCCAAACTCCTTTCACTTCCATCCTTAATAGAAGTTAGCTTAAGCTAGCTAGGATAACATGCACAGAACAACACTGCGACCAGTTTAGAAGGTTCAGAAATTCAGGACCAAGAGGTACCCAAATGATACACTGGTTTTGAGTTTAAAGTCAGTATTTTAGAGATGTTAATTTTGAATTCAAATACTAAATGTCAGCACTGCTAGCTAGGAGTATGTTTTTCATCAGAATGCACATGAAATGTGTGTTAGGGGTTGGCACGCGTGCCACTCCCCTGCCCAGTTGCTGTACAGTTATTACTGAAAATAGTATGAGAATAGGAGTAAGCAATAAGCTGTAATAGAGTACACTCACTGCTGCTGTTCCTGTGTTTTATAGATGCTCGTTAGATGATTTAATGAGTACTTCAGGTACCATTCTGTCATTCTAACTTGATCAGGCAGAGCTGTTTTCCCTTTGCTCCAGGCACACGTACGCATGCTGAAGGATGCCCTCTCTGTTCCGGACGGAGCGTCCTTTCTGTGCCCGTATTGCTTTCTGCCTGCCTGCCCTAAATCTGAAGTGTGACCGTAGCTCCACAGTCAAACTGCCATACAGTCAAACTGCCTTCTCCTCCCCCCCTGTAGAACTGGGTGTGTTACTGAGCAAACGGCTCTCCAGAAATCCGTAGGTAGCTGGGAGTACATATCACTCTGTGCAGGAACTTGAATTAGAAAATCCCTCACGCCCAGACACTGTCTGTACTCCTGACGTCAGGTTTAACGCAGCCTCAGACCTTTCAGAACTAGTGTGTCGAGCAGTAGGTCTCCTGGTTTTTAGCATATTGTATATTTGCTATTTCTTTGTTCACCCTTCTCATCCAGCTTTTATTTCAGATTTAGTGTAAACAATGACAGCCCAGTACTTCACCTCTGAAAGTAAATTTTTTTTATAAGTTAGGGAGCTAAGAAATTTTATGTTTAAGTGTTCTTAGACAGATTCTTTGGCAGGTAAATAAACCACATTCACCTTATTTACGGAAACTTGCATTTCCTAAGTGTTTTCAGGCTTGTGAGAGCACTGTCTATTACCAAATTTTTCACATCTTTGTGTCTTCGTTTGCAGAAAGTTGGTACTGATTTTGTTTCATTCACGCTCAGATTCATAATAAAATAATGCCAAATTGTCTGTCAAACTGAAGCATGTGTCACTTCTGCATCAGACGAGTCACTGTACCTTTCGATCATGTCACCTGGCATGGAAACTTTCCATTATTTAAATTTGCATTCTTTTATTATAATTTAAAACAACTGTAGTACTAGTTTGCTGCCATCATTACTACTCAACAGTATACTTTCTGGTTGTAAGCCTCTCAGGTTAAAGACTGCATTTATTTGATTCAGTGCGACTTGGATGCCATCGGAAGGGAGCTGAAGGGCTGTGTGACTCAAGGAGCTTCAGCTGATCCATAGAGGCCTGTAGCAGCTGTTCTAATTTCATCTGTAAAGACCACACAGAAGACGAGTGTGACTTATCAGTTTTCTTTGTGTGTTTGTCATAGCTCCATTGCTAAATGCCGAGGTGTGTAACATAAGTGATGGCTTTTGTTTGTAGGTGGCTCTCTGAAAGAAAGACCGAGATCAAATATTGTACTGTATGGTTGAAGTCTGAGGGGGAAAAAAATCAAATCCTTTGTTAACTCAGGAAATCAAGCTCTTGTGCTCTCTGGTTCCCTAAGCCATGCTGAATTCTAAACGTGCAGTTGAAAATCCAAAATAAAAACATATTGGTGAAACTACACCCAGGAGCACTGGTATAGGCTTTCTGCAATTCCATTCTGCTACCCTAATAAAAATTGCTCTCAAAGGTATTGTGGCATGGTTTTATTTTCAGAGAGATTTCATTTTCAGAGTCTGTTTTTATGTATCCTGGTGCAGCGTCACTCGTACATGGTGGTCGGAACGCATCTGGAGTTTTGGCTCAGCGTTGATTTTAAAGATTTCATTGAGCCACTGAGAAACTTCCTTCTCTCTGTGCGTTTTACGAAGGGTTCCTTATTTAGAAGTCTTTCAGTGGTTCTTTATTCATTTTCCCATTTAAAACTCATTGGAATTTAAAAGAAAATTTGGTTTTCAATGCTGTTCATTTACAAATACAGTATTTATAAAAAAGACCTTCTTCCTACCAATACAGACCCAACTCAGGTAAGACTTGTGTTAATTTCCATGTTCGGCTAGAAGAAAATACAAGTTGAGGTGTGTAACATCCTGATGACTGAACAGAGCAAACTCATCAGTTATTGTGCAATTTAAAAGTTAAAAATAAGGTTAACAATTATCCATCCAAATAAGGTTGTGTTATGCGTTTTCATGCTCAATGTGGAGATCCAGCATCGGCTGAGCATGATGCTGAGTACGATGTCGATGGCCGCTAGACGGCGCTCACACGTCTACCTGCTCCCTGGCCCTTCAGGCACCTGCAGCTCTGGCATCTCCTGGGCATTTTTTATCCTCTGTTGTCAACGCAGCATAAACGTCACCATCAGACACCGCTGGGACAAGCTTCAGAGCTGAAGTCATTCCCCAAGCTGACTGCTGCTGCAGTCTGACCCAGCTGTTCTGTGTAGTGCTGGCACAGTGTGGTGGTTATTTAAAAAAAAAAAAAAAAAATTGACATACGTCAAACTGGTGACAATTATTTAGGAAAGAGCCTGAAAAAATATTTTATGATGTTTCCTTGATGATGTTTTTGTGTTTGTACAGAACAAACCTCAGATGTCTCACAGGAAATGTCAAACAGTTCCCATTAATGACACAAAAAAATGTTCTTTCAGCATTGCAGCCCATCGCAGTTGGAGCAGATACTTGAGGGTTTTTAGCTAAACTAAAACCAAGTCTCTTGAAGCATTACAATAGAAAAAGGCCTGAGTTTATTCTTCACTTAAAAGAATGATGGTCATACTGAGTTTTTTAATTCTTCAAAATAGATTTAAATTATGTGAAGTAGATTGCAATCTCAAAAAAAAAAAAAAATTCCCACATGAAAGTTATGAGCAAGTGACAGGGCTAGAGTCTGAAGCACAGTTAAACATAGCAATGCTTGCAGGGCTTGTTGAAGTTCAAATGCCTTCATGATTGGAATAAAAGTGGACAAAGCTACAAGGGCTTTCTCCCCTTGAAAAGTTGCTGATCATTGGTACAGAGCCATCCCAGGCATTTTTCATGGGAGGCAGTGGGCAGTGCAGGAACAGTTGCTGGTGTGCGGCACTTACTGAAACAGATGGGTCAACAGTTGCTGTTCTTGCAAAGTCATCCCCCCCCAAAAACAAAACAAAACAAAACAAAAAAAACAACTACATGCTTGAAAGGACTGTTACTGATGTTACTTTCCTATGGTGGCTCAATGTGGAGGCAACAAAAACAGAAAGAGCTTCAAGCAGTGCTGGCTGAGGAGCTGCACGGGATGTGACTGCACTCACCATCAGGCTAAACCCACGCTCCGACTGCTCTGACCGGGACAACGCTCTGAAGCGAGGTGCCACATGCCCCAGGTACTGCCTGTCACTGCTCACAGTGCCTCACCTTTCAAAGGGCCTAATGCCGTTCCCGTGCCACTATCATGGAAGGTATTGCAAACACCGACTCCTCAGGACATCAGCAACTGCCTGTCCTCCAAGTACAAACGTAGCGAGGTAAGTATGCTTGTTTAACTAAAGATCTTTGAATGAACAGAGCTGAATGTTCCTGCTTTTGTAGTGACTTTGCAGTTCTGGCTTGACTAACGTCTGGAGTTCGTGCAGGCGCTCCCAGGACTGCGAGAAATCATCGGGTCCTTCCCCGCAGCCGCCAACGGGGGGGACGCTGGGGTACCCTGGGTGCACCATCAGCTCTATCGTTACGGTCCTGCGCTGTGGCGTTGGCTGCGTGGGCGCCTTGTTCGTGAACTCCGCAATGGCTGTGTCGATAGCGCTCCAGATGGTGTCCACAGACATGTTCTTGCCCATGGTACTCAGACCTATGTAAATGTCTGGCCACCTGCAGCCAGAGGCAGGAACACAGGTATTAATACTAACGAGGTAGTTAGGAGCATGTTACATCCAGCAGATTAGGAATCCAGATTCACCTTAATACAGCAATCGAGGAGGGAAAAATACAACCAACCAACCTTGCGACTACAAACAAAAGGGAAACCAGACCTGCAAGCCAACAACGCTATTTCATTCCTTATCAAAATCAAGATACTATTTAGAGCAGCAGTTCTGCAGTCTGGCAGAATGGCCGCGTGGAGCCCTGATACCAGCGTTTCTGTTGCTGCTCTGGCAATGTGTGCTATCACAGCACTGGAGCTGTTTGGCATCTGAGAGCTTACAGGTGCACATCATAGGCACTGAAAGGACAAATGGAGCTAAACTGAGGAATTCCAGCGTCAACTAACTATTTATAGGGCAATTAAATCCTGAGTAATCACCATTTCCAAATAATAACCTTTAGCTAACTGGAGAAAAAAAAAAGATGACTAAAATAAAATGGAAACCACCTTGCTAACAAATCATTCTCCTAGCATATATCAGAGCCACAGTAATTCAGAAGACAAAGCACTGGACACAACGCTGTTGCTGCTAAAGACTATCCAGCGAAGAGGACACCAGATAGAGGCTGTCTCATGTAGCTTCAATACAATTCTTTGTTCAAGTCTGGCTGCAAACCACAGTCCTAGTTTGGTGCCTACAAGCCCAGGAAGGATGTGCAGGTGTACTTGAGGGGAGAGTGAGAAGGCTTTTGGAAGAAACAGGCTGAACTCTTAACCTGTATGATCAGGGATGAGCCCAGTAGAATGCTCTGATCTGATCAGAGTTTGCAGCACTTGGGGGAAAAAAAGTTAACTTCTTTTTTTAACTGTAAACTGATTAAACTTGCTAGAGTCTTGTTATGCAGTAAGCACACTCTTTCCCTCTACAGTGTCATAAACTGCTCTGAGAACTCGGTGCAGTACCTCTGTTGCACAGATGCAGAAAACTTATGGCAGTGTTTGTTTCTCTGTGACATCAGCTGACCATCCTCCTCTCATTTTCCTGGGGTTCTTCGTGTTAACCTGTTTCTTTGGTAGCAGTCTGTCCCTCCTTGCTCTTGCCAACACCACCAGAGGTAGAGCATGGTCCACTGCAGCGTTTCCAGGCAGGAGGCAGCTCCAGGTGCCCATTTGTTGGGGCGGTGCCAGAGCAGGTATAAAGGCACAGCTCCCACAGCAGCCCCATGAGTTCCCTCCTGAGGACTGGGTGGTGCTGGGTGCAGTGGCTTCTTGGAGGAACCAAGGCACAGCCCCTGGAGTGGCATGGAGTGTGCAGACTTTCTACTAAACTCCCCTCTGGTCTCTGGTGCAAAGATGCCCTGAAGGTAGGTTAATCTCTCCTCATGACTCACTCTGAGTTGCTGTGCCCTTTGCTTCCTCTGAAATGGGCTGTTCTGGTATGGTCTGAATGCTGTGCCTGGAAAGAGCATAGTGAACTGCTGGCCTTCTGCTCGTGTTGAGAGCAGCTGATACCTTAAACAGGTTGTGTAAAAGCCAAGAAAATAACCTTTTTGGTAGACTGAAAAAGTAATGAAAACTAGTGTCACCCCAGAAGACAGGTGAGTGCATGGGTCTCAGCTGAAGGGTCTTTCATCTGTAAAACACTGATTTAAGCTTTTAAAATAAGTATATTGCTGGAGGAAGGGCTGAATTTCTGGGGTTTGGTCCCTGAGATGCAGGATACTGACAAGACTGCTTGAAAGCAGAGATCTCTTGCTGTGACACTGCAAGTTCTATAATCTTCTTGCCTCCTTGTAACAGATACTGGTTAATTGCTTCTTTCCTGCTACTTAAAACCCTTTTCTCCATTATTCCAAGATGAGGAGTTATTTTCCGAAAACTTCCCCTAAATCTTACTTTCAGAGTTCCAGCATTGATGCAGTGTTCCGTTCCAGTGTTCTACCATCTCAGATGCCAGAGAAATGCTACTTGATTAGAAAGGCTGTGAAACATACCCTGAAAAGAACAATCCCCTTCAGGTGAGAAGCGTGTCATCCCTGTGCACTAACCCCCTAGTGTCTCCAGGGCCTTTGTTCTCCTGCTGAATCCCCTTGTAAGCCCCAAACTGGCAAGAGAAAGGTCTTGTTCCATCCTGAAGAAATGCTATCAGGAACTGGTAAGATCTTAAAGCTTTACTACAGAAAGGATAAGTAATGCCTGTCTTACCTTATTCCATGCCTTGTAAACACATCCACTGTGTTAAGAGAATCTTCTTCTACTCCCAGATAAAAGTCCATCAGGGATGGTGCAATCCAGTCACAGTTATGAAGGCCTGGCTCTATTGGGACACGTGTGTATTCAATCCCATATTCCTGTAACACCTCTGCAAATACATGCCTGACCTCTGCAAATAAAAATAGACACTTCAGTCAAGAAACAAATAATCAACTCATATCCCATGCAAGTTATTACCACAGAAACATCTTTTCCTTTTTCTCCTGGGGAAATACTGATATTTTTGCCACGTTTTTCATTGCTGTAGAACAATGACCTTAGTTGGAAAACAGCAACACAGATGTTTGCCTATGATACACCTCTTGGAGGGTGGTGAGACACTGGAACAGGCTGCATGGGGAAGTTGTCAATGCCCCATCCCTAGAGGAGTTCAAGGCCAGGTTGGATGGGGCCCTGGGCAGCTTGATCCAGTGGGTGGCAGCCCCACCCAGGGCAGGGTGGGGTGGAACTGGATGATCTTTAAGGTCACTTCCAACCTAAGCTATTCTATGATTCTTGGGAAAGCATGCTGAAACACAGACAGAGTGGTGTAGAAATACAAATGACAAGGCAGGGTTTTTGTAGCACCTGAAAGTTACTGCCTTCAATCTCAGTGACTAATTTGGCTCAGGTGGGAGTACTCAAACTGCAATTGTAGAGCCTCTTATAGAAATCTTACAAGGTTTGTTGCCCAGAGAGCCATGGCAAGGAGTGGGGGCACTCCTCCTACCTGACTGTCACCTGCTTAGTGCTAGGAAGAAAATGCCTGCTTACCTGGGAGGACATGAACGTGCTGGTGCCCATCCATGTGAGGAGGCAGGTGACCTGTCAGCTCACGGAACAGCTCGACCTGGGCCTTTAGCTCCTGCTTCACCTGCTCAGCAGAGAAGGGTTAAAGAAAGACCTGTCAGCAGGCTGAGGTCAGGAGGGTGTAAGGCAGCTGCTGGAGACCTTGTTGGCCAGTACTTGGTGCTGAGAGGCACAAAGTGCTGTGGTATAATAAACAAGCAAGGCTGCTGGATTGCCCAGCATCCCTCCTAGGTACAGGTCTTCAGTTCCAGTATCTCTTCTCCCACCTCAGATAAGTAGTTAACAGCACATTAGTGTATGCCTCACTGAAGCACAGAGGAATGAGCTCTCAAAGGCTGCAGACACTTTGGCAGAATTAGGTGTAGAACACAGAAAGCCAGCTCCAGGCGCCAAGACAACGCAGCCTGGATTCATCTGTAAGCATGCTCACAGCTGTGACCTGGGAAATAACTTGAACTGTTATGTGCTGGGATAAGTTCAGGCTGAGCTGCATCAAGAAGGCAAGCTGCACAGTTGTATGTGGCTTCTCCTACCTCTGACATATTCAGGAGGCCTTTTGATAGAGCTGTTCGGAATCCCAATTTCCCATGGAAAAATCCATCTTCATTGAGCAGAGAAGAGTTTGTCTTGAGCACCTCACATACAGGGGAGCCCTCGGAGAGGTTGGCATGCAGTCCTATTGGGATGTTGTATCTGTAACAGGAATGAAATACCTGTTAAGCTTTGCACCACTGTCTCCCTCACTGTGGCCAAAGTGTGAGATCTCAGTGAAAGAGATGGACTGATTTAAAAAGTGTTGAGCTCGCTGACATGCATCTTTTGGATCTCTGCTCTTCTAGAAAGGAAAACAGAACGCTCTAGGTCAGAGCAGAATGTCTCCAGATAACAAACCTGTTCAGTCTGAGATTCCCCAACTCTGTTCTCATCCTGGCTTGTGTGGAGAGCGCAGCCACAAGGCATATCAGATTAAATTTTTAACTGTACTAAAGGCTAAAACTATATGGTGTTAGTAACTATCCCAAAGTCACTAGTGACTGGTATAGAGAAATCTGGACTTTGTAACTCTTTTCCAAAGCACGTTAGCCCTTGGGTTTGTGCTATTGAAGATGCTGCGTTTATAAGACAGGATTTTACTTCTACAACTGCCTGTAAGCAGAACCCAGCTGTGTATGAACAGTGCCTAAGGCAGCTGTTAAGGCAACAGCGTAGGCTACAAGTGTAAATATTTTCTAGTCCAAGAGGCTGCAGCTGAAATTGCCTACAGTGACCAGGTTTCTGTCTAACTGCAGATGGTCAAGCTAGGCTTTACAAGGCAGCACCTCTCTAGCACATGGGAAGGACGACCACAAGGAGGTAGGTCAGTGGTGTCAGTGTAGAGCCTGGCTAAGGATTCACAAGGGACCAAGTTCTTAGTGAATTGTACTCTGCAACATTTGGGGGGTGGGGGGGGAAGCTATTGTGCCAGTGCACCTGCAGAGCTCCTGTCAGCCACAAGGCTTTGCAAAGTGGTGGTGTTTTCTTTTTAATGTGTGCTGTGGTTTCCCCTACAATGAGAGCAGGACCTGTGAGTGCTCAGATTTGTGCTGAGTTTCATTAACAGCTCTGAAATCCTATTGGGGTAGCCAAAATGATGCTTTGAAGCTTCTTCCAAGACATCCTCTGTCTGACCCAATAAGCTGCTGCTCTGAAGGTGGTTGGTGAAGTACGAAGTTACTGGGGACAGAAGGATTGTGGATGGATTGGACCAGGTCAGGGTAATTTAGCTCCTTCAAGTTCTAAGACCTTGCAGGACTGAAACTCCTTCTTCCTGGTTCCTCTACATCTTGTGCTGCAGTGGATGGTGTAGTCTGTTGCTAGGCACTGTCCCTCCTCAAAGAGATAAATATCAAGCTGTACAGACAGCTTTGTGAAACAAACTGAGTCCGTGTTTCTCCAGTCCACTGTATGATTAGGGAGTTTGAACGTATGCTTAATGGAGCAAAATGGATGGTGGAGAAAAAGATCTGCTTTGGTTTTTCTGATTTGGTGATTTCTCTGCAGTAGTGCCTGCTTGTGTAAGTGATGATAAATGTCCATCTGGCTTTCACAGCAGGAGCCTGAGCACATGACATGAGCACAGTAAATTCTTGCTAATGCATGAACTGGAAGTTGCGGTCATTGGGAGTGGGGGCCCTGAAGCATTCTACTGAGAAGCTCATGGGCAGCTGATGGCAGGGCACGAGGCAGCCGCAGTGCAAAGAGGCACTGTGGCAGGAGGGCATCCCTTCCCTCCTGTGACCTGCTGCGTACCTTGAGCCCAAAGGCAGAGGGGGAGCTTGTTCTTTCAGAAATCCATCCCAGATTCTTTACCCTGTCTCTGGAAAGCTCTGACTACGTCAGCTGATAGCACTACTTGCACCACAGCCACTGCTGTCTCAAAGAAAAGGATTCATGTATTACCATGAATCAGCAGATGGAAGACTTTTTTGTTTAGCACTTGCCTTCTCATGTGTTGCTGGAGGGCAAGAAATGAACAGCTGGGCCTCACAGTACTGTCTCCCAGGGGCATCAAATGAACTACCTCCAATTGTGCAATGCCTCAAATGCTGTGAGCGAAGCTATTTCCAGGAAAAGGCAAGCCCCCCTGACAGGTGTGGGACACCAAGGAGCCAAGCACTGTGTTGTGTTACATTAGAGCTGCTCCTCTGCCTGAGCTGAAACCAGCCCCAGAGCTGGGGAATGCACAGAATGTGGAAGTGCAGAGAGCTGGCCTTGTTCCTGCTGTAAGGGGAGACTCTCTCTGTAACATTAGAGCATGTTTCAGAGCTTTGGCTAACACCAGCTGAATATCTTAATAGTTTTCTCCCAGAGTTGGTCCTGGTTGGTTTGACAGCTGTCAGTGTTGAGGCATCTAAAGAGGAACTGTTAGCATCTAATAGCTCTGGGATACAGGCACTGAAACCAAAACTCAAAACACAGCATGCGAGAAACTTCTTCAGAAGTATTCATCTATGGGAGATGCACAGAAGCAAACAGACCGGGAGAGCTCTAAGGACATCAGCGGGTGGACAAGGCAGTGGGCACAGCAGGGTTCTGCTGTTAGCTTGCATTTTCCTGTACCCAAATATGTGCTCACTGCATTCAGGTAATGTTCCTTTCAACACCAAATGCCCTGCGGCCCAGTGTTTCTCCTCAACAGTCCTGACACTGCACAAGTACCTGAAGCCCCAAGTGCAGTGAGATGAAAATGTGAGCAAAATCTCAAGATTATGGTAACTGCTGGGCTGTGCCTCAGGAGACTGTGCTCCAGTAATGCTCTGTCCTGGCCAGAGGCTTGGCCTTTGAGACTGAACACACAGGCTTTCTTCTGCTATGAAACACACTGGACTAGCTCTTACTCTCGAGTGCCTCTCACCAGAGAAATATAGCTTCTGTGACCAACGAGCAATACCAAGGTATGCTGCAATGGGGGGGAAGGTAGGGAGAAAAGTAAAGTTATGGTAACATCTAATTGCTTCCCCTATACAAACTTACTTGATAGCTGCTCAGACCTTTTAAAAGGCAGTCAGGTATCTGCTGTTTTATTGACAGAAATATTGAAGCAGAGACAAACACCTCAAGCTGCTTAGCATGTAATACCACACTGGGAACAGAGCTTGGCTGTTGTGTGTTTGCCCTTATAACTAATCCTCTGTCTGAGACTTCCTCTATGGATGGGACAGAATGAGCACTGCTGGTCACTGCCAGTCCAATCTAACTGCTAATTGTTCTACTCAGGATAGAATTTAAAAGGATTGGCATCAAGCTTCAAGCAAGAGTTTCTGCAAGGAGAGAAATGCAGTAACAGCTACCACTGCCAATACAAAAGATGCTGAGGAAACTGTTTGGTCTCTAAATTCATTTTGGTTGTTTTAAGCAGCAGTGACCCTCCTACAATCTTTTTGGAGGCTGGAGTCTAGTGTTTGCAAGCCTTTCTTGCTGTTCTGGAGGATGCACAGATGTGGATTTAGCACAAGCATTCAATTCTACCCTGATAAAGCCAAAGGATGGTGTCTACAAATTCAAGTGAAGGCTCCTACAGCATAAGGAGCATTAGACCAGGGTCTGTGATCTTGCTGATAAGAGTTTCAGGCCAGTAGCTTCTGCAGCCACCAAGGCCAGTCCATTAGAGAGCAGTTTTCACTGACAGAAAGCTGGCTGTTGAACTGAAGCCAGCGTGGCTCTGCAGTTCATTGCTCAGCATCCTCTGTAGTGTGGGGGAAAGGAGATACCCTTACAACAAATGCTACAAGAGGCAACAAGGATTTAACTCTTGAAAGATTTCTCAGTCATGAAGCCCAGCCCAGCTATCAAATAAAGGAAATACCATCAGCTATACTGCTTCCTTTTCAAGTAGTTGCTTGTTTTGCCACACGAGTGTTCTGAACAAATGTCTCTGCTGAGGCAATGGGCTTTTGTGCAGTTGCAATCCTTGTTCATTCATATCCTTAGCAGTAAAGGATCCCCAGAGACTGAGTCCCTATACTGAGTCACTCTTTAAAATGCTGCTAGCTTTGCTGCACATTTCTGAGTTTGGTGGACGAGTAACAGTGCCCTGGCTCCTGCCTGGCCACATCAAGGGCTCTGTGCAGTCCCTGTGCTCCTGGGAGCAGCTGCAATGGCTGTGGGAATTATGTGATTCCTCTAAGCCCAAACCCTTGACAATTGTTTCACTCAAGGCTGCATACTTTGGGATAAGCATGGCACTTACTCTTTTCCTTGATGGGTAAACAGATCCCACCTTCAATATCCTGTTTGTATCCTTATCTGGGAAGTTACTGGCTCATAGGGTTTCAGTCCAAGTGGGATGCATTTAAGAGCCTCCCGTAAATACCTTCATCCAGACATCCTGCTTGGGTAAATATCCAAGTGTCTGAGTCCAGACAAAGCAAGGCTGTGCCATATGCAAGGAAGAGCACATCTTAGTTTTCCATGTAGGCATACGCATATATATATATATATATTTTTTTTTTTCCAAGTTCACCCTATAGCAAACTGTATTTTCGCTAACTGTATCATATCAAATATCATCTTGGCTTGCTCCATTACTGCCAAGGACTTATTCCTGCTGGGAGGATCACTCCAAAGCCTCTGTAGTGTTAAGAACTGCTACTGTATATTGCTTAGGGCTGTGGCTTTCTTTTCAGTTATATCTTTGTATCAGATGAAGGTCTACTGTCCATGACCTTACGTAAGCAGAAAAAAAGTTATGTTGCCAGTGAAATTAATCTGATCTGGGATTCTAGTTTAAGGCCTCAGTATGCTGTCCCAAATCCAAACACAGTTTGGCATGTGATTAGCAGTCAGATAAAAGGGTGATAAAAAAGCATGAAAGACTTCTAGATTAATCAGATGTGTCGAGAGGGCGGGTCAGAATTGTTACAATTCACACACACATCTTGCAATTAGTGTTGATGGGAAAGGAAGTGAAAACATAGACAGCAATTAAATGTGGTTTTGTTGGATTTTTCCGTTAAATGTTCCCAGATGTGGGGGCTTCAGCTTTTGTGTAGCTGATATTGAGCATTTAAGTGGGGGGGGGCATCAACAACAACCAAGATGCCTGAAGCTGTGTTCTAAAATTTGTCACTGATCATCAAGTGTTTGGATATAATCATCTAGAAAATAGAAAAGGGTCCTAACAGGCACAACTGAGCTGGTTGGTGGAGAGGAAGAGTATGGTGGCAACAACTGTAAGTCTCTGTATTTCTGCCATCTCTGTTTCTAAAGAGCAATGAAGAGACATGTTCAGTTAACCCTTCCAGTCTCTGGGAAGGGCTCTGGAAGAAGCACCAAGAATACTGTCTAGCTTCAAAGTGGGTCTTGATAAATACACAATTAAGATTACATTACATGGATAACCAGGACATCATTTCAGTCTCATGCCCCATAAAAAGAAAACTTACGAGTTACTGGGGGGGGGGGGGGGGGGGGGGGGAAAAAAAAAAAAAAAAAAAACAAAATGTAAGTCTGTTCTCCCTTCTGTTGTTCTGGTTATGCACTGCTCTAAGTGATTGCTATCAACAGATTTGTCATGTGATGATGAATCAGGCCTCTGCTGAAACTACTCTTTTGCCTGAAGTGAGTGGGTCCTTTCTATCAGCCCAGCTGTGAAAGTGAATGAGAAAAGCCCAAAATCCAGAGCCTGAATGTTAGGGGAGATGTATTATTGACTGCTTGATTCTGCTGCTTTGCAATTGGTTTGTGTTAGAGCTGGTAAAAACATCTGCTGACTACTGTAAAATTTCTGCCAAGTCTTCTAATCAAAATACAGGGCAACAGATGGTATAACCAGAAGCCTACAGAATTACTGTGAAAATGAAGGAAAGAATAACATTCCAGAAGAACTGTGCTTCTTTCTGAAGGATGCTGAATCCTAACATTGCAGGGCATCATAAGGTCCTTAAGGAAAACTACCCTGCAAGAAAAGCCTTCATGTTACTAGTTAGCTTTGCCTGCATACAATTCACTGACGACCATGTAAGCAGAGCTCAAGACCTGCAGTGACAAGCCACCATGTCATAGTTTATCAAGAATCACACAGGTGATCTCCACAGATCACAGAAACATCAGCACTCTGACAATCCTGGCAGCATGTGTGCAAAAGATCACACCCCACAGCACTGGAATGCACCACAGGAAAGCACATGCTGCTTACTTCAGGCTGCTTCTCAACTGGTGGTAGATTCAGCCTCCCAGCTTACACCGCTGTCTGGTCACTGGCTGAAAGCTCTGCTATGGAGTTAAGTGGTGAGTGTGTGTATGTGGTACTTGCAGAGCTGGATAGCTGTGGGGGAACACAAATATGGGGAAAAAACAGGGCACATTTTCTATAGCAAGGCAGTAAAGCAATGGTGCTACTTCCCTCTCTCCTGCTTCTCTTGCATCACGGCAACATGAGGATTCAAATGACCTCTTTAGTAAGGCTGACCTATTAGACAACTGTGTCTACAAAAGGTTTGCGTGAATCTTTCAATGCAGGAACATCTGTCTTAGGGGTGACAAGATTACGTTTACACATTCAGATGCCACTTCTGTGGATGTATGATAGCAGCACCTGATTTGAGGCTTGTGTTGGTCAGTCCTTTGCCTCACACCTGTACATACTTCCCCCATGCATGGGCAGGACTGAATACAGCTGCAGTAAGTTACAAACCAATGAGGAATTGTAGAACCTAGGCTGTTAATCTTCAGTGCTAGCAGATGTTCCCAAAGTCACTCAGCTTATATTCTCAGAAATAGATTTAAATCTATTTCATATGTACAATTCAAAACTGCCCCCCATAAGAGCAAAACTGCAACAGCAGGGTGCAGCTTCTGGTGTCACCCACCCTCCAAAGTGGCTTTTCACACCCATATCAGCTGTCAGCACAAATGTCACGACCTGGATTCAGAGATGCTTTTTAAACCTCTGATTATACAGCCTGCTTTCTGGCTATGGAAATGAGGCCAGGTGGATTCTATATTTAAAAGCCTGCTAAAGACCACAGCTAAAATAGCAGACAATGTTACCAGAGCTTTGGGGCTTAAAGGGTTTCATGGTGCCTGCATGTCTGGGAGAAGTGCTGGCTTTATCTCCTCATTTTACATCTAATTTGTTTTACTTGCTAACAGGATTTTAGGTATCTCAACAGATTGTACCTAACCCTGCTGCCTTTCTCCTTATCAGTGTAGGGGTGGTTGTTCCCCTCCCAGTGTTTGTGTGTCATCCCCAACCTTTTCAACAGATCAGTTTACTGCTGACACCACACCCTGACTTTCCTACACCACCCAAAGTTCATTTTCACCAGAGAAGCTGCAGGCAATTTCCAAGTACCCTGAGAAGCACAAAGTAGGGAGAGATACTCAGAACAAGGGCACCATGACTCCCATCAAACTGTCCGTTGCAGCAGCTATATCTGAAGCATAAAATCTCAGTTTTCCTAGTCCTAGTACAGCTCCTTTCCTTTTCTGGTTTCCTAGCTTTTCTCAGCCCTACTGCTCTCTCTTTTGGGACATGCACCTGCTTCAAAGTTCCTGCTTACACTGGAGCCTAAAGCATTAGCTGGGTTTTACCTTCTAAATACAAGTAATGCTTTCTATTAAAGGATTTGCTGGGCTTGTCCGTGAGAATGCTGCATACCATTTGATTTGCTACAGAGCCAACTGTGCCACAGGCCTCTGAAAAAGTCATGAAGGAGCAAAGGTGGTATGGACAACACAGGTATGAGGTATTATGTGTGGGGTGTGTTTGTTTCATTTTGATTTTTTTAAATGGATTTATCAAGTTCAGAATGAATAGAAATATTGATATGTTTAAATCTTAAAAAAAAAAAAAAAAATCTTAGTTGAAAAAACAAGTTTTCTGTTGCCCAGTTTTATAGCTATGCCTTTGCAGAACCATACCACTTCCAAATTCTGAAAAGAGCCTGGCTGACCCTGTGTTCAACCTGGCTTAAATGTATCAAATCCAATTAAAGATTTGTGCTTTTATATCCCAATAGTTTAAGGGGTAGCAGTTTCATCTGGGAATATAGCGTGGACTTTCATGATGATGGTACATTTTAGAAGTGTGGGAAAAGAAAACCCAACAAACACAAACTGTACAAATAAAATTGTGTCAGTGCACAATTACCTTAATAGTATGGGCAGTGCAGTGGCTAATAATAGAGGAAGAGCTATTTGGGGTGTGATTTGCAGGTAAATGGTTTTAATATGAAGAGTACTAGTAAAGCAGCCCAGAATCCAGCTTTATTATACCAGCATAAGTTCCGATACAGTGTTTATACTGGGGCTACCAAATACTGAGTGTTACAAAATTGGCTTTCCTTGGATAGCCCGAGTTGGCTGTTCACAAAGGAGCTAAAGAAAGTAGCTTACCTCCTTGCCAGCTCAGCTGCATTTGCAGCAGCACTTCCGTTGACTAGAAGGGACACGTTAGATACCGCTCCAGCCAGGAAACACTCCACGATGCCTTGATTTCTCCGAGGACAATAGCCAAAGTCATCTCCAGTTACTATTAGCTTCACCTGAAACATCCTTAGAGGTCATCCCTAGAAAAAAAAAAAAAAAAGGGGGGGGGGGGGGGGGGGGCAAAGGTAGNAATCACCGGCAAACAGGAAAAGAGAGGCTCAACGGGGGCAAACCCAACCATGACTCAGCGCTTGGCTAACTCCTCCCGCCTCACCTCAGCTTGCCTGCTGTCTCACAGTTTGTACAGCAGCTGAATTCGTGCCGCTCGGCTCACACCATTCCTGCCTGCCTCCTGCAATGGAAGTGCTAGAGCCTTCCTCTACTGGAGGAAAAGCCCGCCTGCACTTGGTACTGTGTTGTATCGCGTAAAAGGTCAGGGGTTCCATGGGCTGATTTAATCGACGGAGGGAGCGTCAGCCGACTCCTTCCCACTG
>VXAV01001787.1:287460-330898 GCA_013399715.1 Alectura lathami
TTTTCATTGATTTTTTGTTTCAACTGAGGGGGTCCCGGTTGTAAACAGATAAATCAAAGGCGAGCAGAGGGGGGACCTGAGCAAATATTGTTTTCTCCCTCTTTCTCTCTTTTGTTCGGTAGTGCTGGTGTTGGGGGAACAAAACTGATCCCCAGCGGTCCCTTATCTGAGAGGTGTGGTCGGTGTTTTTCTGCTCTGCCCAAGAGATCTCAGCTACTTTGTGCACATTTCGAAGCCCGACCTCTTTCCCGCAAGCCGAAAAGCAAGCCCTGCCCTGGCAAAACAAGTCGCCGAATTCGTCGAGTTACAGGAGCGATCCCCGCTGGGGCTGGGGGCTGCCCGCNGCTGCGTGCCGTGGGTGCGCGCAGCGCTGCGGTAGTGGGCTGTAGGAGCTTAAGGGCCAGAAGGGAAGCTGCCTGGTGTGGCTCTTCGCCTGCAAACTGCGAAACAGAGGATTGCTTAAAAAAAAAAAAAAAAAAAAAAAAAAAAACAAAAAAGGGGGCAGCTCCCCATACTCTNAGAGTAAACGGGCTGAGAGAGTATTTGAGATACAGTTTCTCTAACAGAGACGTGTCTTAGTGAATTTCTTTTTTAAAAAGATTTCTGCCATATTGTTAAGCAACAAACTCACGTTTGTGCAGTTGTTTTCACCTCTGAAATAAATAGCTCCTCCAATGGAATCAGCTATTCAACAATTGATGGCAACAGATGTTTTTTAAATTAGAAGGTTTTAATACTCAAATGAGACCAACTTAACAGCAAACAAACTTTAAGAAAGTGATACACTTTTGTAGCTAAAAAGCTGTTTGTTTTTTTTTTTTTGCCCACTGTTTTTGCTAGCATTTTCTTAAGTTAACAGTATTTGAAAAGTGCATTTCTCTCTAAACTGTTGTATGATTTTAGTTTTAAAATCTCTTTTCCTTTCATTTGTTAACAACTTTCACACCCGTTCCAACCCAAGATACAACTCGTGCATGTGAACTAGAATTTTACGTTGCACAAGAAAAAGGATATTGGCTATTTTTAAAAATAAACTAAACTTCCTTTGTATCTATTCTTGGGCTTGGGAGTTGGTTCTGATTTGGATATTTTCTCCATATATGTATGCACATGTACGCGTAGCCCCCACGCACAGATATTGAACCGAAGTTGCAAGGGCAGGGTCTGGGTACTAATGGGTGGGGACTTGGGGCAGTGGATCTCTGGCAGTGTTTTTGGAGATGGGAGAGAAGGGCAGTGGGCTGTGAAATCACACATTCCTGTCCAATGGAGCTGAAATAATGGTATTGTTCTCTGGAAAAGAGGTTGCTTTTCTCTTCTCCATTCTTCCCCTGATCTGCAGGGACCTGATTGTGCAGTTAATCAGCAAAAAAGCGTTTGATGTAAGGCAGGGCGTGAATTCAAAAGGGCCAGGGGGGATTCAAGAGGGATTCTTCTGTCTGTTAGAAAATGTTTTTCTGATTTCAAAATGGTAGACGTTTGAAAAGCTCTACTGGTCTCTCTTCAGAGATCCGGGTTTGTAGTAGGTACCAGCACTAATTATATCGCTTCCTTTGTGGGTTTGACACTTTACTGCTGGGGGGGAAAAAAAAAAAATGTAGATCTCTTACAGCAAAAAGAAAGATGTCCTTCCTGGAGCAAAGGTGAGCCTCTGTATCCCTGCAGTTAATTCCTTCAGCTTGCTATATCACTCGCCAGATTGTCTCCTTATGCTGCTTTGCTAAACGTTTTACACTGAACGATTCACAGTAAAATAAATACCGTGGGGAGCAGGTAAGCACCAAGTTGGTTTTGTAGCTCTTTTTGGTGACCTGTGTCCAGAGTGTGACATCCACCTCCCTGAAGCTTTGAGCATAGAACCTTTCCTGTCCCACACCAGCTCATCCGTAAATCTTTCATTGCCAGCCTTGTCCTGAATGCCAAGGGTATTTGAAGCATGTTTCTTATTTCAGGGTGGTCATTTCCCAAACTTTTTAGCAAAATGCTTAGTGCTGATTTCTGCTGTTGTGTGTATACAACATCCTGCTGTCTTTCCTACGCACAGCGTCTATACGTACATACATATGTAAATCCATTGCGATCCTTTTACTAAATGTTGTATTTTAGCTACACAGGAAATGACACATCCTAGAGAAAGGCAACTGCCTTAGAAGTTGAAAAATGAAAAATGTGCAACTTTACAGCACGCTCCGAAGGGGTTTGTCAGTTTAATTTTGGCCAAACTGTATATACAGCGAATGAATGTTCTCCTCCCGTCCTGGTCCCCAGCCCCTTCCTCCGGGCTCTGTCCTGCCCCGTGGAGGGAGTGTGGCTCTGCTCTAGCGCTGCTCTGATTTAGTTTGTGTGTTGTAGGGCTGGGGGACGTCGAGGAATTCTTTGGAATTTTTTTTTTTTTTTTTTCCGTTGTTTTGCTGCAAATGTGCAGTTGTGTTCGTCCCTCCCTTTGGAAAGGAAGGCTGATAAAAGGCATTTGTTCTGATGTGCGTTTGCTTTAAAGAAGGGCTCCTTGCGAATGTCCAATGCAGGAGAAGAATGGCGTTTTTATCATTTTTAAACACTGAGAAGGGGAGGGAGAGAAGCTGTTTTTTTTTTTTCCTCCAGATCTTGGGGTGTTTTTGCAGTGTAACTCAATCTGATGTCACTGGGGGTGGAGTCTGCTCTGCGTTTGCTTAAACTGGAGCTGCCTCGGTTCAAGGCCTTGTGGCTGAAAGTTCTTAAATCTGTGGCAGACAGGCATGACTATTTCTTAATGAGACCCCTGCTGCAATAACGCGTTTTTTATTTTAATCAGCTTCTTAATGCTATTAATTACAATTTCTTTAATAACACTCTTCCCATCTGCAAGGTTAGCGCAGTCCCACACGAGCAGCACAGTAACGCACTCCACCGGTACCGTCTGTGTGAAAACACATGTACAAACTCACATAAAACCTTCCTAATTAGGGCTCGAACATACATATGCTTTGTGAATGTGGGTGACAGACAGAAACAAAGAGAAAAGAGGAGGGCAAGGGAAATTTCACAGAAGTTTCCAAAGATATTTACAGAGGCTGTTATAAATTAACTTTAAAATCCATCCTTGTGGAAGACTGCTACATTTAGGAAGAATAGATTTGATTTTTTTTTTTTTTTTCTTTTTACTCCCAGCTCCCTAGCTCTACACATTTGCTCTTGTGGACAAAACAATAAGGCTGGATTCAAAATGAATTGATAAAACTCCGTGGGAGACGGGAACAAATAGATTCATAAAATGTTCACAGGGCAGCGTTGACTAGTAATGTTTAAACTTAAACAGATTGGGCTTTTGGTTTCTTCAAAAAAATCCATGCCACCACTTCCTAGAGGCTGGGTGTCAAAGTCACCTTTGGGCTTACCTAAAATCCTAACTTTCTTCTAATTTTGTGTAACTATCTCATTTTTTTTTTTTTTTTAAACACACAAACTTGAAATATGAAGTGGACCTTTTCTTTAAACACTGTTTTGAACAAGCCTAAAAGTTGTCACTAAAAGGGGTGAGATTTCACCATCCCTGTATTTTTACCCAAATAGTTTACAGAAAAGTTTTATTTGAATGGGCTTTGGTTCAGGCACAGGAGAATAAAACAGTTTTAAATTACTCTGAGTGCATGTATCTCTACCCACAGATGTGTCTACACATCACTGAAATTCAAATGGTCATTTTTTTCAATTCTTATAGTTTTTCAACAAATGCAGCTGCTTAAAGGATTTTTATATGAAAAATATAAACAAAAGAACTATTCAGGACAAAAAGCCACCCTCTGAAACGTTTTAGTAATTTAGAAGCTGTCACAAACGATTTTTAAAGGTTTAAAATGCAGCCACACTCACCCCCCCGCTCCCAAACACATCTTTATTTAGGCTGAACAATCGCTTTAATGTGAGAAAAATGCAGTATTTCCTAAATGGCGTTTTCCTATCTACAGAATTGAAAACAAGAAAGCCAGAGAATCCTCCTTGTTCCCTTCGATAAAAATAATCATTTCCTAGCTAGCGGATGGCCAGAAATACCTTTCATGTTTCCATAAACATATCCAATCGATTGCTTCGAAAGTGATTGAATGTAACCAAAACGCAGCCAGCCCAGAGACCTCAGATCTCTGCTGATCAGAGCTCCACAAAGCAGGCTCTTGTGCTCGCTCTGACAGTGGCCGAGCAGAGGGGAACATGAATGAGAAAACCAGTCACTACATGCAAGTTATGAATGAGGGATTGGATGGGAGGGGAAAAAAAAATATAGGGGGAGACACAGCTCTTGTAAAAATCAGTTTAATTCCACAGAATGTGCATGGACGGGATTTTCTCCCGGCTCCAGCCCTGCGGACCCGCAGCTCGCAGAGCCGCAGCAGAGGGGCTTTGTGCGGGGCAGCTCCCCTCTTCCCCCAGCGCTCCCCTCCCTCTTTTGTAAATCACAACGAGGAGGTTTTATAGTGAGTCTAATTCTCACTCCCTCCATTTCCTTCCTTTCTGCATTTTTTATCCCCCCGCAGCCCGCCCCTCCCCTGCCTGCAGCCCTGCTATTGATTAACCACTTCGCTGCTCCCCGCGCTGCCCCGGCCCGGCCGTAGCCCCCGGCCCGGCCCCTTGAAGCCCCGGTGGCACCCCTGGGGCTGTCCCCGGTGCCGGGGCAGCGGGNGGCCCCGAAGCGGTTAAGGGCGGCGGGATGCATTGATTAGTATTGATGGCTTTGGTAGTTTTAATGGATTTGTTGTTTGTGGGAGGTGGGGAGCTTTTGCCTTGCTTTGAATTCTAACCCCCTGGCCGGGAGCTCGCTACTAATTGCATGCACAGCATTCCTTCGGAGTGGGTGGTATCACCTTTTACTGCTGCTCCCTTCCACAGGGAAGGCCTGTAAAAAATCCCTTTCATGTGCCCGAAAATCAATACCCAGGGCTCTGCATGGCTGCTGTAAAAACAAAACAAAATCCTGTCCCTCCCCGCCTCCAAAAAAAAAAAAAAAAAAAAAAAAAAAAAAAAAAAAAAAAAAACAACNNNAAAAAAAAAAAAAAAAAAAAAAAGAATAATAATAAATATATCAATAGGGAGAGCAAAAGAGCTCCTCAGAACCACGCCTGCCCTGCAGCCCAGCGTGGGGCATCGGGTCCTCTCTGCCCCCCAGGGCCAGGGCGTGCAAGGAGCCCCCCTGTTTGTTCAGCTGCTGGGGGCACTGCCGGGGGCTGCAGCAGGGAGCTGGGGGCTCAGCCTGGCTCTGGGCGATAAAAATGGATGTGGCTAGAAAATGCCTGCTTGCAGCGGCAGGGAGGATGGAGGTCAGGAGCAGTGCTTAAAAGGTTAAAAAGGACGGAGTGAGTGGGAAGTTGCAGAGTTATGGGTGGAGTTACCCACACTTTAAAAAAAGCACAACAGAGTAAACAAATTCATCTTTCAGTTGGTGTCACAAGGAGGGTGAGGGTGCTGTGCCTTGCTGTGGCCAGCACCAGGCTCTGGAATTAAGACATGAGGCTTTTTACAATGAAATTCTTAAACCAGGTCCATTTTTCATTCTGCCCCAAACCATGCAGAAGTGATACCAGCCTGACTTGCAGGAGAACTTTGCGTTCACCTCTCTCTCTGCTGGATCTTAATTTCTTTAGCACTGAGGGGAGAGGGAGGGATTGTTAAGCATTGAAAATTCCGTGCAAAATAAATCAATGTGTTTCTGCCATCTACATTTCAATTCAATAACATCGTTTTCATAGAGCTATTTCATTAGTATGGAATAACTCACCTGTAAGTAATTACGGCTGACTTGCTTTCTAGCAGAGACCAATACAAGTCCAGAAAGGGGATAAAGGTTAGCTCAAAGAAATACTGCAGAGGTTTGGCATGGGTATAAAAGCAAATAGCTATATTCTCTCCTTAGAAAGCAAGCAATTCTTAATCATCATTTTAAAGAAATTTCATAGCTGTGCCTGGAAGCTTCCTTTCAATTTAAAAACAAAGGGCAACTTGAAAGTGTTCCATCAGTAACATGTAGTGTGCTTGTATCTAACAGAAAAAAGCTCCAACCAACAAACAAGCTGAAGTTCCTATAATAATTGTTTGAGAAATCTGCCTTTCTCAGATTTCACACAGGCTCAAACAGTCAAA
The DNA here is from genome assembly GCA_013399715.1 of Alectura lathami. Taxonomy (NCBI): domain Eukaryota; kingdom Metazoa; phylum Chordata; class Aves; order Galliformes; family Megapodiidae; genus Alectura; species Alectura lathami. The sequence continues at coordinate 293,569 of VXAV01001787.1, forward strand.
TAGTTTGTTTGATATTTGTTGGTGTCATTCTGCTTCTTGTTGAAATTGTGTTGGCTCTGAGTTACATTTGTTTGAAATTAGTTTATCAGTGTAACACTAACTGAGGAAGGAGTTTACTGGTTCAAAAGTGCACTGCTTTGGTTGAGATAATTTAAGTGGAGATATATAGAGGGAAAAAAAAAACACAGAGTATTTTATTGTTTTTCTATGTAATACTATTAAAATTAAAGAGACTTTCCTTACAGATAGTTTAGTGTAAAATTCTTTTTGAATCACAGTTCAAATGCTTCCTAATTTTGTTTAATGATTTTTATTTAGAGAAAAGTGTCCCAAACATTTTGGATTAATTCATACTGATAGGCAACACTTTTTTCTAGGCTGTTCAGAATATGCATTAGAAAGATTTCCAGGACATTTTCATTTTAAGTTTCTCAGTAACAAATAAAATTTTAAATAGAAAGAACCTTTTTCAGGATTAACTAATTTCAGGAAGCTCATCCTTTCAGGGTTGTACAAGCTTGTGTATGTACATTTAAAACAAAATATTTATGGATAAAGCCCCTTCCTGAAATACCTAGGATGTGCTTATCTTCAAAATTCTGTTAATATGTACTTCAACCACTTTTGGAGACAAAAGTAAAAAGGTCATTTTGCTGCATCAAACAATTAAAACGTGCTTTCAGCTCACCAAGGAGAGGAGTTGTGCTGTGAAAGATTGGAAGCATTTTTAGGAGTGCACTACAGCAACAAAACACACACTTGAAAGTATTTCAGGATCTTACTCTTTCTTTTAGTGTCCAGAACATTTAGGTTATGTTTTTATAAATATGTTAAAAAAAAAAAAAATCCACGAAACATTCAGAAACCAAACCTGGGATTTAGTTCTTTCCTTCTTTCCAGATCTGATGCCCAATTTTAAATACTTTTTTTTTTTTTTTAAAAAAAAAAAAAAAAAAAAAAAAAAAGTGTGCAACCCACAGTTCAGAGAGCATGAAAAAAGGAGAGTTTACTTCCTTTATTCATTGAATTAATCTTAGCAAACGATTTTGGAATTTCATTTGTTTGAAATCTGCAGCATATTTATCTCCCAAACATTTTAGTGTGCTAAAATTTTTGACATTCAAGAAAGGTAACTGAAGAACAAACACAGCTCTTCACCTACACAGCAGAGTTGCCAATTAATAAGAATCTGCTAGCCCTGACCAAATGGGAGGAATCAGCAGGGTATTCTGGGAGATTTATCTGAGGGTCACATCTCACTTCTGAGCTAAGAATTTAATATTAAAATAAATCAGTATAAAGGTTTCCTCTTTCTCATGTTATCTGTGAAATATGTGCTAAACATGGAGATATTTGTGTTTGCTGAGGTGTAAATGCAGCATGTCTCTGGGCAGCGTTAGCAGAGGTATTCATTTCTCTGATAAATGTTGGAAACAGTTTTTCCTTTTTTTAACTATAAAATCCCACCAGTAAACACTTGTGCAGATGCAGTTGGTGTATTTAAAAGTAGCTGACCTGCACAAGTGGAATTAGGAAGTTATGGTTTGATTTTCAAACAAATGGTTTAGTTCAGAAAACTTGTGAATCTTCAGCCTAAATCTGGGGGCGCTGGGGGGTGAGCACGTGGCTCTGTGCTCTTAGTTTGACTGTGTCATAAACTGTCTTTCAAAAAGAAACAGAAAACTGCAGAAAAGTGGTCACAGTTTTGCTTGGCATGGCTGCTGAATTACGTACTAGAATTGAATTGAAAACTCATTTCCATTGCTTTTAGCTGTTAACCAATATAACTTTGTTTTAAACCTGCAGCCTTAGTGAATGCTTCCAAAGTTACATGTAATCTTTGTGTTGTTCAGTAGCACCCAGAAGGATTAATTTTAAACAACATTTATTAAAAACTTTGTTTCAAGATTAATTTCCCGTTACCTTAAAACTTGTGTGGTTTGTTCTTCTCACAAATCCAAAACAATTAATAGTGGCATCTTGTTAAATTCTTTCCTCTCAAGATGTACACCTATTACTCCAGTCCATCAAAGATTTGTGCTTCAGTTATATTTAAAATATCACTTGTTAGTTCACATTCAGTTTTCAGACACCTCTGGTTAACTGAGCAGAGCACTTACCTTTAATTATAACCTAGCATTCCTCATCATTTATAATGAAAGATACTGAGCTAGTTAAGCAAGACTTTGTTGGCACAAGCGGAGAATGAAAATAAATGAATTAACAAGCCCTGAAAACTAATCTTTGCAATTACAGAATTTCTTTAGTTAATATCTCACACACATTGTGCATTTAACCACAGGAAAGTGGTGGGTGCTTAAGGTGTAAAAGAGCCTTTAGAAATATTTCAGTCAACACTGCTAGCTCTTGAACATGTTTATGTATGCCTTTCATGTCAATGGGGAAAAAATAGCAATGAAATTTGGGTGTTTATACACCCAAAAACTGGGAAGTCCTGCTTAAATGCAGCAGCCTGTAGCTGGGAGCAGTTCTGTGAGAACTGAGCTTCTTCAAGCTAATTGAAATCTGTACCTGGAAAATAACAACCCACAGGGAGAACTAATTCTTCAGTGAGAGCTCAAACCTGTTAGGAGCCTGTGACCAGACCCAGGACAAATTCAGATGGGTTTACTATAAACACTCTCCTGCAGAATAGTAGCTTTCTCTATTGGTGAAGGTGGAATTTAGATTGTAGAAGTCATCTGTTAAGATCAAACAGATAACAGTGTCTTTTAAAAACATTTAAAAATATTCCTTATCCACAATGTTATCTTTCTGACTAAATGATTTTAGTAAATGCTGCAGGGAATATGACATTAGCTAACAGAGTGCAAAGGGTCCCTGTTGTCTCAGTCCTCCAAGCGTTCCTCACAGTGGACTGAGTCCACATTTAAAACATTCGAATGCGTTTCCCCAAATGACATCAAAGACCGTTTGAATCAATATTTGGATGATCAGGGAGCACGTGTTTGAACTGGGAAGGGAAGGGGCAAATACAGCCCGCGCATGGCTGCTGCAGCACATCGCACGCACCTTGGGGTGGCTGCTGGGGAGGGCAGGGCAGGGCGGGGAGCACCTGCGAACGGCTGGCAGGGGGCGAAGGGTTCGGGGCTGCAAGTTCCATGGGGTAGAGGGAAGCTGGGGGGAATTTCAGTGCCACCCAGGAAGGGGTGGGTTTGGGGCTGGACAGTAGCGACAGGGAGCTAGAGAGAGGGGTGAGTGGCTTCAGGGCAGCGTCAGTTCGCCAACTCTTCCAAATATTTGATTCAGTATTACCAGTGAAGAGGAAGACTTGCACTTTGTGTCAGAAACTAGAGAGAGAACATTTTTTGACCTAAGCTTAGAAGAAAGCTACTTTAGTGCTGTAAGCACCACTAAATCCTTTAAAAAGTCAAGAATTTAAGAGAAAAGTCACTCTCTTAAGACCTTACAGTGGAAACTCCAGGCATCATTATGTTTCAGCTCAGACAGTTTTTCTCCTTCCCACATAAAAATTTAGGGGAGTTGTTCACAAACTGTGATTAAACCAAACCAAACCACAGTAAGAACACCCTGATAATACCTAAAACAGACTACTGGTGTTTCTTCCAAGCATGAACATAAGCTCCGTCTAACAGGAGTTGACTGGGATACAGTGTAAAGTTTATTTACTGCTCTTACCTGGCTCTTGGCAGACCTTATCTTGGTTTCAGCACAACTCGCAGAAGCCACTGGCATACCAAAAATTGCTATTTGTTAGCCTCCTGGAAAAAAGCAAGCAGCTTTTCTCCACCGCTCCCATAGAAGACGTGTAGTCTGTACTTCGTCATCTCTCATTTGGATTTGAATTAAATACTACTTTAAAAGATATCATCAAAAGAAATCCCTAAAACCTTTGGACTCCTTACGTGACAGGGTGTGTGTTTTTATTAAGAGTGTGTTAAACTATCCTGATTCAAGTAACAATCAAGATAACATCTGTCTAAGCTACATTAATTCAGACTCTTAAAGACCAACACAGATATGGCAGAGTGCAAATTAATATGGTGAAGGATGTTGCACACTTACACCACACTTTGAAACAATACACTGTTCCAAAAATAGTCTGCTGAGAACACTCTCATCTCATTTAACTGAAGTTAATTAAAATTAAACAAATTCTCAAAATGTCAGAAGTGATTGTAAAAAAACAATGTGCATTGCAAGCCCCACCACCTAAACAGCCATTATGTTTAAAGGAAATCTGTGATCTGCAACCAATTAGGAGCAAAATGGTTGTAAAATATTTAATTTGTGAGTAGCATTTTAAATTCAGTAACAGCTATAACAAAATGGGTAAGTAAATGACATTAATCACTCCTGATACTAAATTATCCCTATTTTGCTTCTAAGACAGGAATCAGACTGGGCGATGTTTTCTATTAGTTAAATACATCCATAACCCAGTGAAAACCTAGGAGGCCATTTAACTAATGGGGATTCCAACATCCTTGTTGTTGCTCTCTTCTGTGTGCTTTTTAAAGGTCATATAATTGTTTTAAAGAGTCACCGCTTGATTTTTCATCAGAGGTAGCAAGCGTTATTTTCCTGATAAGAGCTGTTTCAGACAGGTAGAGCAATGTTTCCTGCAGTGAAGACTAAACACCATGCTCATTTGAAATTATTTTAACAACTTCATGGCCTAGAGGAAAATACTGCTCTCTAGCCTACAATACCATTTTTTTTTGTCTTTTTGGTTTTGTTTCAAAGAAGAAGAATTTTTGGTGGGTTATATAAAATATAGCAATAAAATGCAAGTGGTTATGTTCCACAGTTGAGCTATTGTTTCATTCAACACCCAGTATCTTGTTTGTTTTTAATAAGCTAATGGCAAGTGCAGCAAGTGGGTGCAAGTGCTCAGCTCCTCCATCCCCAAAGGCGCCTGCGCGGCAAGCCTGGCTCCACAGCCAGACACAGTCTCACGCTCACCTGTTTTCCAGGTTTTCGCACCCTCTGGCTGTGCATTTCCATCTCTCATTCATGAAAACTAACTATGCATTTCTGATATATTTTTAAAGAAAATATACACATTTTTAAAGCCCATTTTAATTCTCAAACATCTTAGATTAGATTCGGCTTCTCAAGATGAATTATTTCCTGCTTTTCTTTCTTGTAAATATCTTCCACCACCAACCACCTTCTGCAGATAAAACTTTACCAATTAGTCATTTACAGACATAAACTCACAAGGCAAAAAACAGCCTTTGCAGCTCTAGGCCTCTTTGATGATGATGATGTTTACAAATGCTTTCACTGCTGGGCTAGTAATGTGCACTTTGCCATTAGCTCTCTGAAACTGTTCAACACACAAAATGTGCCTTTCAGTAAGGCAGATGGTAAGAAAGATTGTTCCTTTCATTACATGCAGGACACTTATAAAATAAATAGTGGCCAGGGTGAACATACTGATTTCCTCAGACTGAAGAAAGCTGTCTTGTTGTTCAAAATGATTTCACTGGCTGAGCAGGTCACTCCTGTAAAATGTGCCCTGGTGAGATTTCTACTGTGCCTGCACTGCCCCTGAGCCTGCCAACAGCAGGTGAGGCTTCTGGTGCCAGGTACTGAACATGCCCACTCTAAGGCCACCCTTTTCTGAGAGACACAACTGAAACCCTCTTTTTCTCTGTTGTTCCCTCAGTTTCTGTGAAAATCTGTGGTTCCCTCCTTTAGGTGTCTAGTGCGACATCAGGACACACTTGTTTCTGGCAGCACTGTTGTACACAACAAACAAAAGCTCTGTGTTTGATGGAGATACAGGAGGTAAAAAGGGTTAAGTCAGGCAGCAGAGACATGAGTAATCTGCGCTGCCTGAACAGAAGCAGAAGTGGGTTCCTGAATGGTGCAGCTTGCAGGAAGAGTTGGTGGGAGAAATGTCAGAGCTCGAAGAGCAGGGGAGAGTGGCAAAGTTTATGCTGTACAAACACCACAGGTACTAGAGCCCTTTTTGTTTTTGCAAGCACTCTCAGCAAAACAGCAAGATGCCCACTTGGAGTCTGACTGAGAAGAGTGTGAGGTTTCCCAGCTCTGTGCCAGGCTGCATACTCTGCCCTCTGGTTTTCCTTCGTTTGTCTGTTGGGACTGACTGTTCCCTCTCCTGGAGCTGCTTTAAAGCTCAGGCAAGGTGTTTATCGCAGTACAACCAGCGTTTGCTTTACAGGTGGCCAGGGTCAGGCCAGCACATTGAGAGCAGGCAGCATGTTTCATTTTCAGCCGAGTACCAGACACTTTCAGAAATGCGCAGGTGAGGAAGATGAATCAGCTACCTTCTCCATTTGCTTCCCCACAATGCTCTCTTGTGGTCCACAGGATTACTTAAGCACCAGCTGAGTTTTGGGTTTGCTGAATATCTACCAAAAATCTTAATAGCTAACTTTGCTATTTCAAGAAAGAGAAAGTAGCTAGAATAAATTCGATGAAGTCTTTAACCCTATGATGCAAAACTTCTCTGTCAGAGCTTTAATAACTAAATTAAAATGGAAGTCGGAGGGAAAGTAGTAAATTGTAAGAAGAGAATCAAAATGCCCCAAAGATAGAAAATCCCTCCTGTGAGATTACTACAGCTTGGTTGTGCATCATCATCCCTGTTTGGATGCAAGAAGAGGAAATGCTCTGAGTAATAGTGGATTCCTCTGAGTTTGTCGCTAGGGCATTTGTTTTCTTCTCAGAGGATAAAATCACAGGAGGTCTTACCCTGATTCCTCCTGTACTTACGTACTGTGGGGCAAAGCAAACATCTTGTTCTCTGCTCCTCATATCCATATTGTCTGGTTAGATGTTCACATGTAGGGCATGAAGCTCTCCACTCTGGAGAGAAAATGGAGAGGGAGCTGAAGATTTGAGCATGAACCCTGTAAACTGTCTATGAGTCGATAGGAGAATAAATTAGAGGATCCTCAGAACATGGATCTTCTTAAATAAATGTTCTTAGTGCGTGGCACTGAGATTGCTGAGGCTCACAGTATCTTGATGCTGTCATAATCTGGTGAATCCTTGGTCCAGGCTTCTTGGATTCCAGTGATATCCTCTTGTCTCACATTTGGGGCTAAGGGAGGGAACAGGATTCCCATGGTTGAATTCCCAGAGAAACCTTATCTCTAGAACTTGTGTGCTTTGTTCCGCTGAGACACTGCCTTCTCTGGGGAAAGTAACTGAGAGGTTCTGGGTTCATACTAGGGCTGGACAGAAATGTGGACCCGCCTGTTCAATGAGAAGCTTTCACTTGCTTTCTATTATTTCCTAAAGCCCCAGAGAAGCTGGACAGTAGGGTGTTTCACTGTGCTGTAGAGTGTAACACAGTCTCCACTTTGGTTCAGTTGTGCGGCGTGAGTCCACATCAGCACTGCTGCTGAGTCTCTGAGCTCTGCTGATAGGAATGAGAGAGATTTCCTACTCTTTGGGAGGATCCATGGAGACTCCTACAGGATACCTGTGATACCCTGTCATCAGAGGAACATAGGCATGGCTGTAGTAGATCAAGAGTAATCTACCCAAGTTTGTCCTGAAACAAAATGCTGATCTAGTTTAATGTATTCAGAAACTAGAGAAGGGGAAACCTCTGTCAGTCCCTCTAGTCAATCTCCAGCAATTGGTGGCAGAACCTCTGCCCTGAGAGACAGAAATTGCTTGTAAGAAAAATCTCAGCAGCAGATGGGTGGAAAGCAAGCACTAGAAAGTCAGGATCATTTCCCATGATCTGTACAGACCGTGGGTAAGGTCGCTGGGGGCTGACCAAGTTTAGCATTAGCACTCAGGGAGTGCCTATTTTACTCTCCAGGTCCCAGTTCAATGCTTTTCTGCAGTCTTGCTTTATACATGGTGTTTAGAAGTGGTTCATTTGTCATGTTTTAGGATGAGACAGAGTATCACTGGTTTCAACTCTTTGAACATGGATGGTGCTGATTCATTTCTAATTTGACTGCTTAATTGAAGATTAAGAGCTTGGAACAGTTTCCATTTGAAAGCAGTGGGACTTTGCAGCCGCCTTTGAATGCAGGTAGAATTACACTATTAGGCTGTGTTGGTGCAGCACGACAAGTGTACCAGAGTGCTAAAGAAACAGATTTTCCACTGCAGCCCAGAACTGAGGTCTGGAGAGCTTCCAGCTCCTATCCAGCCAACAGCATCTTCTGCTGAAATCATTGGTGTGGATCAGTGTGAGGACTGAAACTGCTTCTGGACACAGGCGTACAGCTTTCGTTAGCTCAGCTGGAGGCTGTGTGCATGCCTCAAGGGACCGTACGTATTCGAAAGCACAGGATGCTGCCCTCAGACCTTGCCACAACAGGATTACTTTTGTATGCCATGACAGGAAACCAAGATATCAGTACCCTGTTCTGGCTGGCTGGGGAAGGGCTCCCCAGGAAAGAAAAAAAGGATAAAGGGGCTTAGATCATGCTCTGCCAGCAGGAACACGGCAGTCTCCAGCTACAGACTCTTGCCACATTTCAGACTGGTGTCTTGCTGTTCCCCGTGCTCTCAGACAGAGAAGAGACCTCCCTCCTCTTGCTCCTGCAGAGGAGGTTGTCCACGCTTATCTCCCCACCACTGTCACCCTGTTACACCGTGGTTCCAGCGGAGGCTGCGCAGAGCTGCACCGAGAGGCAGGCGGCAGTTTCCTGGGACAGAGGCTGCTCATACACGCCAGTCCAGGAACAAATACAGAAAGATCCAAGAACCAGACTGCTCAGTGATTCATTATATTCCCTTTTCTCTTTCCAGTAAGCAGTGTTGTGGCTTATCTTGCCCATGCTTTAGGACCACCTGGTGTTAGTGAGCTATTCATTACAGCAGGCAAGCCCCTTAGCACTTACCAGCTGCACGAGCCTGCCATTATAGGAACTCCCTTCCCAGAAAGCCTTGTGCATTGAGGGTTAGGTTTTAAGTTTGGCAGGTCCAGCTACTTCAGCCTTATAGGGGTATTTCTGAGAGAGACTGTTCCTTGAAGGAGGTTCCTCTGTGTTTGCTGGTGAGTGAGTACCTTTAGTCTGTGCTATGCTATTCCTCATTTTCTTTCTTTCTGTCTTTGAAGGCAGTGTTTATCTCTTCATATGCTGTTATCCAAGGCTCTCAAAGTGCATGGCACTCTGTAATAATACCTAACACAGATTCAGTGTTGCTAAGAGCAGCAGCTTGCAATTGTAAATCTGAAGGCATTTTGTGAAGGTGATTGCTGTATCGGCTCTGCAAGTGTCACCGCTAAAGTGGAGAGAAGTCAGCTGCGCTAGGACGCACATATAGGCTGCAACAGAACCAACATCAGAGCGCACTGACAGTCCCTGCACTTGCTCTGTTTGCTCTCCTGGCCTCGCTGTGCTGTGCTGGCACTGCATGGCACACAAGCAGGGTGCCTGCAATGATGCAGGGTGGCAATCCCCTGACGCCTACAGCTGGGCAGCTCCATCTCATTCCAGTTCAAAGCAGTGATGGGCACAAAGCTCACGTTTCCTTGCAAAAAAATCCCTGCACTAAAGTCCTGAGAATGCACGTTTGGTACCAAGGAGTTTTGTTATTTTCTCTGTTTTCCTCAGGTGTTCATTCTTGCAGCTCTTAATGTCACCATAGACCTTACTGCCGCAGTCACCCTGCTTCTTCTGTGTGTCGCTCCACACTCCATTTTCAGATGATAGTGTGTTTTTGGTGAGTGAGGAATGGCCGTACATGTACAGGGTCTTGTTGTAAAATATCAGATGGAGTAATGGTACCCAGCTGAAAGCCAACGGGATTTTATTTTGGTTACTTGAACACTTTCCTTTGAATGGAAGACTTTTCCAACCCCGTCAGCACTTGTGAGAAGCAAGAGAAAATGATCAGATGACGACATATGCTCAGTAAAACAGCTGCTCTTTCTATAGCCATGAGTCAAAATCTGTTTTACTGCAAAATTTCATTGGAGTTGACTGGAATTTTGCCTGAGTAAGGTGCTCAAGATTTTTCTTCAAGTAACTTTACAGTTACTCAATGCGGAGGGCTGGGAACCACGTGATGTTCCTCACACTGTATTATGTTTCCATTCTTACTGCATGAACGTACTTATCTGAAGATTAAGTAGATCTTGCACTTACAAAAGTGCATGCTCATGCTGAAGGCAGACAAAGACCTCAGAGCTGTTGTATTATCAGAACACAAGTTATTTATTCAACTGTCCACCATGGCAGGAGTTTTTCTGCTAAATATATAATTCCCCACTTTTTTCTTAAACAAGAGAACCAGAGGGTGAAAGGGTTGAAGATTAAAATGTAAACAGCAAAATTTATTATAATTACAAGAGTGTTTCAAATTATTTCCTTAAACTGCAACATAATTTACCTCTAGTCAAGGTCTCTATTGGTGGTGAAAGAGGAAACTGCTTGACCTTGGGGCGACCTCTGGCCCCCAGGGGTCAGCGCCCGAGGAATGCGCAGATGTCACGGTTCATAAGCAAGGACAGAAACTCTCAGGTTTCCCAGGCAGAGAGGCGCCAGTTCGGGGATGGGGCCAACATGTGCACCTCCCTTTGAACCAGCCACTCGTACCTGAAATTGTGTGGAAAACAAGCACGCGCTGGGCTGGGGACGGGAAGAGTCCAGGGCAGCCCGGGATGGAGGCTTGCTCCCAGAGAGGAAGCAGCAAATATCACGTAGGAAAAGTAAAGGGTTGCTAAAAGGGGGGCCTGTATCTGTGCTACCTTGTTAGTTGTGCCCAAGGAATACTGCAAATAAATGTGGTTTGCAGTACAGGTCCATGTGCAGCGCTTGGCAGAAGCTTTGGCAGCAGCCAAGAAATGCAGCCTGTCACTGTTGCAAAAGCAATGTCCTGTACTCCTCAACAGTGCGAAGAAAGGAGGGAGAAATTGAAGGATTTATTGCCCATACTGTGTTAACAAAAACTGTGCATGGGCTGAATTAATGCAGTGCAAATTGCTGTTAAGACTTCTGTAGCATCAGCAGAGATCCTTGCAGTAACCCAGGTCTGCTGCTCTGATGCCTTTTCTCTCTGCCCCACAAGAAAACGTTTTGCTTTGCCAACCTGTTTGCTTTTAGCAAAGGAAAAGAAGCAACTGAGACCAAAATCAAGAAGTACTTTAGAAAATTGTTCTTAATAAATGCCAATAAATAAAGTTTAGTTTGAGTCAAAACAAATTGTGTGGTAAATATTAAGCTAAGGGAGAGAAAATTATACCACCAAAAATATCCAAAGAAATAATGGGATGAGGGGAAAACACGGAGTCAAGGGTAATTTTAATATTAAAATCATACCTTATGTATCAAAATAAAATTTATTTTCAAGGAAATTGTGAACCCAAGGGTTCCTTTTAACTATTTTCAGCCTACAAACCACAAGTTGTGCTAAGCATGATCAAAGTACTTCACAATTAGTTTGGTTTTAAATCACTATAATTGTCAGCCTAGGTTGTAATCAGAGAAACATTGTTCTGAAGCAGCAGCAAACTTGCCCTGGTTGTAATCTGGGGAAAATTCGAGAAAAATGCTGGGATGTGGTTGGCTAACATTAGCACAGCACGAGTGCTTGGGGACATTGTGCTCTCCATGTTAAACGTCAAAGAGACTGCCCTGAACTCGAGACAGCCAGGCTGCCTCATCCGCTGGTGCCAGGACCTCTCTGCTGCTTCTGAGCAGTTCTCTGCCTCAGTTTCTTTCTCTCACCAGAGAGCCTTTGTAAAGCACAAAGTGCTACAAAACACGTGAGCTTCAGGTGATCCTGCAGGATGCCTGTGCGCATCAGCCGCGGGTCAGTAGGAAGCGGCAGCTGGGGGAACGCGGAGCGCTTGGATGGAGGAGAGCGCAGGAGTGCCAAGAATGACTGCAATGTGAGCAGGAGCCTGCTCCGCACACTGCTCTTTTAATAACGCTGGCAGCGTGTTATCTGGAAGCTGCAATGGGTTTCCGAATAGATTGCTTGGAAGTTTCAGGTTGGAGAGCTCTTCTAGGGGCTTTGCCATCAACACAACAGAAGAGAGGAAAAGCAAGCTGAAATGCTTTTGTAATTAGCAACAGCATATTTTTTGCAATTAAAAAGATCTTTCAGGAATACAGGAATTAAAGCTGGTCTTTGAAGGAATTGTGCTTTCTAGACATTAAAAGGGTAAAGGTAGCTTTAATCTGGACTTTGCTATGGAGAAACTGAAGGACATTTCCCCACTGCAAGCCTTGAAAAGAGAACACGCTCAGCAGTACAAATGAATAAAACAACAGGGCTTTGTGCTTGAGGATCTCAAAGCGCTTTCTGCTCTGCACCAGGAAATGTAATACCTCCTGGGAGCTGCGCTAAATTGGAAACAGGGACACTGAAAGCCCGCTCACTCTGCTCCGGCTGCGCGCAGCCACGCTTCCACCCGTGCTGGTGGAACAGACGAGTGATGTTTTGACAACTTGAGTCTTCAGCCATGACTTTTCTATGGGCATGCGGGAGATTAGTGGGCAATGTAGGCTTAGTGAAGAAGCAGTTAAGAGAGGAGAATTAAATTTGCCACCTTGCATCCAGCCAAGCCTGAGGCTTTCCTTGCTGCAGAAGATCAGCAACATCCTCGCCTCAGCTGTTTTTGACTAGTGAACATCCCTGCTCCCAAAAATGGGGGTAACGCCAGGGTTGCTGTGAGGGAGAGCACTGGTTGAGGAGGATTTGGGCAGGATGGGCAAAGCTCCTGCAGCTCCGTTTCAGAGGAAATGCAGACCTGCAGGAAGTGCAAACCCCATTTACCCTTTCTGTCATCTTCTAGCCACCGAAATGTAGCAAAGGGCAGACAACAGGACTGAGAAAGTGGAGGGGGATAATTAGCAGGAGAGATGGAAACTCGGAGGAGCAATGGATATCTCAGCTCTTGATTTGGGGAAAGTAAACCATTTCCCTAGAGCCTATTTGGGCTCAAGGGGCACTTAACAGAGCCACAGCAGCTCTGAAATCTGAATTCACTTTACATGGTTACCAGGTTTTATCCAAACTGTGGCTATGTGGTCAGGGTCCTGCCAAATCGCCTAGAGCACCCGACGGGATCTTTGCTGCCTTTGCTGTGTGAAGCTGTCAGTGCCTGCTCAGGTATAAAGCTTCTTGGCACGAGGCTGCCCTGTCAATCTGCTCTGAATGGAGAGTTGTTAGGTTGGGTTTGTCTCAAAGTGATCATTTTTGCCTGCTTGTGGCTTTTGTCAACTAATGCCTAAGACTTCGTAAGAAGTTTCACTGTATTACTGACTTACGTAAGGACTGGGTGGACCTTTTGTCTCCACTTCCAATTCAAGTATTTAATGGTACATCCCACCTCAGCTCTCCATCACAGAGATGTTACGAGGCTGCACCAGACATGGTGTGGCCATGGCGTGGCTGGTTAGCATGATTTTATTTGTTTACTTGGGTGTGAAGAAGTAGTCTGTTGTGCTTTTGTGCAGCTTTGAGTATCTGATGCACTTGTGAACAAGTTCCAGCACTGCTTCAGCAACACATTTGTCCCCAGCTTCTGATCACGTGCAGGCTGGATGTGCACAACAAGATTTGTCCTCGTGTGACTCAGCCCAGACCAGCAGCAGGAGGCAGCCCATGAACCTGGCGGGTGGGAGAGCAGTAATAATGCAAGAGAGAAGAGTTTTTCCCCTTCTTTCTTGAGAGGGAAAGGAGGGACAGCTTCTGGGACGGGGTGATGGGAGGGTTCTCCCACTGACTGCCTTGACTCAGCAAACAAAACCATTCCCCACAGGAAGCTGTGGAAAGCAGAGGGCACGGAGGGAGAGAAGTGACAGCACTGCTGCGCTCAGCTCTCTGGCAGCACTGAAAGTCAGATATGGAATTTGTTCCTCAAACAGGAACAGCTTTCCTTTGGCTGGTCTAAGTTTTTCTTACTGTCAGGAAGAGCTTAGGTGGGAATGGTACATGTGGGGGATTTGTGCGATTCTTCCGCTGAAGTGTAGAGAACAGAGAGCACAAGGTGTGCTGAGCAGCCTTTTAAGGTGGTCGTAGATGTGGGAGGGAGGTCTGATTCCATTTTCCAAAATGTGTCTGTTAGACATGAGTGCAGGGGAGGTCACTGCAGCTCTGCTGCATTTTGGGGAGCAGGAGGCAGCAGGCAGGCAGCGGCACTGCGCAACCAGCAGCTCCAGCAGCGCAGTGGGAGGGAAGAGGTCGGGTTGTGCTCTGCTCAGCTAATGGCTTCGCTAGCCACCGCCAGGCACTTGTGTTTAAAATCACACCAGTTGTTTGTGATTATGCTAAGGGTTGCTCTGGAGATGAGTACAGCTCTCTGGCAGGGTTTTAAATACAGCGGCTGCTGCCTTCAGTGATCACCTAACATCCTGTTATTTACTAAAAATCAGGTGTGTTTTCCCAGAGCAGAAAGCCTAGCCTGTATTAAATGGCAGGCTTTGCCAGCTGCTCTCCTGGAGGCAGGTGTCCCTGCCTCATCCCACGAGCCTCACTTCCTCCCCAGCCCTTCCCAATTCACCGCGTACCTTGCGCACATGTACACCAGGGGCTCCTCGTGCAATTTTTGATTCAATAGGAGACTTACTTCTGAAGGAGACAGATTTACCCGTCTGTGTGATATTTTCCTGAGGTTATAGGCATAGACATCCTCTTGGACAAAAAGAAATGGCTGGACAGTCACCCTGCAGGACACAGTGTTTTGCCAGTAATCATACGACTCACTAATATTAAGATTCTTGTTGCATCTGAACCAGTTCATGATATATCTGTGATAGGCCACAAGTGAAGACAAAAAGGGACAGATATGGAAGGGGAGATGTGATAGGGTCTCAATTTAAGGCTGGCTGTGGACTTGTATATGACATTCTTGTAAGTAAACTGACAGTGTCCAGGTTTATAATAGCTAAACTCCTCAGTTTCCTTTATGTAAACATTTCACTCTAATGGAACATTATACCCAGGACCGTGCTTCAGCAGACATGCATGTATATGAATTGCATAAAGATAGACCGATAGATAAATAGATATCTGGATTTAATAAACACTCACATTCTAACACTAATAGGCTGGTGAAATCTTACAGAGAGAGAGAGAGACTGAAGGAAAATTCAAAATACTGTCGAGAGTTTAGAGACTGGCACAACTGGAAGCACTCAGCATCAAAAGAATGAGGGGAGGGGAAGACCGAGATGGAACAGGCAAATTCAACATTAATAATGTTTTCCCGTCTTGCTGCAAGGGGTGGTGAATGAGCCAGTGAGGCTGATGCCTGCTCTTTCTTCAGAGGTGAAATCAGCATCCAGTTCAAACAGTTTACTTATGAACTATGGAAGCAGAAGGATTCAGATATGCTTTTGCCAAAGTCGGAGGATCTCTAGGAATTTATTTTCCTTGAAAGTCAGGTAGATGTTTTTGAAAATTGTATCTTTGACTTTTCTTGGAAGCAAGAATGCTTTTCCACTGGGGAGAGTCTGTTCTGGGTGATCATTTTCATGTATGCTTCTCTTGACATTTTCCCTGTTATCATTCACCTTAAAATAGATAAATAAAAATAGCCAAACAACCTTTAACCCCTCCCAAACAAATATCTCTTCCGGTACTTGCTTTGAGAACCCAAATCCTGTAACAGTGGTAGCTCTCTACTGAACTTGCTGAAATTGTGCCACTTGACAGAGTACGGTCCTGACGGCCAGCACAGAGAGCAGCAGGATTCGGTGTCCAAAAAGCCTGCGCAGGAGGTTGCGGATAATCCCCTTCAGCTATTTCCTATGACTTCAGGTTTCAAGGCAGCTAGGTGAGAAGAATGAAGAGCTCCTGGTAGTAAACAAGAAACAAATCAAAGCCCAAAACTGGACTTAACCTGGGAAAATTTATTTCTAATTTCCAGCTTGCCCACTCCACTCTGTCTTTTAAGATAGCACTGTTGCCCAAGTAAGGCCAACGCAGCTATTGCCTCAGCCCAGACACCCTTTTTTGCTCTGTTTTTACAGTGCCTGGGTTTATTTTTCTTCCCTTTGTTTGGCTCCGTGCCATTGTGTTGGCTAACGTTCACCTTGGCCGCACGTACTGAGGAAGGGACGTTCTCTGCTCCATCCTCAGTGTGCACGATGGCTGTGCACGGCGAAGCCCGCTTTTCCCAAACAGCTCATGCCATGGGCTCCGTCTGCCACCATATGGACCCGTGGTGTTCTGGGGAGCCCGTGGCTTCGAAAGCAGGAACCCCCCTTAGCCACCATTTATTGTCGTTCTGAGCCAAGCTAAAGACAAGATTTCTCTCCTTTGCAAAAAAAAGAAAAAAGCAATAAAATAGAGGCGGCTGCGGAGCGCAGAGCCGGGAGCACGGCACAAGGGGAGCCCCACATGCGCAGGCACTGCGTTCTCTCCCACCAGGGATCTGGCAATCTTGCATGCATGAATTGCCTTGCAACGGCCACTCGGCTGTCATTCTGTCAGGCCCATTTACAAATCGCATAACAGGTTTAATTTTGAAATCTCTTTTCCCTCCCCCCCCCCCTCTTTTTTTTTTGAAATGGATTTACAATGAAAGTATTTGAAAAGGAATAATTATCTATATGAGCAACAGCAGCACAATGCCTGCAGCAGGGGGGTGGGGCAGCAGCAGAAATGAGTCTTAAGTCTGAAATCTGCGTTTGTACATGCCTGCATATTTACAGGGCTAGGTGTTTGTAAATACCTATAAAATATCCCGTTCATGTGTGTATGGTGTGATTTTAAATCCTGTCAGACACGTGAAACCTGATCTCAGCTTATGTTTTCCTGGCGATAAATGCCACGTTTTCAAATAAGTCTCTCACCTTATGACTGTGAGCATTTTATATCTAAAGTGATATTAACCATGAGATTGGTTACCAAAGCCTCAGAAAGGCTTTCCAGAGCCTTTCTGCTTTGTAGTTTAAAAAGGGAGAGCAGCTCACTCCCTGGAAGTGCAGGCAGGCTGCTTTTTATGCAGTAGTGGACATGAAGCCGAAGCATTTTCTATAGTCTCTGTCCATTTCTCTCAGTGAATTGAATCCAGTCAAAGGTCAAACTGGCCAGAGGCACTTTTATTGTCATGGTAACCATGACTTAATCAAACAATCCTGAGATTCCAGGTTTGTGGGAACAGGCAAAGATCTGAAGAGACTGGAATTAATCAATCAAAGGGGGCAGGGAAGAAAATCCTAAGATATATGACTTATCCTTCCAAATCTATTACTCTGTCCTTAAACACACAAGAATTATGCCTTGGACAAAGCCTCTTTTCAGACCAAATACTTCTGATTTTTGTTTTCTTGTCCTTTGCATCAAATTTCCTAACATACCTCTGTCCTACAGCAATCGAACCCCAGCCCAGATTAAGCCAGCAAGAAAGAAAGAGGGAAACAACAATTTAGGAAAGATGAAGATTATTTTGTAGAAGGCTACTTAAAGAAAGAAAAAAGAAAAAGGAAAAAACAGGGAAAACCACAATCAACAGAATAACTACCTTTGATTTGGAAACCCATGTAAGCGTGTTAGTAGTAATCTAGTGCACGGGCAGAAAATGCCATTTTAAGGTGGCCTTACTTTTGGGCCAGCTATTCCTTCGTTCCATTTTTCCCCGATGTAGAACCTTCTTGGGGTGCCAAGGCTGGGGTCTTGCTGTTGTCCCAAGCACTGGAGGCACGTAGCAGTGCTGAGTCCAGCCAACCTCTGCTCTTTCCTGAGCACCAGGGGTTGGTTAATCTAGAACTCAGCTGGGGCTACTCTTTTGTGAGCATATTTTGCCCACTTTTGTTATTTTGGAAGCAATTTGCTTATGTCTTACTTCCTGCAGGAAGAGGTAGACCTGCAGGTTCTGTTCTCCCCCTCTGTTAATGTCTTGTGTTCTCCTAGGACCTGACTGCAAGCTGCGTCCAAGTGCCATCAAGTCCAGAAACTAATTCTTGCTTTGGCTTCTAATAAATGCAGTCTGCTGCTTTGTCTTCTCTCTGACCATAGAGGTGATAAATGAAACAGTAAAATCATGTGAGTATGACAGGAGTAAGAGGGCTTTGCTGAATGTTTGGTGGCAGTAGATTTGACTTGTTAGCCCCGGCTAGGTGGAGGTATGCCTGTTGTTTTCTAGATCCAGAGAAGAATTAGACAGAAACCTGAGATGTATTTGCTCTTGGAGGCTTTGCAGAAATTAATGTCTGATGTGCGGGACTGGTTGCCCAATGTGCTTATGCAGGTACCTGCTCTGTGTTATACAGTCATGGAAATGTTGAAAAGTGGCTGCTTGGCCATGCTGGGAGGCTGTTTTTGTAACAGTGTGTAGAGATGTTCAGCTTTCTGCCCTGCTCTGAAATGCAAGGCAGGCCAAGAGGCAGCTGCCTGTTGTCTGATGGCTACTTGGTCCCAGGGAGATTGCTGCTGAAATTTTGCTGTATTCATGTTGTGTAAGGAATGCAGGTAATTACTTGCAAACCCCAAACCTAACTATTTCAGTGGTAATCAGAACATGAAAAGAACTGATTGCTTCTTGTTCTAACTCCAAGGGGTGAATTGTCCTGGAAAACAAGCTCTTTTCTCATTGCCAGATGAGCAGTGGTACCTGCAGAGGTAGTTGTTGGTAGCTAAAATACACAGAGAAAATGGTATTGTAGAGCATGGCAGATGGACAGAAATCCATGGAGGGCCAGGATTCTGTCAGGACAGAAAATAAATGACTGTCGCCTGAGCATCGGAGAGGGAAAGGGAGATTTAGTAGTCGAGAAAGTCTGGAAAGAAGGAACACTAACCCTCACCCAGGAAGGATGTGATCTTCAGGCACAAGAAGAAAAAGGTCCCCTTTTGGCTCAGCTGTAAGGAGGCCACTGGTACCTTGACAAGAAGGGAGCTTTGGAATGGAGAGAGCTGAAGCTGCATAGGGAGGATGAAGGAGAAGGCACTTAGCATGGAAGAATAACAAAGGTTAGAAAACAGGAAGGAGGAGTCACAAGGCCAATCACGGTAAGCAAAAGCCTTTCCCAAGATCTATAGCTACGGTTGCAAACAAAAGAAAAGGAAAATAACAGTGGAGGTGGGATGAGAGAGGACAGAGATCAGGAAGGAGAAGCAGTGAGCTGGATGAGCAGCTACATGAGCAGAGAAGTGGGACGTCTGATGTTCAGAGAAGCTCTGAACGGCAGAGTGAGGAAAAGTTCAAGAGGAGGACAGACTGCACAGGGCAGGCTGTGGGGATAGGAAGGGGCTGCGCCAGAGAACTTGGCATTACAAAAATTGAAGAGCATGTTGGTAGTTTTTGATAGGGAAAAGCTTTTCTTCATGTCTTGTCCAGTGTGTCAAAACATCTTTAAAGACCAGGGCAAAGAGCTACGCTGATAGGGATGAATCACCTCCTGCAGAAGTGCTGTGCTGGGCACCCTTCCTATCCAAACTGCCAGAGCAGCGGGCACACAGCACTACTGTGAAAGAAGCCTTAAATCCTCTTTGCTTCTAATCTGTTGATCCTCTCAGGACAAGGCAGAGGAAACTGGTGAGATGAGGGACCGTGGGCAGGCTATGCGCAGAGCCAGCACTGCTTATGACCTATGCTGAAACGAAAAGCATGTCTGGGAGGTAAAAGCCCCTGCAAAACTCTGTCCCCCTTGCAAAAATACACACCAAGTTAGCTTTAACGTTTAACTACCATGGTTCCTGAATGCTACCTTTAAAGGTTAAAGCGTTTAAACTATAGGAACAGCCAGGGGCAAAAAGAGGCCCATTTCAATTTGATATGTAGAGGTTCTGCAGAAAGCCAGACTGGGGGGTCTCGGAGCTCTTTGTGCTTTCCTTCCCTCCTGAACCTGAGATGGCTCTGAGGCCCAGGCTGGGCTGTGTGTCAGTATCCTTTCTTTCTCTCCCTGTGTTGTAGTAAATTAGCCATTTCCAAAGGGCTCAAGCAGGGGGGCATTCTCCATCCCTGACCTGCATGCCGCACAGGGCTGCGCTGCAGGAAGAAACTGAAAGTAGATTGGGAAAGAATTTGGTGCATGGAGAGAAAAGCTGCGGCTCTGCCAGGGGTTCAAAGCTTTGTTTGCTGTCTGCTCATCTCTGCGCATTTCCTCCGAGGCAGGGGAACCTGTGCGACACTCTGGGTGACCACAGCAGCTCTTTGCTTCAGACTCGAGTACCCTTAGCTGGGATCCAGCTTCGTATGTAGGGGTGAGCAGGACACCTGCCTTCCCTGCCCGTCAGCACACTGTGACAGACAGCAGGGTTTTCCCATTTTCCGGCCTTTATCTTGTCCCTGTTCTTTAGGGCAGGCACAGGACTGATGCTTGGTGTTTAGTGCAGCACCTAGCAGAGCCAGCCCTGTTCCCGGTCACTGCGTTAGGTGTTACTGCAATACAAATAGCAGGACTGGGGGTCCTGGTGTACGGCACATGTTTAGCTTGCAGAGATATGAGAACACCCTGTGGACTTTACTCCACGCTGTAATCGAAAGAGTACTCCTCAGTTTACTCTAGCCTAAGCCTTTCTACAAGCTGCTGCTTTTTACTGTATTATCTGGTATGATAGCAATGATATTAATAGCAGGAACCTTCCTCACAGAGAACCAATTGCAGCTACAGCGCGGCTCCCATTGCACTCCTTGCTGGCAGTGCTATCTCTCTGTGCAAGAAAACACTTCCAGGTTTACCCTGCTGGTTACAGTTAATGGAGATCTCCATCCATTTATCCCGCGTCAGCATAAACAGTCCTATCTGTAGGTGGTGCCTGCTGTCAGCTCCCACCCTTTAAAACGATGCTGGAACTTCCTGGTGCTCAGAGACGTGAACCAAGGTCTCTGACGCTTTCTAGGTAAGACCAAGGCTGAAGGTGACTACTGAGGAACAGAAGTGCAAAATCTTCTCTCTGGAATCCTCTGCCACAGAGAGAGCTTCTGCCATTGTGCTTGCCTTTTTTAAAGAGATCTCTTTGAAAACCTTCACAAAAACCTGGGGGGATTTGCAGGTGATCACTTAAGGGGTCAGAAAAGCCCAACAGCTTGATAAAGGTCATTATTTTTATCTTTGGTGAAAGAATGTTAAGACTGGAAAGCTGCCATGTGCTGTTGCAGGGTTGTCCTTACAAAGAGATGTCATCTTAGAACAGCTGCTTTTTGGGAGTGGAGAATAGCTGATTCTGACCAGAGAAGTTTTTGAGGGTCTTTCCAAGACTTTTTCACACGCAATGCTCTGAGTACCACCTCAGTTGCTGTGATAAACCTCACTCGTTTTGTTACATCTGCAGGCTCCAGGCCTCTGTTGGTTACCTGAGCATCCCAAGGGGTGAGAAGACTGAATAATGCTGATTGTTGAGGGCTTAATGAAATGTTTTCTGGATTTTTTTTGTGGGGGGAGGGGGGTGGGGTGGAGTGGAGTGAGGGAAATGTTACTTGCGCCAAACAAAACTTGTAAACTCTCTGTAGTTTATTTGAAAAAACCTTATTGTCCAAGGATTTGGAAGTGGCTGCACAGAGTCCTACCAGATGAGTTTCACCATGTTCTCTATCAGGTATTCAGTCTCTCTGTCCTGCCCCTGTGCAGCCTGGGACCATAGCTTTGCTGGAGAACGCTGAATTCCATAAGCGTTTCCATGTTCCTCAGCCGCATCAGTCAGAACAAGACCACACCAAGATATGCTTATTCCTTTGCCAAACTTAGTCTGATTTCTAAAATCATTCCAAATCATCACAGATTCTGATACAACATATTGAAACCTCTCCAAATAACTCCTGCAAAGGTCTGCAGTAGACCTTTGAGGTGCATTAAGGCATAGAAGCAACACGTGAAAGCGTCTGGAAAATTTTGGCATAGAGGCATTTGCTTCTGAATGATGGATGTGCAAAATATTCCCTTATCTATCTTGAACTCCTTGAGTAAGGACTGAGTGGATATGTCTGAGACGTTTTGCTGGCTGATGCAAGAAGAAAACTCTACAAGTTAGTTCCTAAGCTTGCGAGTGAAGGTTGCGATGGAAAGCATTGGATGGAAGTTCAACCAGAGGGAAATGCCTGATGCCTAAAGCTAAAACAATTCCTCCTCATACAACAACAACAACAAACTAAACAAGAAAACAACCAAACAAAAAAAAACTTCCATGGTCATGAAAAATGAATTATACTGCCAAATGAAGCTTGGAGGCTTACTCTGACTTCACTTTAAAACAATATGTGAATATGCAAGCACTCAGCAGAAGTTAATGAGTTTACACCCCTTAGTGTCAGCTTGCAGAATATGCAAGTATTGAATCAGAGCCCCAGCAGCGTGAGACAGGCAGGCAGGAAGCTGCATCAAGCTGCTTTTGAGGAAATCACACTTTTCAGATAAATATCGGTCAGCTGCAAACATTTTTATCTCCAGGATGTGTGTGCTCCTCTAATGTTTAGAATAAAAATGTGGTGCTAGGAATTGGGAATATAGTTTTCACATATTTGATTACTTCAGCATTAAAGCAGCATGATAATATTAGTGGTAGCCTTTAACATGAACTTTGTTCTATAACTTATAACTTCCAGGCTTCAAAAACTAATGAGGAGCAAAACTGGGGGAAAAAATAATAAAAAAAAAAACTTCCAACAAGCTGGTCTTCAGCACCTTTTTAATGGATAACAGACTTGCCGTCATCACATATCACTTAGAATATATTATGACAAGACATACAGGCTAACACAGTGCGTTGTCTACAGAGGCTGTAACAGGTACAGACTTGTGAATTTCTCTTAAACTTGATCCAGGATGAATCGGTTCCAGTTACAAAAAACGGTGAAAAGTTTTGTCAGAAGAGCCTAAACCCGGAGTCTCCCAGCACTGACATCCAACCTGAACAGACAGCATCAGATACTTCGCTATAGGAGTTGCAGAATGGTCTCTTTGCTTCTGTGAAACCTGGAAAGCAAAGCGTGAAAACTTCTGAGCTTTTAGTGCTCAAAGTTAAGGATGAGTTTTCAGGGAAGCTCAGGACCTGGGCAGGCAACGAGATGTGTCAGGTTTTCACTGTACTGAGCTCTGTTCTTGGAGGCAAGGTGAGTTTGCACCTCAAGTCTGTCTCACTTTCATTTCCAGTATCCAGATGTGAGTCTTGGATGGGTGTTTCTCCACTCTTCCAAACTACTGTCTGCTGGATGTTAGCCTTGGTCATAGGTTTGGCTAGCAGGGAGCGCTTCAGGGAGGATGAGTGCATCAGATGTTCCCTCCCATACAGGGAAACAAGGCAGTAGATGTAAATCTAAAACTTAAAACAGAAAAAAACTTGTTATTAAGACTAGTACATGTAAAATACTTGTATACAAGTGTGGTCAGCAGAGCAATATTAGCTGGTATGATGAATGCATGCTTCCCTGCAGCAAGAGTAACTATTTCTCTGACGAACTATTGTCAGGATCCCATACCCTGCCCTGCTTCTACCCTAGCTGTAAATGTCAGACCCAGAACCGTATCCCACTTCCTTGTCCTTGTTTCACCTTATCAGTCAAGAAAGTACAGTGCACATCTCTCAAACATTTCTAAAAGTGCTCTTCAAACTTCTCCAGGCAGGTCAATGGACAGTTGAAACTGGAATGGCCCAAAAGCACTGAGTCATCTGCTGACTATTTTCCCCCTTCTCCACTTCTCCAGGCAATGATTTGTTTTCTGCCTTCCTCTTGATTAGCTCTGTAATACACTTGGATTGTGAAGTGAACTCAATTTCGTGTCTCTTAGTTTATCTGTAGTCTCTCATTAGCCTTGGTACCATTATAACCCCTCTCTGAATCATCGTTTGTATACGGATGTTGGACATATCAGCTGATTGTCCCTTTTCTCTTTCCTTTTCCATTTCTTCTGAAAGGCAGTGAAGCTATTTGTGTTGGTACTCAAATATCGCAATTTCCCCCATGTCGCTAATAGCATAATGGCATTGTGAAGAACCTTCCTGTAGTGCGTTTTTGTGCAAGGACGTGAAAACATCATGAAAAGCTACCCTCGAGTAAGAGCGAGCAAGAAGTTTGGACCAAGAAAATGGAGTGGTTTTGTTTTGTTTTGTTTTGTTTTTCAAGGGCTAGGCATTGACTGGAATATTCCCAGAGCAGTTTTAACCAGGGCAGGTTTGATATGGCGGAAAGTGCCACAGTGCTTGTGTACATGTGACCACAGTGTAGGCTCTAGTGGGCAAAAAAACTGATGTCTATGTGCTGCTGCTGAACAGCATGGCACAAACCTGGTCCTGCTTTCACCATTCTCGTGGGCTGTGGTGAGAATAATTTCCTCAGGGTTTAGAAACACTTCTCCAGATAAATGCTACAATTGGATTTAGCATTTCCTGCTTCTACATGTTGGACAGTCAAAGTAATGTTTAGTTCCCCTGAGCTTTCTGTGCGCTGTGTGATGTAGCACTAGAATCTTGCATACATATTGCATTATTTTTGGTTTCTTGGGACCTTATTTTTAATTTCTTGTTTTTATCTTCTTCCAGAGACCTTTGTACAGAGACCTGCTATTTAATCAATATAAATCAATTAGGAACAGTATCATTTTTAAACATGGGATAACAAATTCTGACAGGTTTTTAGTACTTGGTATCCCACAGGAGCTGGCATTGCTTTGCAAGTATCTTCAAATTTTCAATAGATTGTATCACCCACCCTGAGCTCACCCACCTTCCTCGCAGAGAGCAGGAACAACCTCATGGCTTGCAGCATTGTTCCTCAAGATTTCAGGCACTACAGGAAGTGCAGACGCTGCAGCATGGGCTTAAGCAGGCAGAACGTGCTTCCTACCTGGTCTGGAATGAGTGAAGGCAGCCTCCCTGGCCCTGATGAAAATGCCAAGGAGCTTTACAGAGGCTGGCAGAAGGAAACTCTTCTTCCCTGCTCCTCTCACATCTGCCAGGGAACCCAGCTACTCTGTGGGAAAGTCTTGGGACAGAAATATCACTTGGTTAATGTCTTGAAATAGTCACAGCATACTTGCTTCTGTAGCTTCCTACTTGAACAAGGCTGCAGTGTTGATCCGCACTGAGCTCAGGCCTCTCTACACATCTTGTTCCATTTCTGCTTTTATTCATCCGTGGGTGTGCAGCACATGCAGCTCTTGAGAAAACATTTTGTTTCTCTTGGAGTATTTCCCCTTCCTCCACTATGGCTTTGCACTGACTTTCACGATCTTGTTTCACTAAATACGACCCGCATTTTTCTAATATTTTTCTTTTCTCAGCTTCCCTGTTGTCTCATTCCATGTGGTCTCACTTGAGTCTTGGTTTAGCTATGATAAGTTCTTTTGTTTTCCTATTCATCTTATCTTCACAGCCATGTTTATTTTGCTAAAGACAGGCAAAAATTTCTTAGTGGTACAGAGATGGTGTAGAAAGCCAGAAAATTCTTCTCAGGAGTCCTAAGTCAGTTGGCTTATGCACAAGTGAAGTTGTGTGTGCACAGAGCACACACTTTGCTGGACTGGGGCTTTTTATTGATGCAGTCCTGTGATGTGTTTGAGCTGCAGCAACGGGGTGCTGAGCTATCAGGCACTTTTTTTCCGTTCTGTGACCTCTGAAAAGCAACAGGATTAAGAACTGTCTTGAAAGACTACAATTCTTTTATCCACAAGACTAGGAAATATTGTGTTCTCTTGGTGTTTCTGCTGGATTTTAGATTTGCAGAATTTTGTTCTAGCTAGGAAAAATAAAAATAAATATGGCCAGTATTTAGGGTTCAGTGGATTACTTGAGAAGAGAAGGGCTTGGTGGTGCAACCTGCCTGTGGAGTTTGCTGGAAGACCTGATGCTTCTGCAAATCTGCTACAAAAGCACTTCGGCTTTGTCCAGGCTCTGCTGGCAGGCAGCAGGGAGGCGGAGCACCTGGCAGGCCTCACTTTCCTCTCTGAATGTCCTGAGGCAAGGAAAAGCCCTCACAGACAGGGCAGGGGAAGGAGGCAAAGAGCTCATCTACCTTCACACAGCTGTGAAATTAGGGGATGGGCTCAAGCCTGCATTTTTCCAAATGCAATAGTTCTGTGTCTGCATTTCCCATCTTACTGGGGAGATCCCCCTGTTCCCACTTGCTAATTAAGCACTAGCATGGAAGTGTTGCCATGCACAGGTACATCACGACTTGCACAGCAATGAGAAGGCTCATCTTCCGTGCACTTGTCACTGGTGTATTTTAGATCTTGGCATGGCTGAGGATGTTTCCCCCTCCCAAGTAGTCACGCTGTTATGACGGAGAAGCTAAAGGGCCCAATTACCTACTCCTATGATGTTGTTTGTGAAGCAATTAGAGCTGACAGAGTGTGATTAAAACCACGAAGTTATTACTTTACTTCTTGAAGCAGGAGGGGTGACTGTTTACAGATGAATACGCACCAAATCTACAATGGGAATAATTCCCTCACCCACTAGGTAATCTCCTCTCCTTCATTACTGGCTGAAGGTATATAGCTGTATGGTTTTTTTTTGCGCATGAATTAACACTTGTAGCTAACAGCAGTAAGCTCACAAATGGACTATTACTTTTTATGGCCTTTTAGAAGAGTCAGCCTAATGGAGCAAAACCGTTAACAAATTAAGATACATTTGACAGGGCTTCAAGCTAGAATCATAACCCAGGAGTCAAGGTTTGGGAATCAAATGCAAAGATCTCTACAGAACCTGTGTGCATCTCAGCTGGCGTCTGGTGGGGAGTGCTAAACTGCAACAACAAAACAGTTAAGACAACAGTTTTTTGTTATTTGCGAGATTTTCTGACTTCCTTTAATATTTGCAAAGAGCCTGTCACATCTGGAGTGCTACGGGATACAAAATAATAGCACTGATAGTCATAGGAAACATCAGTGGCCTTTAGGTGGACAAACAGCATCTACAGCAACGTAAATATCTTGGGCTTTGATGATGAGGCTACAGGAACATCTGATCTGGGGACAGTCTTTAAGCCACGGACAGAATGTATCAGTGCAGATGCAGGTCTTGTGGTGTGGGATGCCTGAGCAAGAAACAAGTTGGCAGTAAGGGTGGCTGTAAGATGCCAGATGTGTTTAGAACAAGGTTCTTGCTATAGCAGGCGCCCTGCAGCAGCTTGACACATCGTGGGCCTTCTGGGGGAAGCACATGGCTTTAGCTGCTGGCTTTTTAGTGCAGGAGCGGAGGTGGCTTGGCCAGGGCTGGACGTGTGCGGGAGTTAACATAGAGCAGCTGTCCACCTTGCAGCTTTCTGTCTCTCCGACTCCAGCTTTCAACTTATAATTCTGCTTTTTCTTTGGGATTGTTGTAGTGCCTAATCTCTTTTACTTCATCAAACCCCATCTCAAAGGAAATCTTTCAGCCACCTCTAGCCTTTCCCTCGTTTTGGAGCTGGCTGATGGGGCGTTTGAATCTGATGTTGCTTTATTCTCCATCTCACCTTTGTACAACTCAGCCCTGAATGTGATAGGACAGAGACACAACACACACCTCAAAGCCCCAGCATAAGCTGTAGACTACCAGGGGACGTTTCTCCAGTGCATTCCTATTATTGGAGCTTGTTGACTGCAAGCAGCATCACACCAGGCACTCACATATGCTCCTATTAAGGAGGTCAGCCTGTAGCACGGGTTCCCTGATTGCTAAGGTAGTTACTAACTCACAACACCCAGGCAGTGGCATTTAAACTTATTTTTCTTTATTTTATTATTTTATTTTTTCCCTATTTCAAATCGTCTCTTCCTCCCTAGGCTTGCTAAAACTTCATCCAGCGGAACGTGAATTCTTGTTCTCCTCCTAATACATTGTGATATTCCACTAAGAACATCCAATGATACAATTCCAGCATAATTATATTTTCCCCATAGGTGTAAAATGTGTCTACATCAATAGCTTATTAAAAGAGTGTAATAAAAATTATGACCCTGCAATTCTGCTATTAATATAACAATCCAGAGCCAAGAAAACTCCCTGATCCTTCTTACGCATCTGCTGTAACATGATACAAGAGCAGAACACCTTAAGCCAGTTTAATCCCTTCTTTTCACCCTCTAGCAATATACGTTGGCCCATGAGAGTAACATGAATTGAAAGTTTAATTTATTAATATGCGATAGTGATAATGTCAAAAGAACAATATATAAAAACCCATACAGAACAGGATTACACAGCACATAGGGGAAAGCCTAGAGCTAATATTTAATATAGCAAAACAGAGCCAAAAATAACTTCTCATCCAGGGAGTGAAAGTGGGAGAACCGTGCGAGGGACGGAGCCGTGCAGGAGCCCAGCGAGCAGCCCTGTGCCAGAGCCACCTCTGCCAGAATCTGCAGGGGTCGTGGTGCTGTCTGGGGCAGTGACCGGAGCTCCCAGCTGCCAGCTTGTCCACCTTAGGCTTCCACAGCTCCAATTCAACTGCACAGAGGAATCCATGCAGCAGGCACAAGTGGCACACGTGGAGAGCAAGCCGTGTCCAGTGCACAGTGAGCAGGAAGCCTCGTGGCTCAGTGTTTCAGTAAGTGAAGCATGAAACCAACTGTCTGCTTCAGCTTAATTGTTCATTTAAGCTTGGATGATTAAACTTTCACTAGCAGCCAACATATCCTGCAGCCTTAGCAGGGATGTGGACACATTAATGTTTCACAAGCTTCGCCTTAAATGAGCAATCTGCCCTATAGTCTTAAACCAGTAACATTCCTGGTAGTGGAAAATGTTTCAGCATCCATGGGGCTGGCAGGTTTCGAACACTTTCTAGTTTGCTTCCTTGCCCCTTCCCTAAAAGAAGGAACAGGGGAGAACAGATGTGGAGGAGTAAAACCCAGTACTTCCCCAGCATTACGGACCGTGCAACCTGCCGCTTCCATCAGGAGAGCAGAACTCACCCTTTGAGGAAGAGCTGAGAGGGCTGGGAAGGGGACAGGTGCCAGCCAGGAGCTGCTGTCCTGCTCAGTTTCCTGCTCTGTCGCGGATTTCCTGTGATGGACTGAGGTTCAAGCTGACCTCTAGCCCACCTGCTGCTCAGCACCGACACACCCCTGTGTATGACCAAAGAAACTGAAGCAGCAAATAAGTGAATAATGCTCAAAATACAGGACTTGTCTCTGTTAATTGAAGAGTTGGAGCCTAGCAGAGAGGGCTCTGTTGACTGCTCTACCTGTAGATGCATCATCCTCCATCCAGTTTCTCTTCCAACCTTTCCCATCTCTGAGCTCATTGCTGTCCTTCCCTTTGCTGGAGTTGATTGCTCCCTTCAGGGCATAGCCTGAATTAGATGAGCCAGGTCAGCCTGGCAGAGCTCTGCTGCTTTAAGGTAACTCAGCTCCCCTTGAACATCACGCAAGATGCTCAGCTCTCAAATAGAAATCATCTCTGAAAGGCAGGAGGAGGCTGTGGAGATGAGAAATGAGGGCAAATCAGGAGAGATACCACTCAGTTGAACGCTGGCTATTGGAAGAGGATGTCTGCCCCCAGCCTGGCGCTGCTGCATGCTGAGGATCAGAGCCCGCAAGCTTGATAGGAGAAGAAAAGCAGTTGGGATTGCCGCTCCAGTCCCCTCCTCCCCGAGAGGAGCAGATGGATGAGGACAACCACAGCAGTAGTTCTTGTGCAGGTCAGCAATCACCTCCCAGACCAGACTCATGCCACTGGTGTTTCTCAAGTGCCAGAGGCCAGATAGGTTAGCACAGGTCACAGCTGGCCTCTGTGGAGGTATAATGCTACGCTGCCTGCCCTTACACATGGGGCTTCCAGAATTTATATGATGCTTCTTGAAAAACTTTACTTATAGCTGGTTGGCTAAGTCACCTAGAGTCTTTGCTGTCACCTAGGGTGACACGGTAAGCTCGTCCTGGCTTGCTTTCCTGCCTCTGCGAGGAGAGCAGGATCGGGATGGAAACTGTGCTCTGCCCAGCTGCTGCTGCCTTTCGAGGCCTTTGTGACACTTTCCTGCTGCTCTCTTGTGGCTGCCATTGCTCTGCAATTCCCTGTATTGTGGTAATTTCTGAGTTTTATTTTGACACTTGTGTTAAATCAGTGATTATATTTTGCTCCACTCAAGCCCTGTGCAGTGTGTGCCCGGGTCGTGTTAGCAATAGCCTCCTTGTCCGACTGCCCCTTGCTCAATGAAGTTTGGAGTTTCGGGGAGAAGGTTTGCAAAGGGCGCTGCATACAGGGTGTGGGGCAGGTTCCAGTGCAGCTGTGGCTGGCCTCTAGCCTTGGTTCAGATACCAGCCATGAGTGTGAACTCTAGACCAAAATGACCTCGGTGACTCCTTCTGTGTGATGCTAACGGTGAAGCCAACCTGGGCTGGAGACCTGGGAAGCACAGATATAAATGTTGATAAGGGTTGGACTCATAGACTGTGGCAAAGTGGTTATGCTTGATCTTAGACCGGAGTTACCTGGTTGGATCTGTACATTCTAATCCCTGCCAGAGAGGAAGAATGGCACATCCTCAGATAGAGGAGCTAACGCTGGGGACTGTGCAGAAAGTATTTGTCTCATGGGTGTCTCTATGGAGTCACGTTCCATGGCCACATAGACCAGAGGAAGGTGAGGCTGGAGGAAGATAAGTGATTCTCACTGGTACAAGGAGTTTTATCCCACATTTACATCAGTGGGTCCTCAACTGATTTCTGCTCTGCCACTAGGTAAGCAGGAAAAAAAAAGAAGAATTTGGTTTGCATGGACATTTCTACAGCAGTTTCTGTGGTTTAAAATATCTCATTGTATTACATCAGTCAGATGTGGGAGTATGGTAGAAGGAGAAAAAAGAGAAGTGAGAGAAAATGAAGAAAAGTGCCATCGTGTTCAGTTCAAATGATTCTACCCTGGGCTAAAGAGGGCAGAAGGAAAGAATGTCAGACAAGTGTCTAACCAACAACAGTTGAAAGGCAAACCTGAAAAAGAGCTGAGAGGAAACAGGAGGGAGTGATTCTGTAAGTAAAGGGAAAAAAAAAAGATTAAGATCTGACCTAGATACAAAGATCGCTCCCATCCTGCCCCCCATTTGCTGGGTCAGGAGAGGTAACGAGCAGAGCAAGATGTTCCAAGGATCACTGTGGAATTCCTCCTAGGATCTGAAGCCCACAAGGTTCCTGCTGCACTGCCTGGGAGCTGCTGCCTGCCTGCGTGCTGATGCTGCCAAGTGCTGGGGAAGTGCCTCATTCGCCATGTCCCCGTTCCTCAGCTCCTCACAGCACCAGGTAAAAGCCCAGCGGTGGAGGGTGATGTGTGTGGAGTGACAGGTGAGCGTTAGGTTAGCCCACAAGTGACACAGTTTTGCTCAGTGCTCGGCTTAGCAGCAGCATGTCAGCTCCCACCGTGCGCAGGATCTGACCTCCTCACTTCTTTGTGTACACTTTCCTCCTGCCCTGTGAAGGGTCAGGCTCTTGCCTTTATTCACCTCGAAATAAGGACATGTATCTGGGCTGAACAATGTAATCTAATGACAATCTGCCAGCAGGTGAAGAGTTTAAAAATATGGAGGATGTTTCAAGAGAAATGGCAGAAGAATAGAGCTAGGAGTAATAAAATGATGTTGAGGAAAAGTCACCTGAAAAGCCTCCTGGGAGGTCTGCTGCACCGAGGCATGGCGTTTTATGAAACTGTTCATAAATTACGTGAGCTGTTTGCTTTTTAAAGCTTTGTCGTGGAGACAGCCTTCCAGATCAAGTCACCTGTTAACTCCTGACACTTCCAGCCTCTTTTCTTTACCTGTTGTGCCAGTACCCTGATTACAAGGCTTTCTTACACTGATGTGTTAAGTCTGGTTTCCCACATGATCTGTGCCAGCAAGGCTTGCTCTCTGTGGAGCTTATTCACCAGAAATTCAACAAAAGTATTTATTGCTCAAAATTCACACTCTCTTGAATATTGATGTCATATACTGTGTCCTGGACTTGAAGTAAATTTTAAAAAGTGCCCAAAGTGATTCTACTTTAATTTTTTAAAGTGACTTGGGCACTCTCTCATGGGGAATCCATTTGAATTTGGGTCCATTTAAATTCTGGGCAAGGTCTGGATCTCACATTCCTCCAGCCAGTCTTGGATCCCTGATTGTAACTGAATCCAGAGCTTTGTGCTGAACCTCTCCAGTGTGAGCTGTGAAGGAAGAACACCCACATGGACTCTGTTGATAAAAACCTTTGGGTACTTGCGTGAGATAATTAAGTAATGTTAGGGGGTTTTGTGGAAAAGCGTATTTGACATTTGTTTTTTACTGATCTTTAGAGACTGACAGAGAACACAAAAAAAAGCCACACGTTACACGTAAAAATTAATCTTTTATCTGCTGGCTTTCATAAATGAGGCACACAATGCTTTTTTCCACTCCACAATTTGAGAAAACATTGATTTGATCTATTGAAGTGATGAATGCCCACAGAATAAAACCTTTTTTTTTTTTTTTTTTTTTTTTTTTTCCCCTGGAATGATGGCCTTGGGCAGATTAGAGCAGCTAGGTAAGAAATCCAGCAAGTATTTATCAAAGGCTTCTAAGACAGTGCAAACTCTAGCGAGTTCAAAAGCGAGAGACTTTTAGTCTTCATACAACTGACAGGGTCATAACGTTTCAAGAATGCCAGGAATCCGTGTGGCTGTTCCATTAAACACCCCTGATTAGTGAACGTGCTGATAAACTTGAGAGTCGGAGGTCAGCACTGCGGAGCCGAAGTTACCCCAGGTATCTGCAAATGTCTCCAGGACTCCCGACCCCCTCGCCCAGTTAACCCCTTCCACCACTCCTCACATGGAGGCCCAAATTGGAGCGTCTCTGACACTGCATCTCCCAGGCAATTCTGCAGAGATGTTAAGAGTTATTTTGAAAATGATGGAAAAATGACCTCAGGCACCTCCCATGGAAATGTTCTCGACAGCTGGCTGTTCTTTGATTTCAGCTCCAGCTCGTAGTTAATGTATGTGCAAAACACCATGTTGCCACTGGCTCATCCAGCCTCTCTCCCATCAACTTCAGGTGATACAACGATGGCAGCAGGCTGTGCATTAAAATACCTCCAGAGCTATCAAATTCCAAAGAGGAATGCAATTTCAAAATACTCAGACAGGAGCAGTTGCACCACCCTGTCACCATGTAAAGCCCTCTGCTTTGTTAAGGTTTCGTTGTAAGAGCTATGTCTACCCTGCCAAGTGCCTGTAACAAGCAATTGGGAAATCCAGCAAACACGGGCTCTGTGCCCGACTGTCGCTTTCCAGGACACTGGTTCATCTGCAGCACAGTCAGGAGGATCCCAGGAAGGCTGAATTATCCCAGCAGGATCCCAGCCCATTTTTCAGGCTGTTGCCCTAACTGGCAAGCCCACCCCGATGCAGTGTGGACATTGCTTCTGTCTCAATTTCCCCGCCAGCAGCACAGAGCTCAGGGTTTAACCAATCCTGCAATATACGGCTTTTCATTCCACGCTCCGATTATGAGCTGCTGGAGGTACTGAGGATTCATCTCCTCCGCTGAGGGCCACAGCGTGACCCCATCAGTTTCTTTGAAAATCAATAGGAAAATGTCGAGGAATGCAAAGGAAGCAGGAACAGTCAAAGTAAAGACAAGTGATGTCCTGTAATGGCTGTAATGATTCTGAAACACACAAGGTCACAGATAATTAGGAACCTAATTCTCCTTTGAAAGAATCTGTCAGGTTACTTCCCTACCTCAAAAACAATTGCTGATTGATGTTATTTCTGGGCTAACAAACTCATTGAAGGTAGTCTGAATGGAGGTTGTATGGCCCTTACTATCCAGGTGGGGTTAGGTAGTCACAGCTGGAGAGTAAAACCCAAGTAAAAGAGGTTTTCATTGCTCTAGTAATGGTCTTTGCAGGACAAAGTGCCTGGTCCCAGGGCAAAAGCCTG
The DNA here is from genome assembly GCA_013399715.1 of Alectura lathami. NCBI lineage: Eukaryota > Metazoa > Chordata > Aves > Galliformes > Megapodiidae > Alectura > Alectura lathami. The sequence goes on from VXAV01001787.1 coordinate 327,271, forward strand.
CAGAGAGCTCAGGGCACTTGGGGAGGCTGCGCAGGCATTATCTCAAGCTTTACAGAAGGAAACAAAATTGCGGGTCTCTGTTTCAGGGCCCTCGGAGTGTATTGCAGTTAACACATCAGGAAGGGTGACAGAGCTCTGCAGCTGCATCTGGTAGGACTTCGAAGCCAGTGTGTACCAAGATAGGCTCAGTGGGCTGGTCAGAGATGCAAAGCAGGCAAATTGGGAGCTAATGCGTCAGGCTTCTTTCTGTCTACAGCATTTCTACCCACTTTTTTTTGTTTGTTTGTTTGTTTGTTTGTTACTTCTAATTGTAAAGAGTGAGGGAAGTGCTGGTCTCCTGCAGGAGAGGGGGAAAGGGTTTTGTAACTCCTGGAGCAAGTAAGTCAGCTGAGAAGCAGGGCTCCTTCCCTGGCCTCTGCGTGTGCCCGGTGCTGGCTGGAGGGCTGCTGGAGCTCACAGCAAGGGAGCTGTGGCCTGGGTCCAAAGCCAAAGCAGCTTCCAAACAGTGGAGATGCAAGGCAAATGTGGACTTCAGCACAAGCGTGGGTGTTAGCTCAAAATGTATAACACAGTCCACCCACAGCTCAAAGGCCAGGGCCACAACCAGTGAAATAGCAAACCCACAACTCAGAGGCAAAAACTTGTTATTAGAGTAGATGACAGACACAGGCAGGGCAATGAAGAAGAAGCTTTATGAGCTTCTCATCTAGGTGTGATTTAAAAATCACAGTACTTATGTACAAGGCTCTGAGAGCTTTCTGGTTATAAGGTGTCTTCATTTTTTCTAAGGCTGGTTCTTCAGCTTGTTCACAGCTGCTTCAACCTCAGCAGGTTCCTGGATGTAGCTATGGTTCTTTGGATCATTTTAACTTCAGAGATGTGGGATAGAGAAAGGCTAGAACATAAAAATGCAATTATATTTTTAAGGTCTTGAATTCTGCCCCATCCTGGATGGAGTAAGATGTGGAATTCAGGCAGAAATGAGCTTTTGGCTTGCTCCATATGGGTTCAGCTGGCAGTGAGGGTTCAACACAACTTAAAGCAGAAGTCCCCCTCCAAAAAAAAAAAAAAAAAAAAAAAAAAAAAGATTCAAAAGCCAGCTGAGATTTCTGCAAAGTGTCAGCAAAGAATTTACCTCACCCCTAATTTACACAACTCAGACACTTAAAAAGCAGAGACATGAGTAATTAGGCATACAGTAAACTTTACAAGACTGTCTAAACTTGCCTGTATGGTTCTAAGTTGTAGAGTACATATTTCCTCACATCCAGGTATTGTTTTTGGCAAGTTTTTTTGTTGTCTACGGTTGAATCATTCGAACAAGAACTGTAAAGCTGCAAATATAGTCAGCTGTAGCCAGAGCACACGTGAGCCTGTTCCACCAGACCAGCGCTGGGTTTCTAACAGGGCAACATGCATGTCTCTGTGTTGGGAGTGTAGTGAACATGTAGGTGGGGGACACGGAGTGGAGACACAAGTGGCCACAAGTGACCTAGCTCAGCTGGGCATTTAGTAGCCTGGTCTTGGTGCCAGCCCTGCTTGAGCCAGCGTAAGGGAGGGTGGGCAGCAGTAGCAGGTTCTCAGGGTGGGAAATGAGAAGCTGGTCACAGTGTGAGGCAGAGCAAAGCCATTTTTTTTCCCAGATGAAGCACAACAACAGCTGGGAAACCATGTGCAGGATCTGGGGAGCTAGCTCAGCTCCTGGAGAACTTGCACATCAGCATCCCCATGCCTGTGACTTCCTTGACATGACACAAAGACAGCGTTACCTCCCCTGGGAGGATAATTTCTCTGGGGACGGTGAAGCACGCTGAGTCAGCTGATGGGAGATGATCTCAGGGCATGTCTACTCCAACGCCGTGAGAGTGCAACTTCTGCAGATCTTTCTGCTCAGATAGGCTCCCACATGGGCTGCATTCCCCAGATCTCAGCTACTTGCTCGGAGGCTGGGGCCTTGTATGGCCACGTCTGCGTTGCTGTTAATTTGCAACTAACCCCATGAATGCAGCTGAGCTCTGCTCTTCCTACAGCTGTACCCCCATGTCTGCTGCGCAATTACATACCTGTGGGGGCATGGGTTTCAGATGGTCACCATCGTATTGCCTTTTTTTTTTTTTTCCCTGCTTTTGTTGTTGTTATTGCAGACTGCATTTGGAGAGGGGCTGTGTTATCCACCCTGGACTATGGATTACTGTCAATGCCCAAATGGGGCTGGTTTATGCTCGTGCAAGACCAGACCTGAACACAATATGTGTGTTTGGTTTCTTGTTTCATCCCCTTGCATCCATTCCCATTCACAAAGATCCCTCCTACATCCCTGCATAAATATTGAGAAAGCCTGAAAGTGAGAAGAAATGCGGCAAATTATAAGTAGGCACTTTTAGCTCTGCAGTCTCTTTACTCTGATGTTTTCCCCCATCATTTCAGTGGATGAGCCTTTGTCCCTAGCCAGTACCACATGAATTGGCAGATGTACGTTGGATATGTATGGGACTGAAGCCTGGATATTTTCTAATATAGAGCTTTGGTTATCTTTTCCATTTCTCTTTGAATAAAGGGCTGCTACTGAAGGGGAAAATGGAGTCAAGATATGTCATGTGTGTTTCCCCCCTCCAGCAGCTAATAATATCCTGTTTCAGACAGCATTCACTCTCTTCTCTCCCTTCTATTATTCAAACATTTTTTTTTTTTTTAATTTCTTATAAGGAGCACAAACATAACTTTCACTCCAGCACAAAATACTTTGAGTGCTGTTATTTCACTGTATGCAGTTGACTCTGCTTCCCAGCGCTGAAGTACCTGGACACCAGACTTGTCGTGAAGATTTCAGGCACATTTTTGTGGCCTCATGGTTCTTTCTTAGTTCCCAAAAAGAAGAAAACCTATTTTTTCATCACCCGCATTTTCATCTTTTCTTAATGTCTGTAGCATCCTTCCAGACATGTTTCTGCCTGCCTGACCCTCCTGTCAATACTTATTAATTTCATGGCTATCTTTTTGAGTGTGTTTGGAAACAAACAGGAAAAAGTTGCCCAAAGGTCAAGAATGAGCCAAGGGAAGCGAAACAGGAATGACCACACTCCCTGCAATAGTTGGTACTTCTGTAGGTTTTCCTATCGTGCTCTTAAAATGGGCTTTACAAACACAGGTCTGTTGAACATCCCCAAAGAGAGGGAAGCTGCTACCGGAGTGCAGGAGCTGAGGAGACACAGAAGCGTTACAACCGAAGTCACTGGGAGAGGTGGCAGCCCGAGGCTCCAAGCACCAAGCACCAGGCAAACTCTTCTGATGGAGTGGTGTGACACAGATCTCAGGCAGGGTGAGGGCTTTAGCTGCTTAAATAACCATCCTCTGAAACAACCCGGGATAACGGTGCTGCAAAACGCGGTGTTACAGGCACCAGTACCAGTGACGGCACGGCAGTCCCAGCCTGCAGATGCTTTCTGCAGCTGTAGCTTTTGTGGTTAAAGATGCTTATTAAGTCAGTGTAAAGCGAGATCTAGCTACTGCCTTAAAATCGAGAAACAAGAGGTTTTTTTTTTATCTAAGAAAACCATAGCAAAGGCTGCTTGCTTTATTTTTTAAATTAACTTTATTATTATTATTATTATTATTATTATTAATTTTG
>VXAV01001787.1:332946-349670 GCA_013399715.1 Alectura lathami
CAGCCCCTCGGTGCGGTGCGGGCCGGGGGACGCTGCCCCTCGGAGCTGCGGGAGCCGCAGCCCGCGCGGCTGTTCGTTGCTGGCGGTGGTTCTGCGGCGCGCCTGCCTTGTGCTTTCTCTCCTCAGGCTGAGAACAGGTTGTCACCCGCCAGCCGCGTGCTGTGGGCTCCGGGAGACCGAGCCGCTGGAGCCTGTAGCAGCCTGCGTCTGACCAGCCGAAAATGAAGACTGTCCTGATGGTGGCGGAGAAGCCTTCTCTGGCGCAGTCCATCGCCAAGATCCTCTCGAGGGGTAGGAAGGCAAACGGGTTGGTTTCAGTCCCGTTCTGGTGGTGGCAGGATGGGAATGTCCTGGCAGACACGGCTCTGCCGAGGGAAGAGATGTTCGTTGCACAGAGGCCAGCTGCCTGATGCAGGGGTCTGCAGACCTCACTGCAGGTGAAATGAGGTTGAGAAGTACCTGAGCGAGACACCTGGTTGTCTTTAGGGCAGCAGGCACCCGGGAATGGCGGCTTAGGACAGGTTCCAGTTCATGAAATAGCTGGGTAGTGCTTCGTTCTGTGTTCTTCTGTTAATGTGCTGATGCCTATTTGACTCAAGAATAATACAATCTGGTTGTGTGCTTTTGTGCAGCTGTAGTGTGTGTTAGTGCCTGTGGTTTCTGCAGAGTGTCAGCCAGGCGGCAGGTTGCTGTTTGGGATTTTTGAAGCTATGGTAAATATTCTATAAATCATGTGGAAAACAGAATGAGTTGATTATAACTGTACTAGTCCAGAAATTGCTTAAGGATTTCCTGGTGGGAGGGAAAAGATAAAGGGGATTCTGGATAGTTTCCATTGAAAATGGGGTATGTTAGGAAAAGTCTAAAATGATAAATGGAAAAAGCCTTGATCAAACCGTAGGATTTTGTGATCACGAAGATCCCAGCTGTCAGACCTATAAAAAAAGATGATGGCATTTCACAAGAAATAATGGTCATTTCACCATTTTTTTTTTCCCCTAATTTTGTTGTTATTCATGATCTTATTCTCATAGGAAACATGTCCTCTCGCAAAGGACTGAACGGCGCGTGCTCTGTGCATGAGTACACTGGATCATTTGTGGGACAGAGTGCCCACTTCAAGATGACATCTGTGTGTGGTCATGTCATGACTTTGGATTTCATAGGTATTTGACTGTTCATTAAATGTTTTAACTGTTCTGGCTTGTAAAATTGTCAAGGACTTGATTATTGCCACAGTCAATGTTTTCTTCAGGAAGAGCACTGAAGAGAACTAGAGAGGAAGGGAGAGTGACACGATCACTTATCAGTTCTTAACTTTTGTTTGTGGCCCTCTGGCTGACTTCTTGTGTGACTGTGGGCATGCACCTTGTCCTTTCAGTACCTGAATTGTATTACTGGAAAGCGAGGGAAGTTCAGTCTTGATTTGCTAACCATTAAAAAAGTTTTGGTACTTTGGGTGAAAGGTGGTTAAGGAGTGCAGGGTCCAGCGGGATGTTCTCTGAAGCACCACACTATGTTACTGCCAGGTAGGGCTGTGGTGAGGATCACATGCAAGGAATGCTGTCACTAAGTTGCTCTGAAGTGTTGAACTAGACATGTGAGTACTCTGTTTCCTCTAATGCTAACTGCCTCACAAGTTTTGAGGACTAAATTCTGAGTTATTTACACAGTGCTTTAAAGAAGTACGTTGTCATGTAATTGTTAAGTGATGTTACGAAATTACTTCTGAGAAAGGGAAACGAACAAATGCACTGATAGGAGAGGGTGGTGATGCAGGATGCTGCCCAGCAGAATGGGGCTGAGACATGGCTGGCCACAAGTGACAAACAGTGAAACAGGCTGCGGTGTGCACCTTCTGTGTGCACTGTGAAAACAAGGAATAATAGTTCCCTCCCCTTGGCCTGATCAACTGGTTGTAGGAACAAAAGTTTTTTTTAATAGCTCACATTAACATTTCTGAAAGGTGTGTAGTATTTTTTTTTTTTTTCTTCTGTCTGTGATGTGTCAAAGTTGCAGCTGCAGTTTGTGCAAAGAACTAAGAGGTCCCATGGTAACCAGTAAAGATGTGTTAGGGTAGAAAACTTTCCAAGACAAAGTTTGAAAGCCAAGTGTTTTATAGAGTATTGTTTTGGGTTTCTTTAACTGTATATTTACAGCTCTACTTAATACACTTCTGCTTTTCAGGAAAATATAACAGTTGGGACAAAGTAGATCCAGCAGAACTTTTCAGCAAAGCTCCCACAGAAAAGAAAGAAGCTAATCCCAAGCTGACCATGGTGAAGTTTTTACAGGTATTTTTCTTACTAAATGTATCTGAGATGCATCTTTCTGTTGTGTTGTTGCTTTATTTCATCTGAACATACTTCCTTCAAGGATTCATTGTCCTTATTCTTCCTCTGTTGAATACAAAACATTGAGACCTATTCTTATCCATCCAAGAAAAGTGAAATTATTCTGTAGTTCTGGAAAGCAATTAAAAAAAATTAATAAATTCCAAAGAACGGTGTTGCATTTTGCTATGAATTAGCCTGGCTTTTTTTTTTTTTTTTAATTATGGTTTTCCTAGCACTGCTTAAGAACCAGAAATGTAACCCTCTCCCAGCTCTTAGAGCGAGATGACGATCTTCGCTCTAAGATAAAGAAATGGAGTCTCTCTTCACCATGGATAGTTTTCTGTTGGAGGGTAGTGCCAGAGGGTTCCATGTCCTTCAGAACATTTGCTGCATACCTTCCCTCTGCTAAGGCACAGCCATCTGAAGGTACTGATTCTCACGTTGCAGGTTGTTGAGTGATTCAGTTAGGTATATTCTCCCACTTCCCCGAGGTGGGCAGTATCTGGCGATACGCTGTACAATGCGCTGCAGTTCTTGAGTCAAGTGGAAACGATTGCATTCCTAAATGAGGGTTTTCTGCCCTGCAGGAAGCAGCTTTTTGTCAAGGTTAGATCTGTTCTTTTAACTTCATTGGTTCTTACACTGCTTGAAATCTTTACCTTGTTAAACTGACTTGTGCCATTGCTTTCTGGTTTTTTTTTGGCTGTCAATATCCTGCTCAAAATCAGAGCATGCCCAAGGTTGCTTGGGCAGAGTGGGGAAGGAGTTCAGGAGGCTTCCACTGCTTGTGTTTTTTTTTTTTTTTTTTCAGGACCTGCAGAAAAGCAAGCTGTAGGNTTTTTTTTTTTTTCAGGACCTGCAGAAAAGCAAGCTGTAGGCAGACTTCTGGTCACATGAGCCACAGCTCTGTTCTCTCCTTGAGCATTCTTTAAGGACATGCAGATTTGTAGTCAATTTTGCTATATTTGTCCAACTCTTTTTGCACCACATAAATTCTCTCTAGAGCTTTAAAACAGAAACAAAATCTGTACAGTTATTGAAGAGTTTTTTTTGTGGTGCTGAGAAGTGTGCTAATTCTCTTACAGGTGGAGGGAAGAGGCTGTGATTGTATTGTCTTGTGGCTGGATTGTGATAAGGAAGGAGAAAACATCTGTTTTGAGGTAAGATTAAGACTCACAATACCATAATATATTCATTTGTGACATAAAGTATTACCAATATGTTGTTCTATGGATGTGCAGTAAAATTTAAACTAAGTTGAATAAAAATTTGAAAGCATGGAGAACCTTGGTGGGAAAGCTCATGCTTTTGAACTCTAAGATGTCGGTTAAAGAGCGGAATCGATTTCGTAGATGTTGCTCATCTGAGATGAATAAAAGACCTTAAGTGTTCAGACATTCCAGTGCTCTGAGAATCGGTCTGTTTCACAGCTGGTGTAGTTATTTTGTCATACTTATAAACCTTAATTTCTGTTATCCTTGGAACATTTGGCAATTAGTCACTTGTGAGTGTAGAGGCTGGCTCTAAATGTAAGCTAAAAGCAGGAGTTTGGACTCTGCATGTAAAAGATACAGAATAAAGCTTTGGTGCACAAATATTCTTCTTTGTTAAACATCCTATTCCCAGAAGTCTACATTAAAACTATTTTTTTTTCTTTTGTTTAAAGAAGCACATTTTATCAAGTGTTTTATCACAGTTACATAACTCTGCCTGACACTATGTGGAAGTAAACCCAGGTAGAAAGTGACACATTCACCAAAAATTCACTGTACTGCAGCTGCAGTGGTGAAACTCTTTGCTCTACGCTTAGAATAGTGCTTCACTTTCAGCAGTTGTGTTTAATAAATAAATCCTTCAATTTTGTGAATTCTTAATACGCTTCAGAGTGTATGGACAAATACTGTTCTTATCAGTTAATGCGCTGGCATGACATCCTACGGAATGGAGGAAATAGTTACGCATCAGCAAACATTCTGTAGGGAGTGTTTGGTTTGGCTTTCCATTACTTACAAAACCTGCTTCTGATCTTCATCAGGTTCTTGATGCTGTTCTTCCTGTTATGAACAAACCTCGCAGCACCGAGCGGACGATTTATAGAGCTAAATTCAGCTCCATTACTGACACGGACATCTGCAACGCCATGAATCATTTGGGAGAGCCCAATCGCAATGAAGCTCTCTCAGTGGATGCCCGCCAGGAGCTGGATCTCAGGATCGGCTGTGCGTTTACAAGGTGACGGCACAGTTTGCAGACAGGTTTATGAAAGGTTCAGGAGCGCTGCTCTGTCCACAGAATACACCTTTTAGAGAGGTAGTGGCTAACTCTGCTGAGCACCAAACCGAACAATTTTATGCAGTGAAGTGAAAAAAACTATGATGGCTATAACTGATCTGGAGAAAGTCATGGCAGCAGCTGTGGTACATTCTGTTTCATCTTCCTGAAAGTTTTTGCTTTTCATGGGAATGAGGATATTAATGTACGTGTTCCTGTATTTCTTTTTCTCTTAGATTTCAGACTAAGTATTTTCAGGGGAAATATGGAAATTTAGACAGCTCCCTCATCTCTTTTGGGCCATGTCAGACACCAACACTTGGATTCTGTGTTGAAAGGCATGACAAAATCCAGTCATTTAAGCCTGAGACTTACTGGGTGCTGCAAGCTAAAGTAAGCTTTACAATACTTGTTTGGTAAAACTGTTTTCCTCCTCATACACAAGGAAATGCACTTATTTTCATGTTGTCCATTCATAAATTTTGTAGCTGCTGACGAGAGTTCACAATGCCTACAATTTACTTGTGTGTTTTCATTCAGATCACATGTGTGTCACCACTCTCTCTGGAATAGATTCCAGGATGTCAGTTCTGTATTCAAGTGGTTATTGTGCGCTGCTTATAAGAATTCTTCAGTGCTAACCATCTAAGCTTGGTCTCAGCCAGAAAGACTGCTTAAAACGGTTTGCTTTTGTTCCCTGGGGTCTTTGGACTGACTGTGGTGTTAATTTGAATCCAAGAATTAATTCAGCTGCCAGCAAACATTGGCATTGCTGAGTATTGGAATTTTAAAGCAAATAAAATGCTCATTGTGTTAATTGACAATTGAGTCCTCTGAATACTTTGGCAGCTTATGGCAGTTTTATAGCTGTGCTGCTGTCCAGGCTCTGAGAGCAAACCAGCGTGGTTTTTCTGCTTGTGATGACAAGGATTGTTTAACCAAATACGGGGTAGATGGTAAGTTGCCATTATTANCATCTCTTTTCTGATGAATCTGATTAGTGTGTGTCATGCTAGGGAATATATGGTGCCTGTTTTCAGGGAGTTTCATGCACTTACGTTGGCTAGTTCATATTTACTTCTGTATGTGGGACTTAGACTGTGACCTACTTACACTTCATTTTTAATGCAAATAATTAATTTTGCTGAATCAAAGTGATAAGCTTTGAATTTCTGCCCATTTCAGCCTTTACTCTTCCCAGTATTAGCAGTAAATATAGTACTTCAGTTAACTGCAAGAACTTAAATTAATTCCCACCAACACTATTTTTTTTTTTTTTCCTTTGGTCCATTAGGTGAACCCTGAAAAAGAAAGTTCTCTCATTTTGGATTGGGATAGAGTGAGGGTGTTTGACCGTGAGATTGCTCAAATGTTCCTAAATATAACAAAGATGGCAAAAGAAGCAAAGGTAGGAGTGTTTACTAAATGTAGTGGGCAGAGCATATTTCACGTAAGGGAAACACTATTTAATAGTTCATCTGCTGTATATTGTTTTTTGTTAAAGAAGAGTGTAGAATATCATCTGCATCTTTTTTATTGCATTCAACTTTGTATAAATGATAAATAAAAGGCAAAAGGTTCTTGACTGTAGTTCACGTTATGCTAGTGTGGTCATCTCAACAGAAGCCCGTTGTTAATATTGACTTTGGAAATGATCATCATTCATGATAGGAAGCCTTCATTACTAAACCTGCTGAGAAATACAGTTCAGAACTCTCCAGGCAGACCTCTTATTTCCCATGAGACACTATATAAATCAGAATTTAATTACTTACATGGCAGTATTCCTGCAGTTAAATTTTTAATCATGTGTATGGAACAGCCTTTATAGCCAATTAACTTGTAATTCTGTTCTGTTCAATACTTGTTTGACAATATGTTTGGATTTAAGTGTTTACAGCTATCAGTGTTCAGAGACAGCATGAAGCTTATGAAAATCTAGATCCTTATAGTTAGGACCATTACTTTGGTTAAGCACTAAATCCTTGTAGCACTGACATATGTGCTGCTGAGTTAAATGGGAAGTAAAGACAGCAATAAGCTACCTTGCTGCATTTCCAGTTGTAGGTCTGATGTAGACCATAGCATAAAGGGACCTTAGGGCTATAACTTCAGGATTTGCTAAAACTGGCTCCAGTCGGATTTCCTAAAGTAAAAAATATATTGGTGGTTACTCTTCTAAGAAAAAACAACAACAACAACAAAACAACAGCACAGATATGATAAAAGCAGGTGAAGTTAGGTATACCACATGATTTCAGTCATAATGGAGATTATACATTTATCAGTTACCAAACTTCAAAACTTTTCCTGAAAAAATACTGCTTTCTAGGTAGAATCTGTGAGTAAAAAAGAGAAGGTGAAGCAGAGACCTCTGGCTCTGAACACAGTAGAAATGCTCCGAGTGGCCAGTGCTGCTTTAGGTACGTGTAAAAGTTCAGATTTTCACACTGATTTAAAGCAAAATACTTTGGCTTCTCAGCTGAAATAATACACAGTGTGATTATGGTCTTGTTCTCTCCTGTCCCAACTCAGGAATGGGTCCGCAGCATGCCATGCAAATAGCAGAGCGTCTTTATACGCAGGGATATATTAGCTACCCTCGGACAGAAACTACCCATTATCCAGAAAACTTTGACTTGAAGGGATGTTTGAGACAACAAGCCAATAATCCTTACTGGGCAGAAACTGTGAGTATACACAACGCAAAACCTGTACTGTTCTACAGGTTGTTCTCTAGTCTGTGTTTTGGAACATATCTTACCCGGTGTGTCTTGATCTGTAGGCCTCTACAAACAGTAAATGTCTGTGATGGCTTTTATTTACAGACATGGCAGCTATGGCTTTGATCTGAAAAACTTTTAACCTGACAGTAGAGACCTGTTACTTCAGCCTGTTTTCTCTCTCTTCCTTCTCCCAGGTAAAAGCATTGCTGTCAGAAGGCATTAATCGTCCTAGGAAAGGCCATGATGCAGGGGACCATCCGCCCATCACTCCGATGAAAGCTGCAACAGAAGCTGAATTAGGTATAGACAAATTGAGTAGTGTTAGAACGCTGTGAGGAAATCTGTTCCTTGAGTTTTAGGAGCCAGATTTAAAACCCCTAGCTTTTAAGGTAAAACAGAATTATCTGAAGTGCACAAACTGAAGAGAGAACAGACTTTATCTTAAACTTCTGAAGACAGTAAAGATCAGAGCTGATCTGCTCTTCAGTAATTGATCCTAGAAACCCTAAAACTGCTGAGAACAAGGAATAGCCAACTTAACACCATAATCCATACTTCCTCTTGGAGAAATTTGTCCCATAATAGTAGCTTCCAAGTACTGAAATTATATTTCTGCTTGAAATTCAGACTTCAACTGCATTTTTAGTTTGGTCTCTATGGTTTGTGTTCCTCATGTTAAAATGTAAGATTTAACTCTATGCTGTGCGCCCTTAAAAAGAGATTTAAAAGTTAAAAGAAAGTATATTGAATGTATTGTGTTGTGTACTTTCTGATTTTCAGGAATCACTGAAATAATCTCTGGTAGAGAAACTATGTTAGAACTTTGGGTAACTCTATAGGTGACTGAATGGCCATGTAAGATTTTTTTTAAAACACAGTAAGATGAAGTATGCAAAGCACAAAACTAGTAATTAGAAGCTTAGATTTTGATCATGGCAGTGTAACCTCTCTAGTATTTGATTTCTTAACTACAGATTGTAACTAAGGAAACTTTACTCTGAAGTTTACCTAAATTAGTGTTAAAAAATAATACCTTAGAGTGATCACTTGCAGGACTTCAACCTGACAATGCTGCAGTTGCCACTACAGTTTAGGATTTAGCTTAGGGTGGTCTCTAGTGGCACTAAGCTCTAGATTATTTTATTTTGTGTTCATGTATTTTTTTAATCATGTAAAAAAATCTTTTCTACTGTATCCTCCCATTCAAAACCATTGCAAAATGAAGAGACAGGCTGGCTGTGTTAGCAGTTGTTCTCCTGGAGCATCTGCATGTAGCTCCTGTCTGTGCTGTGCTAGTTTGTCAGCACTAGTTCAGGCAAGCTGGTTGATAACATCTACTTAAATAAATAAGGAAAAGTTAATATAGCACAGAATTCTAACGTGTGATTCCATGGGTGGGAAGTTTTGAAGTGGAAACTGGATGGACTTTTGAATCTTTTAGGTACCAAGTTTTCCTGTGATACCTGTGGAAATCTGATACCTCTTAGTGCAATGTAGTGCTGCGCGACATGATTTGTGGCAGTAAGATACTGTTTATCCTCAGGTGGGGATGGATGGCGACTCTATGAGTATATAACAAGGCATTTTATTGCCACTGTGAGTGCTGACTGCAAGTACCTACAAACCACCATTTCTGTCAGTATTGGCCCTGAACGTTTTACCTGTATCGGAAAAGTGGTCACTTCACCAGGTAAGGCTCGCCAGGGAGCAAGTAGTTAACTTCACTCTATTATTTTACCCATTCATACACTGAAGGGAGATAAAAGTGAAGTTTTGGAGGCAAGTAGAATTTAAGCCTTTCTTTTTTTCTAGAGCTATTAAGGTCACAAGGACCAAATCTTTGTCCTCGTTTCTGTACGTCTTTTACAGTAGAAAATGTCTTCTCATGCAGTAGTCTCAAAGTTTTTATGCTACAGTTACCAGTGTAAAGGTCAGTCTTTTCTTAGACAGCAAATACCTTTTGTAGTTTATATTATACAAGGACAGATTTATTTTTTTCCCTTGAGCCTCAGGGAGAAGCGTAATACCACCAGTAAGATTTTCATGGCAAGCTGTCCCAATAGGCTTTATTACATGAATACAACTTACTATTTGCATTTTCCTTTTTCAGACACTCTTCCTATCCAGTTGGTAAGACTTTTGGCACTATGCTTTCATTCAGTGAAAGCTTTTTTTTTTTTTTTTCCCCTCTGTATCAGCCAGACTCAAGTCATTCACAAAATAGTTTTGATGCAGTGTAATGAGAGATCCTGTCTCTTGATATACTATTTCAAATATTGTCTGCATGGAATGACAAGCAGCCTCTCAACTTTGATCTGCATAATGTAGCCCATGTTAAAATTATATCTTAGCCTTTTGAAAGCTGTGAAAATAAGCTCTCATTATTTTATGTACCTCTAGGGTTCACAGAAATTATGCCTTGGCACAGCATCCCATTAGAAGAGAGCCTTCCCCACTGTGAGAAAGGAGATCTCTTTCCGATTGGAGAAATAAAATTGCTGGAAAAGCAAACCAGTCCTCCAGACTACCTGACAGAGGCGGAACTTATCACTCTGATGGAAAAGCATGGCATTGGTAGGAACTCACTTACCTTACGTTATCCTATAATACCTGTATCAAGAGGGCAAAGGGTCTGAATCTCTCCTCTGAACCGCCTGGTAATGACCTTTCAGTGTTCGTTTGCATAAGTGCAGTAATAATCTTTCCCTTCAAACCACAATGCCTGTAGCACCTGTTAGTGGATGGTAGCTTCTCTATTTACCCATATTCCGTACACCTTCTTATCCTTATGCCTAGTTTCTGGGCAAAGCAACATCCTTCCGTGATCTGTCCTTGTCATTCTGTGTCATAAAGAGCTGAGGAAGAAGGCACCTCCCATTGTTGGTAATGATTCCTGACTTTGCAGGTTGTTTCGGCCGTGGTGGCTCCAGTAGTCCATAAATACGTTGTTACACAATTTATCACAATACTATTTTTCTTTTTCAATCTGACTGGCTTCCTTCAGTGCATTTTCATAAGCACATCCAGTCAAAACAAACATTGTCTCGTACTCCACTGTATTTTTCCAGAGTAAGTGATGGTGAGAATAGCTGCCTTCCCATTAGTAATTCCTTGGAAGAAAGGATTAAGGCTAAAACCTGTGTTTCAGACTTCTCAGAAATGCAAAGGAACACGTGTTACTGGATAGAGAAATTATCCACTGGAAACTGGGTAGCAGCAAAAAGGTATCTGCACTTTAAGCTGTATCAGAAGTGCTACAATATGACATAAAACCAGAGAGGTCAGAAATGAGCAGTTCAGTGAAAACTTTGATGGATATATTGTCTTCCTTTTTGCGGCAGGAACTGATGCAAGTATTCCAGTCCACATTAACAACATTTGCCAGCGAAACTATGTCACTGTGGAGAGCGGTCGGAGACTAAAGCCTACAAACCTTGGAATTGTTCTGGTCCATGGTTATTACAAAATAGGTCAGTTAAATGCTCTCCCCCCAACTCCATCCTCTTACCTTCTGTCCCCTTCAGCATGTCACTGTATAAATAGGGCTTTTGTCACTGTATAAATAATGTTTGTCCGAAGTGATGCGTCTAGAAAAGTACTACTAATTCCAAAAGCTATGATAATTAAAATGTGTTTGTTTATTTTGATGTCAGTTTATGTATGGGCAGTTTCCTACCTCTGTGTTTGGTCTTTCATTGCTGCGTCTCTGTTGCTGCTGTCTCTGGTTTTCTGTTAGATGCAGAATTAGTTCTTCCTACAATCCGCAGTGCGGTGGAGAAGCAACTCAACTTAATAGCTCTGGGTAAAGCAAATTATCATCAGGTCCTGGAACACACCCTTGACATCTTCAAAAGGAAATTTCACTATTTTGTGGATTCTATTGCAGGTAAAACTTATTTTGCATGTGAAATTCTCCGCAAATACTTAATCGTTGTAAAGGCATTACTAGAAAGTCCTTGCATTTTGGGTTGCTTGTAGAGGTTTAGGCTCACTGGAAGTTGTGCCAGGCCTGGTAATTCCCAGTCAAATGAAGTTGTTCTCCAAAAGAAAATAAACTCAGTCATGTCTCCAAAACTAGACTTCAAATGTATTTTGTGAGTGTGTAGTGGTGAGTTTTGAAAAGCTTCGGACTAGCTGAAGTACTTACCCTAGTGTGTTTGTGCATGCTTGTTGGAAAAGTCTCCATTTTTACAAAATCATCCTCAACAGGGAAGTGTGTTGTGAATAAACAATTTTAATTCCTACTACTTCTTCACAAGTCCTGTAGATTATTTTGTGCAAGGTTTCCTCTGAGGAGTTAGAATTCTAACACAAATACAATTATCTCTTCTGCAGGTATGGATGAGCTGATGGAAGTGTCTTTTTCACCCTTAGCTGCCACGGGTAAACCTCTTTCCCGCTGTGGCAAGTGCCATCGTTTTATGAAGTATATTCAGGTAAGTTCACATCATGCTTGTATTTTAAATTTCACTTGCTAGGTGGCATTGGTTAGAAACCCTTTTTCCATTATTGAATTTGGATTCAAATGTGGTTCTCCAGAACGTGTTTCCTGGGGAGGAGGGGAAAGGGTGAAGCCTGACAGAGTTTTTCCTTGCAGTACAAATCAGAGAACAGTCACAGTTGGATTTCCTGCAAGTTTTGAACCCTGCTGTCAATACAGATGTTCTGAAGATTTGCATTCTCTTTCCAGGCTAAACCGAGTCGTCTGCATTGCTCTCACTGTGATGATACCTACAGCCTCCCACAGAATGGTACCATTAAACTCTACAAAGAGTTACGTTGCCCCCTAGATGACTTCGAGTTGGTGTTGTGGTCGTCTGGATCCAGAGGAAAGAGCTACCCACTCTGTCCCTACTGTTACAACCATCCTCCCTTCAGGGACATGAAAAAAGGTAGGAATTACGTGAGCATGGAGGGATCACCCTCACTTGAAATAAATTAGGTACGGTCTATGCGATGTGCTCTCCAGCAGTTTTCAATGAGCCTTGCTTACTATAAAGTGCTGTTCAAGCTAGATTACAGATACCTAAAATTCATATCAAAATAACTGAATAAAATGTTAGTTGACTCATTCCTGAACACTATTACTTTTGCTGTAGTTGGCACTAGCAAATATTTCCAAAGACTGTGTAGTTCCTCAAGCCTGGAAATTCGACTATTACAGGATTTCTCTGAATACCTGCCTTACAGGGTTTTAGCTCAAATGTTAGTTACCTTTGCAAAAGATCCCTGTGTATTTTCGTGAATGTGAGAGAGGCTGCTGTTACCACACTTGATATGAGGTATAAGAGAGAGGCTGGTAGGTTTTGAATTATTGTTCTTGTTTCAGTAGCCCTGGAGTTTAGTGAAAGCTGTTTTCACTGAAATATCCAAGCCTTAGGTACTGCACAGTGGCATTGTCTGGGTGTTCTGAAAGCCGCTGTAGAAAAAACTTGGAGCAAGGGGTCATTGTGGAGATAAGAAGAGGCAGATTGCCATTTGGAGTTACGTGCTATTGTGCAGTGGTTTAGAAAACCTGTAACATACTAAGCTGTCAGTCAGTTCTGTGCCTCACTTCCTGCAAACTGAGTACTGCTGATGCAGAGGGTTCCACATGGTATAGTTTCACTCTTCTTCCACCAGGCATGGGCTGTAATGAATGCACCCACCCCACATGCCAGCATTCTCTTAGCATGCTTGGAATTGGGCAGTGCGTTGAATGTGAGAATGGGGTTCTGGTGCTGGACTCAACATCAGGTCCCAAGTGGAAGATGGCCTGCAACAAATGCAACGTGATTGTGCACTTCTTTGAGAATGCCCACAAAGTCCGAGTGTCACCAGAGACTTGCGATTTGTGCGATGCGGCCCTCGTGGATGTAGATTTTAACAAAGCCAAGTCTCCTCTGCCTGGCGATGAGACCCAGCATTCAGGCTGTGTATTCTGTGACCCTGTATTTCAAGACCTGGTGGAGCTGAAACATGCAGCCATGAGGCACCCCATGCACCGTGGGGGACAAGGGAAAAGGCAAGGTCGAGGAAGAGGTAAGGGCCGGAGGCCTGGAGGAAGACCCAACCCAAAGAAACCCAAGGACAAAATGGCAGCTCTGGCTGCTTACTTTGTATAACGGTCACACAATGCAACCAAATAAACTTGTTATAAAAAATTGTCTCTCTTTAGTTCCATTTCTAAGGATTTCTGGTCTTCATCACTTTCCTGTTCATAGAAGAGCTGAGGTGTGCAACAATCCAAGGTGAATCATGAAACAAATTCTGCTGGAGGATCAGTTAGTGACTAAGCCCGTAAACTTTTAACTGGAATTCATGTGTCCAAGTAGACCTCACAAACAGGAGGGAGACTAAAGAAATATACCTAAAACTGTTACTTGTGGCTGATAGAGGAAATTAAATTTTCCCCTTCTGTCATTTCCAGTGTCATTTGCCAGCAATACAAGCGCCAGGAGTATAAGAGCTGATGAAGATCACTGTTGTGCTGGTATAGTTTTCAGCTGTGGAATGGGGTTTGTTTCTTCTGACTTTGGATATTGTAATTACATCTTTAATACCAAGAGCACTACTTCAAATCTACCTCTCTGCGTAAGAGAATAATGCCAATAGACACGCAAAATGGAAAGTATAAATATGAGAAGGAATATCTGTCTTGAGCAGAGATTCATAAATAATGGTCCATGCAGCCAAGTTAGTATTTTTTGGTCAGTGGGCCACAGTTAAGCAAGACCTCCTGGTCCTTGCTAGAGGACAGAAAGAACAGCCATGTTCTTTTCCTCTGTTCACATAGCTAATCATACCTGATCTGATACGGTTTGTACTGTCTGTACCCCCAAACTGTCATTTCAGTTTTGTCATCCGGAGAAGTGTGACCATTTTTATATGGAGCTGTATCTAACCACTTGGTGCCATACTGCAAGATCTAATTGTACAAGTATGCAGTACTCTCTCCTTTCCTTCCTTGTGCATGTAGCTGATCGTGTCTGATCAAGTACAGTTGGTATTGTCTCTAACCCCAGAACAGTTTCAGTGCTCGTTGTGGTCGGATGGGAGGATACCGTCCATTTTATATGGTGCAAAGGCTGCTGCTGCATTTGCATGCAGAATATGCAGGGAGCAACTTGGCGCGTGATTCATTGGCAACGGAAAGGGAAGATGAGCCCCTGCAAAAGGTAACGTACAGCCCCGCTGTTCTCATTGGCACTGTGCGCAGTTACTGAACAAGAGAAAACAGAAAACGCTGCAGCCCCAAGCCTGTTCCTCTGATCAAACGTTTATACAGTTACAGCTCAGAGGTGACCTATGTTTCAGCAATATTACTTAAAATACCCAGAGTTAGGTAGAAGGGTGTTTTTTTTATTTTTTCCTGTAGTGCCTGTTTGTTAGTTTTTATCCTAGATATTAAATATTATTTCCAGCAAAACCAGACTATCGGCCTCTCCCTTAGCCTGGATTGATGAGTTTCTTTTCATGTCTTGAAGTTTATCTTGCTGTAATGTCTTAGAGACATAAAGCTTAGCAAAAACAATGGTAGTTTTCAGGGATGGCTGAATTGATTATTTTGTTAAAGTCCTTTCTTACCTCCTGTAGCCTGCTGGGATGCAGTAGGATACAGCTCTAAAAATACCTGTGTGCTCAGCTAGCTGCTGCTGCTGCTGTGTGTGTCACTGCCTGTTGGCTGGGGGTTCTGTTACACTTAGGATGGCTCTGGAAGAATGGAAAACCTGTCATTAGTCATTCCTTGTGGCTTTTGAGGTCTGTAGGAACACCTTTTTTTTCCAAATGTTTTTTATTTTTGCATTTTCAGACGAACTTTTGGTTGTAAAATCTCTTTGCTGAATTAACCCCAGTGGAAATTCAGTGTTGGGAACTTTCTCTCCTGCTTGGATTGAGTCACTTGAAGTGTTCTGGCACGTTTCAGTGGCTCCCTTGTAACTACTACAAATGGCAAAGGCCTTCTTTCTGAGAAACACGTTAGGAACCGTGAGCAGTCATCGAGAACCAGCGGTGCCAGTGCCTGAGGAATGCAGGCATTGCAGGATGTCCCTCAGTGGGCCCTCTGCTGTGACCTGGCACGCAGGCTGCTGGTGGCAATTGTCTCCAGAGTGAAGTGGACGGCAGGTGGAGGTGACAAGTGCTTTCAATTTCTATATAAAACACAGAGGCACCTTGTTGGGGTTGTTTTCAGAGGTACAAGAGAGCAAGAAATGTCTTCAAATGGTGAAATGGCTGGAGATGTGTTTCTAACATCTCACTAAGGTGAGCCCTGTATATACCAGGTCTATGGTTCTTACTGGAAAAAGGGGAGTAGCAGCTGGCCTCCTTGGAAGGCAGGTGCAAAAAGGTGGACAGGCAGTGCTCAGGAGTGTAGAGAGTATCAAAATACAGATGTTTTGGTCAGCTGATTATCTGGAAGGAAAAAGAGGATTAGATCTCTGATAGGAGCAGGGAAAGGATGCAGTACAGACAAAGCATCTGTCTGAATGTGATCAGTGGCCATTTTGGGGCTAGTAAGACTGAAGGGGTGACTTCTTCCCGTAACTTGGGTTGCTTATCTAAGTCATTCAACTTTTAAAAGCAGGGTTATAAAACCATTAACTGTGCTTATTCTTTCTTTTCAGAGCTCTCTGGCGATTTAAAGAAGTGAGAGGTATATGGTTTGTTAGTTTTTCAGTAGAATGGCGAAGAAAGAACAAGAGCCAGCATTGAAATAGAGATGGTTGAGGAGAGAACAAGGAATTGAGGTACTGCAAATGTTTGCAGCAATATTATTTCACTGTATGTGAACTAGTGCTTCTGCTTTATTCCGTCTTTCTCTGAAAGTCTTTTTTGATATTTGTTTAAAAAATTCTAAGTGGAAGTCATGAAAGGCCCATGTCTTATGGTACTAAAAATAAGAACGTTACAGACAAAGTAGTGAACTGTAGTTCTGATGTAGTAGGCATGCCGTGATTGCCCAGAGAGCTAGCGAGGTAAGATGAGGATTCTAGATGCCTGCATCCTACCGACTTCACTGGGGGTTTTGATACTTGATTACTTCTGTGGGATTCAGGATTTTCTTGGAAGATTCCAGCCTGGGAGGAGGAAGGTTCCCTCCTGTTTACCGACATTTGCTGTCCTAAGCCAGAGGTGTTCTTAAACGCGGAAGAAGTTTTGGTGGACAGGTTGACAATTAACAGCTGGTTTGAGAAACAGGTAGACTTGCCATCTTGCTCAGTCTGTTGGATTGGTGACATCTTCTTGTGCTGCTGTTGTAAAACGCACTGTGGAAAGCTGGCGCAGATGTTTTGCAGTGTTATGCGCAGCAAAAACTCCGGCATAGCTACACAATTGGCTGTTGCGACGCTGTTTTTACAGGCATTCCAGTGGGCATGGAAACCAAATGTGACCGCGAGCAATAGAATTT
>VXAV01001787.1:350546-363744 GCA_013399715.1 Alectura lathami
AGCGGGCACAGCGCTCCGGCCGGAGGCATCGTCCGTCACCCTGTGTCCTGGGGGACGCCTCGCAGCCTTCATCTTCGTCCCCCCGGGTGCCCGCTGCTTGGTAATTTGGTGAGAGTTTGGACGTGAGCCGCTCGTTTTGACAAGCCGATGCTTTGCCAGGCGGGAGCTGCCTTGCTGTAACCTCTTGGCTGCTGTTAGCTTTCCTCTCTGCATCCGTTTCCTGGAGCCTGGGCTCGTGGTACAGGTTTTGTGGAGTTCCCACCGGGCTGCTTCACCGAAGCATTCATCGTTGTAGGAGTGGAAAAGTGCCATGGGTCGTGCGAGGAGCCTGAGCAGAGGGCTGGCGTCGTGCCGTGGGGTCACGGTGAAGGCAGGGGTTAAGGGGGGGCTGGCTCCGCTCAGGTGCCCGAGCGCTGTGTCCTCATTGGTGGAATCTGATGTAGAGAGGGAAGGAGGTCAGACCCTGTTTTCTGTTCCTAGCTACCGCCAGGTTAGTTCATGAAGGCTGAATGGTTTTGTTGTTGTTGTCGCAAATGTGTGGGTGGATTTTAGGTACTCAAGTTGCCTTAAAAAATCTGTTGGCTTCTGTGCATACAGATGCTCCCAGACATATGTTACTTAGTTACATAGTGTGCTTAAACCTAAAGATGACAAATGCATTAAAACGACCTGATTTTGTTTGTTATTTTTTGAAGACCAAGGTGATTGCTGTGTTACTTAGTTGTGTTTTGACTAAATTGCTCTTAAACAAAACACAGCTGCTGCATTCCTAAAGGAGTTTGCAAATGGTCTGTGTACATGGGATTTTTGAACTCTGTGGGGCTAGCAGGGTTCTGGATGGGTGCTCTGAGGAGCAGTCTTGAACAAATACCTGTTATATGGCAGTCCAGCTGCCATGTGGGCCAAGCTAATGCTCTCTAAAATTATTTAGAGGCAGGTATGAAGCTGTAGAGGTACAGGATAGATTCTTCAAACTGTGGTTATTTTTAAAATCGTGCTTCTGGGTTATTTACCTGCTGATACTGCATTGTTCTCTAGGTGTGTGTTAACAAGTGAAAACAGAGAGTGCTGCTTTTGCAATGCTTCCCTCTCACCTGTCACTGCTGGTGTTTACACAGAAAAGAGCCTGCCCTGTCAGAAGCTGCATTTTTCACATACCTGCCCTGCAGCCAGTTCTGATTAGCAGCCTGCTTCGTGGGGCTTCTGAAGTCTCAACTGGCAAAAAAATATAAACAAGGGGGAAGGCAGCTAAGGAAAGCAACGCAGGATAAAAATGCAAAGGTCTACTTATTTATGCTTCTTTTCACAAAAGGGACTTTTCTGGAAAACAGAAATACAGGAGGATAATGTTTGTATGTATTTTCTTGTCTGCCTGTAGGCTCAGCAGTGAAGCAGCCCTGTGTGAAGCTGTGTGCTTGGCTGTAGTGCAGTGTATGTGAGATGTCAAATGTAGGAATCCCAACAGACTTACAGCTGGGTTTTGGACTCCTGGTGAAGAGAGAGCTCATTTTGCAGTCACAAAAATGCTGCAGGGCTGTCTTGGATTGACTTGGATTGATTCTTGCATGTGGGGGAAAAGACTGGCAGAGAACAAGGCCAAGACAGAAATCTAGGATTTCAAAAGTGCAGGCCTTTGGCTCATAGTCCACATAACTCAGGGCCAAAATTAAGGTCTCAGGCTGTGTGAGAAATTGCCAAACATCAGCTCAAGTCCAGCTTAAGTTTAAATAAACTTTTCAGTTAACCTGAATTTACAGGTTAAACCTGAACCCCAAATCCTGGACAAAAATAGATGAAGGAATGCAAACAAACAGAAGAAAGAATGTTGCTGAAGGTTTTAAGAAAACTTTTTTTTTTTCTAAAAAAAAAAAAAAAAAAAAAAAGGGATGATGTTTGGAAGACTTTTAGATGTTTGTGTAAAAGTTATTAAGGATGCAGAAGCGATGCCAGATTAGGAAGCAAGTTCGAAAGAGGTCAGTGTAGCTCAGATCCAGCGCTGCGCAGCTGCAGGCGATCATGGCAATAGCTCCGACACAGCAGCTCCGCAGGAAATCCGCACGCTTGAACCCTAGTGTCAGTGCATCCAGGTCGATGTGGCTGGGTGTACCCTGCTGACATCTTGCATCGATGCTGTTTCTGTATTTGCTGGTTTGAGACTTCTGGAACGCTTCAGCATCACAGAATGTGTTTTATGTGGGGATTAGCAGTGGTGAAGCAAGTTTATGGAGCAAAGTGCAGTTGGACATTGTGCTCGGTGCCCAGTTCTGCTGCTTGTTTTTGCACTGTCAGACACTTGATTCACTCCCACACAGGTGTGTGGGCCATGCCTTGGGCAGCCCAAGCTAATAAGAGTCCAGCAGTACCCTTAGCTGACGAGGCAACATGTGGTAATGTTTGGCTTGTCCTCCTGATTGCTTGGAGGCATGAACCCTTGTGTCTTCCTGAGGAGAAGCATTCTCCCTCCACCACAGATCAGGGTTTTGTTTAGGAAGAGAACAGGGGAGGGAATAACATATGTCAGGTCCATCGGTGGTTTCTGAACACTGCTGTTTCTCTGAGCCTGCATGCTTCACTTGTGTGGAAGGAGTTGGATATCTTCACTAATCTGAAATTAATTTTTTTAAACCATCTTCTGCAAATGTAGCTAGCACTCTGAGACAGTCAGACACATTTGCTTCCTTACGGGGCTTAAATTTAAATTTCTAATCTAGCAAAGTTTTGTAGACGTTTCTACTTTGAATAATTTAAATCAGTAGAACTGTCTGTCTTATGTAAATACTTGTGTAAAACTCTGAAGAATTGGGGCAGGCTTACGTACTCTTGTTTTGCAGAATTTTGATTAATACCCTTCTAGTTAAGAGCAATGCGTTACCCCAATCTGTGGAAATGTATCCGTGTGAATGAAAAGTCCAATGATTTCTTCCAAAACTTTAGAAGTTAACCTGATATTTTACTGTCTTCTACTGCAGCAGAGCACAAGATGGAATCGTAGCCCCGGTGCAGAAATTTCTCCTTTCCCTTGATAGGAGCAGAAACTTGTCAGACCATCCTGTGACGCAGCAGCCGAACAATGCGGGTTTCCAGCAGGCTTCCTGTTTGAGCAGACTCTACCTCAATAACAGTTGTGAGCGCCGGCTTTCCGTTGTGACCCCTCCCAAACCATGCGCTGTTTCATCTCTTAGCTGCCTCAGCATCCTGTTTTGTGTCTTTGTGCTCCATACTGTAATGCTTACGCCCAAGGTGTTGCCCTGGTGTCTTTGTTTTCAGCATTTCCCTGCTTTTAGAACAGCTAATTCTGCAATTCTGGTATTTTAATGTTTTACGTGATGTTAGCATGAAGCTGGGAGGTGGAACTTATCCTGCCTCTGGTTCACCCAATCTCTTCTAAAACTCCCCTTAGTGTCTTCTTCTGTGAAAAGTACTTCTAACCCAGCTGTTCATAAATCCCCTAAAACTTACTCCTACTTCTTAACCATGGATGTTACTGTAATGCACCAGTACTGCGCTGTGCTAGGCGCATGTTTGCGGTGTCAGTGCTTGCGATCTAGTTGTTTCAGGAGAGCAAATTTCGTGCGAATGCCTACAAACTTTTTGCTTTTCATGGGACCAGTTGTGCTCAGTGGTGAAAGCAAGTGTGGGTCAGCAGGAGCTGCTGGTGCGTTCTCATTAGTTTGATTCATAGTGTTAGAATTGGAAGCCTTGATAAAGTTAATGCACATGAGGAATGTAGCACTTTTCCTGTGTACTGGTTAGTTTTGTAAATTATTAACAAATAGGCTCTGGCAGTCTGGGGTGATGGTCAAAACCAGCTTGTTCTCTGTTGCAACTGATTTGTCCGCTGCTGCTTCAGGAGCTCATGTCCAGCTGTATTTCATTCTGCCAGAAAAGATGTGGAGCTCACACTCTGTGTGCACACTTAATGCTTTTTTGGCAGTTCTGACCTGCCTCCGACGGTCTGTAGAGGATCGACTGCGTGGTGTTTAAATTTCTTTGACTGTGCTTGGAAAAGAGAGATTGTCTTTTCCGTGACCTTGCGTATTCTGCTCCCGTAATCTGAGCGAAACACCCTTTCTCTTGCTGTTTGAATTGGGCATTAAGAGGAGAAATACTCAATTTTGAAATGAGAGATTGAGTGCTTTAATTGAAAAGGGATTTTTGTGGAATTAAGCTACTCCTGCTCTACTGTGTAGTTTTCCTTCCTGCTGAGGATGAAACGGAAATTGCAGGTGACTCTCCATTGCATGTTTATTTTAAAAACTGTTTGTTGATGACTGAAGGGCCTAAACAGATGGATTCTGGATTCTAAAGCATCTGCTTCTGTTTTTTTCAGAAGAAAATGTGGAAAAAAGCACTTGATGTAAAGATGGAATTTTTAAAGACTTGGAATTGTATGACATTGTTTCTTATATTTATTTAATTTTGTTCTGGTATCATCAGTGCTCGTCTTATTTTAAAACTTCATGACTCTAACAGGAGAAACAACTTCCCATCCATTGTGAGATTTCAGAGTTCTCTGCTGGACAGATACACCCATGTATCTGTGTATCTGCGGGAGAGAAACAAAAGTAGCAGACTGGAGAGAAAATGCTGAATACAAGCAGCTTTTGTTTATTAGGGAACTTGTGACCTGGTGTTATTTCAGCAGCGTCAGAGACTTGCTAGAGAACTGCTGGCATTTGCAGATCTGCATTAAAACGCTTTGCTGGTATGTGATGTTCTATAAACACGCACTGAGTCCGCAGCGATGAACTTTTGCTGTGGTGGCAATCTGTACTGTGTGTGCTTTTCTGGTGTTACAGACACCAATAAGAGCAGAAATATATCTTCCCTCTGCTCCTGCTGCAGCTGGCTTAAGCTAGAAGTGTTTGATGGCAGATATAGCATCTCTTCATCGTGCAGCCTATATATACCTCCCTATATATAGCCTACGCCTCTCTGTGTGTATATATATCTATATACGTAGATACTCTGAAAGGAAGAGCGGATTGTACAGTGGCAGCACTTTAATATATTGAAAGTGCATCAAGCAACTTTTTTTTTTTTTTTCCCCTGTGAAAGGTGGCAAGTGATCTTCAGACATAGCCAACACTGTTAGTAACCCCTTGTTCTTGTCTTTATACAGAGGTTTCCTGACATAGCTGCGGATGAGTGCATGTTGTGGAATGTGAATTATTTTCCTTCCCAAAAAAGTAAATAAACTTCAGAAGGCATTGTGTAAACTCTGGGTGCTTGGTCTGCTCTCTGCCAGGTCGCGCAGAGCTCGCTTCTCTCTGCTCAGAGTGCTGCAGAGTCTGCCCTCTGTTGCAGCACTCTGCTTTCTTGAAGCTGCCGTGGGCGTGGAGCACCGCAGAAGGTCTGTCGCGTGTCTTCAAGCCCTTGCAAGGAGTGTAGTCATAGCTGAAGCCCTGGCTGAGGCGTCGTGGCCTGACCCTGTGCGCTAGAGACCTCTGAACAGACTTGAACTGGAGGGGCTGAAGGGGAGAGGGAGCATCTTCAAACCAGTGACTTGTTCAGCACTCCTTGAAAGTGTTCTCGAGTGTCTGGTCACCCAAGTGAGAAGTGATCTCGCCAGGGTTTCTGGTTTCTGTAGAACCAGTGTTGCTCCCTGAAGGATGTTTGGGATCAGACAGTCTTACAGTTGATCTGGCATACGTGAATACACTATGGCTGGGATGACATAACAGCTGCTCTTTTTAAGTGAACCAAAATAGAGAGTTAAATTGAGCTGCAGCTGAGAAACAAAGTGAACAAGAAGAGAAAAAAAAGTTAACTTCTGCAACTTGTGCCAAATCTAGACTATGCAAAGCATCGTAATTGCTTTCTACTTCTGCATGGAACTTTATTTTGCCCTGAAGGTACATATACCAACAGAAGCTTTGCAAACCTTCACATTGTTTCTTTTAACGGTACAGTATGTCTCTAGTTGTCAAAAGTCTTTGAAGGAGGAGGATGGCATCTGAATTTGTGTTCTTTTTTAGCAGAAGTATGGTTTCACCCTTTGACTTGACACTTTTATCTATGCTCAGGTCCTTAAAATGAGACTTATATTTTACCATGAGTAGCTGGAGGTTAGGAGCTCTGTGTCCCAGCCTCTGGTGTTCTGACTTCAGCTGGTAGCTGCAATGCCTCATCTCCACTGTTACAACATGCATTATTTTTCTTTTGAATTTTTACTGTGGTCCAAGCACACCCTTTTTGTCAGCAAAGAAATAGCCTGTAGCAAAGAAATTCTAAGGCTGTTTACTACTAGCCTGTGTGGGCTGAGGCTAAGTAATTAGTGCCGCATGTGTCATAGAACTGAGGCTGGCATGTTTCCTCTAGGACTGTTCAGAGGAGGTAACTTCCTTGCCACGTAACACATCCCACCAGCTTCCCTCTTCCTCCCAACGCAGTTGTTTTCCCACTTAGGAAGCAGCTACAGTATTTCTGGTCCATGAAAACTGAATTATGCTTGGTTCAGCCTGTCAGCAGGGTGTCTTGGGCTTCTTTGAAAGGAGAATTTTAACAAGAAGTGACTTTCTTCCTTGCTTACAGGGAAGGTTTGAAGTCTGTTACTGTCACTGCAGCAGGCTTCTACTTTGCACCAGTTGCCATAGGTACTGTGTCCGCTTGCAGCTGCTCCAGCCGAGTGAGACCCTGGAGCTCTCCACCAAAGGAGCAGTTCTTACTTTTCTTTAATTACGTATTTGGGGAACTCTTGAAGCTCTGCTTTAGAGGATGAGCTTAGAACCAGTAAACATCTAAACTGAATGGTGGATACCATTGCCCTGGAGCTCCATTTACCTGAGCTTTATTAGAAAGCAGGCTTCCAGATGTGGTTGTACTAACATTAAGAGCTTACAGAATAATCTGGAGGTGTGCTCTGCTTGGAACTGAGGTTTGACTAAATGGTTAGGGTCATGTGTTTTTTTTTTTTTTTTAAACTTGTGTAGGTCCGTCAGAACCAACTGTCTGCTGATGCTGGCTGCATAACAAAATCCCAGCGAACAACCGTTTTCTGTTCTAGATTTGCAAAACGATGGGGATGGATAGAGAGGAAATGCACAGGAAGCACAGCTGAGTGAGTCCCTGAACTTCCTTCTTACAGACTGGGTGGCAACTGGACAGGGTTGAAGGATGTGACATAGTAACTTGCGAACCTTTTCCTTGTTACAGGCTTCCTTTAAGGAGAGCTTTATGTGGGACTTGTGAATCATTAAGCACGTTGCCTTCTGTTAAGGTTCTTTGTTGGGACCTTGTTCAGCAGGTTAGGGCTTTGTAAAGCCGAAGCCTACAAAGTTGCAATCAGTTCTGGTGCTGAGCTGTTAACCAAGGACAGATCTGAATTTTTTGTCCGCTGTAGCAGAAGAATTCTGTAGATGACTGAAGCTGTGTCTCTCTATGCATTTAAATGTGTAGCTACTTCTCTAAATACTTTTGTCCCTGTTCTTGGAGCTGGAACCTGCTTTAACCAATGCTTCTGACTTTCAGCAGCGTATTCTATGCATCTGATCATGTTTGTGTGTCTTGAATTTTCATATTCCTTTCTTTTCCACGTATAGAAATGAAAAGAGGAAGCAGGAGGTCTTATTTTTTTTCTTCTGGGTTGTCATATCCATTTCAGGTGTATTTCTTGCTTGACCTTTTAAAAGGTTGTCTGGTGCCATAGTGATTGTAAGCAGGCATTGTTACTTTTAATTCGGGTGGGAAAGGAACTGACTCTAAATGTATTAGTCTTTTTTTTTTTTTTTTTTTAATGAATCCAATTTCTGGCTTCCCATGCTGTGGTATGACTGCAGCTAGCGCTGAAAGGACTGCAAACACTTTGCCGTCTATTTGAAGTGCTGAAATGACTCATTAAAGTAGGCCATCATTGCTACCAAAGGCACAGCATCAAACATGCTTCTGTGAGCAGCCTGCTGACTAACACAATGCTTTCTGTTTGCTGCCGCAGGAGGTACGCGTACGTGGCTGTGAGGGTAAGACAAGGCCTCTCTTTCAGAAGCACAATGGCAAAATGCGTTTCAGATCATTGTCACAGGGAATCTAAAAGCTCAGCCTTCCCCTCCCCTCTCTTCTGTACATGCAACACCAGTTGTCTTTGCTGAACCTCTTCAGAGACCAGTTGCTCCCACCAGTTCCTACTCTCTGGCCAGCCAGTTTTATGCAGAAATTTTTAAATGTTTCCTGGCAAAACAACATCTTGTCCTTGACCTGCTGCAGGTGCCTTGATGTGTTATTTGCTTTGTTTGCGTGATTTGGTGCTTTGTGGGCACCAGACGCTTCATGAACAACAGGTAAAACTCTTTTTATGGATGTCCACGTTTATTTTTCATTGTGTACGTAGAAAATTTCTGGCGTGTGTGTCATATACTGTATTGTTAGCGCCAGCCATGGAAATACAGTGAATAGAAAATAGTTATTTTCTGCTATCGCTGTTTTGAAGTTGGAAGGAGCTTATCTATTCACACATTCAAAAGCACTGTAACAAGTGTGTGTTTCCTATAGCTTACGTAAAGCAGTGAGTAAAAAGGAGTGAGCTGGTATATCTTGAAGCATTATTGTGTTCCAGATGCTTTCCTAAAAGCTTCAGCCACAAGTCTTGGAGACTTTCTTTAGCCTAGTCCCCAGTGCCAACCTTCTTCCTGGGTGATTTCTTTGGAGAACTTCCAGTGAGAACAACATGAGGAGGGTTTGTAGGGCAGTACTGACCACGGCCCTCCTTGAGGAAGGAAGGGAACTAGAGTCCTACGTAACCTGTCTGGAGATGTACGCACCACAGCGCAGAGCTCCTGATGCTGTCTGTGGTGCTGCAAGCAAGAAATGTTGCGTAGTGAGTAGAAACAAAATGTTTGCATTCAGAGCCTAGAATTGAAGGTAGCTGTATGCATAGGAGAGCTGGGGAGGATGAGGTACCATCTGTGACAGAAGCGTGAGGCAACAGTTTGAAAACATGATTCACGTGCTTCCTCCTCTTCGTGTTCTTGAGAAAGTGCTTGTCTAACAGGATCTTACTAAACATTTATATGGATAAATATCAAACATATGGTTTCTTCTTCTAATTTACTAATAAAGTTGGAATTATTGGTTGTGTATAATGCTTTCTAATTCTGAGTTGAGGTCAGCAGTCATAAACATCGAGGTTGTAGCTCAGTTTAAACTAATGCGGTTTTGCTTTCCCTTCCTTTTCTTACCGGCAGAGGTGTTCCACCAGTCCTTGCAGCATCGCTGATCCACGCAGCCGTTGATGAAATTCTCCGAGCAGACCTGACTGAATTTAAGAAGCAAAGTGTGGAAACAGAGGGAGAAGGAGATGAGGAAAGGTTCACCTGTAAGTATACTTCTTCCTTCTGCGGTTTTCCCAGAGGCTGTCTGCTGGAAGACTTCAGCATGTTGAAATGTTTCCCAGAATATCTGGTTAGGCTGTCTGGCAAGCAGTAGTGAGCAGAACTTTATTTGCTCCTGCTGGGTATCTGTGGAATGGAAGGTAGCTGTGCTAGTTCTGTGGGCAAGGCGCAAACGTGGTGTCTGGAGCCCTGGACTCATTGTGAGGGTTGATTTTCTGGAAAGGGGAGAGAGTTTGTCTTTCCAAAAATAATTAATGACTGAGCATGTCCACAGTGCTTCCTGAATTAGTTAGTTAAGAACTTCTCATGCAGTGCCAAAAACCAAATCATTCAGTCTAATGAACAGTAAGTTTGGCTTAATTGATCTTTGGGACCTATCCAGAAAAGGATTTGAGTGTCTGGCTGGAGCTTTTCATTCTGTGCTCAGTGGGTCTTTACAGCTCTGCTCTGTCATGATAAAGCAGAAAAGTTGGAGATGCCCTCCTGTCCCTCTAGAATTTACAGTCTTGTGTGTTTATAAAGATAAAGACAACAGCTTAAAATTTGCATCTCTTCTGTTCAACTATGAGATGAGCTATTGACCTCAACAAAACACATTCTTAGACTTCCTTATTGCTTCAGTGGAAATGGCTCAGTAGGACGTAACCCGACCCAAAGCCTGGCTGATGCTTTTCAGCCCTCATGACCAAGAGTACAGCGATCTCTTACCCAGTTGGATGGATTTGCCGCCCACTTGATCTTTTCCTTTTTTTGTCTGAATAGGAATGGACTCTTACCACTAAACCTCGTGCATTTTGCTTGCGTAATAATATAATCTATGTGTAGATTGCCAGATGGATTATTTGGATCCTTGTTGTGGTTGCTTTTTGATGTAGTCAACTATTTGATAAGCCTGTTTTGTAACAGAACTCCAAAAGGTTTCCCTTATGTTTAGTGCTATACTGTCTTCCGTTATTGCCACCTTCTTTCGCATGACTCTCTGGAGCCTTGCAGAGATTGTAGGGGCAGAGTGCTGAATGTGTGCATGTAGCTCTAAGGAAAGGAACTTGAAGGAAAGGCAGGGTAAGTGATGAGGCACCACGTCTTGTTTTGTCTTTGTGCTGTCAGTGCTGGATGGAGAGTCACTGCAGCGCTGCTTCTTCAACAAGCTTCGGGATGTCTGCCTCGAATGGCAGAAGCAGTTGCCACCTCTGAGACCACTGAAGCGGTTCCTGCTTGTTTCCATCCATGCCATCCGTAACACTCGACGGAAAATGGAGGACCGCCATGTTGTCCTCCTGGAGTTCAATCAGCTGTTTGGTTTAGCAGTAAGTCTGGACAGCTTATCTGGGGAGATCAGTTTATTATTTTTCAACGTTGCTATAAACACAGTGATCTAGTGACGAGTGTTCTGTGAAGTGGTAAGAATTTGTCGCCACAAGGTATTTATCATGTCTGTGCTGGAGCTAGTACTTACTCTGTTTGCTAGGGACTAAGTAATCTGACTAATGCCCTGATAAAGAAGGATCTTGTGACGTTAGATTGCATGTCAGAAGTGATGGAGAGAGGTGGGAAGTTACCTACTGCTATGCTGGCGTTGTAGTGTTCTGACTGAGGTAACTGGTATGTTTTAATAAAAAAAAAAAAAAAAAAGGAGGCAGGGGAACCGCAGTTGAACAAGGACAAGTGCCAATGAATGAAGTTGCAGTAGAACTGCACAACTCTCTGCTGTTTCAGTTTTAGAATTTTCAAGGATATTAGGTTACTAACATCAAATAAATTAAAATAATCCCCCTGCAAAGTACTCATTTTATCCATTTTGCACCTGGGTAAACTGACTTAAATTACAAGTACCTATGCAGCTTCATATGGAAGAAGGCCCAGAATAGAATTTTGCTTGCTGTTGCCACTGTAGGAGCTATTTTATTTCTGAACACTTGTATTTCTTCCTGTTTCTCCCTCCTTGCAAAAGGATGACATCGATCGGGCTTACTTTGCGGTATTTGATGGCCATGGTGGAGTGGATGCTGCCAATTATTCAGCAACCCATTTACATGTGAATGTTGGGCTACACAAAGAGATTGTTAAGAATCCAGCTGAGGCCTTGAAATGCTCTTTCCAGAAGACAGATAAAATGTTTCTTTTCAAAGCCAAAAGAGAGGTGAGTGGGTAGAGATTCATTCCCTTGTATTCAAATAACAATGAGAACTGTTGGACAACATGGTGTTATCCAGAAAATTCTGTCAGTGTAGTATCTTTGAATTGCTGACTTCTGTATGAAATTACGCTACATGAAAATGTTTTCTTTGATCAAATTATTTCTTTTTGAGGAAAACCAAAATGACAGTGCCTGCAAGTTTGAGATGAGTGATCAAAAAGAAGTGTTTGAAATAACCAATTATTTGAGGGAACACTGCTGCCTCTTTGCTTGAATTAGGCAGCCTGTAGGTAGTCTGTTGTCCTACCCCTTACCTGGAAAAGAGGTTTCTCTTTACTTGATGCTACTGTGGTCACCATGTTCTTCCTCTTTCTTCCTGCCTTTAATGTAACAGGTGGTAGGTAGTAAGATGAAACTGCATTCTGTAATTATAAAAGTGATCTAAAACAGACACTTCAGTTACTGAATCAAGTCGGTGGTGTGATGAACATTCTTCAAATCTACGCAATGGGAGGGCGGTTTAGTATAACAATGCTTGTGACGAGAACTCTTATTACAGCAGTAACTGATCAGTTTTGGGATTACTAGCAGAGAGGGAAGACGATAACAAAAAGGCAGTATGAGCTATCTGCACGCAAGAATAGATAGTCTTCTTCAAATCTATGTAGATCTATTTATATAATATATATTCAACATATGTATAGTACCTCTTTTATGTATCTGAATTATGACCGCAGGTCTGCTGCTCTGCATTTAATTAGACCTAAGTTTGTAATTTTGCCATGTAACCTAGCAGGGCTTGTTGAATGTTCACCTAACGTACCTGCTTCCTTCTGTAGAGGCTGCGGAGTGGTACAACAGGTGTGTCTGCATTGATTGTAGGGAACAAGCTGCACATAGCATGGCTAGGAGACTCCCAGGTAATGCTTGTGCAGCAAGGAAATGCTGTGACATTAATGGAACCTCACAAACCAGAGAGAGAAGTAAGTCTGAATTTATTTTTCGCTTGTGTGTGTTGTCAGAATCTCTCTTGAAACCTTTTGGAATCAAGCCTTAAGTGTTTCATGCTTTACATACTTTTCTATAGAGTAGTANTGTTCTGGTATCTGCATAGGTCCCACATGGATTGCTCTTTTTTTTTTTTTCCCCCCCACTACTGTGTTTTGAAAAGGTGCTTCCTACCCCATTCCCCCTTGAAAGTACTGATGGTACTGGTAGCCTTGGCATCCGTTCCTATGCAGACTGTCTTTTTAAAAGAATCTCAGTATAAAACTTGTGTCCTCCTGTTTTTCAGGATGAGAGAGCACGTATTGAGGCTCTGGGTGGCTGTGTAACCTATATGGACTGCTGGCGGGTTAATGGTACCTTGGCTGTTTCCAGAGCAATTGGTAAGATTAAACTATCAGAATTAGTACTGTTCAGATGAAATTTGACTATCACCTGAGGCTGTATGACTATAAATATTGGTCAGCATTGTTCAAATATTAAACCACCCATACCACCTTTGCCATAAGGTTAGGTTACATCTGTGTAACTTAAACAGTTTATAGCTCCATAATCTTACTGCTTTTACCATAAGCACAGTATGCTGTTTTCCATACTAGCCATGACATTCCAAAGTATATAAATCTTGCTTCTTGGAAGTGTCTTTGATACTGTGTTGTTCTCCAGTAAATTAACAAACATGAAATATTTCATGTGTTAAAGTGGAGGAAGTTTAAAAAGAAAAAAAAAA
>VXAV01001787.1:363751-391702 GCA_013399715.1 Alectura lathami
AAAAAAAAAAGTTCATCCAGGCTTCTTAATCTTTGTGTCTAAATGTCTATTGTGGTTTTCTTGGTCCACTTTAAATATCTTCCTCCTGACTACAGCTCTTAAATCAGGTTGCCGCTTTCTACTTCAAATAACACACACCCAGCAGAGTAGGACACTTGAACTGTAGTATTCTGGAATCTTATGGAACAAGTTTGCTTTGCTACTCACCAACAGAGAAAAAAGAGAACAGTCCCTGGACAAGTTCAGTAGATAACTGTAATGTATGAGTGGAAGCAAATTAATATAAATTTGTATAATACTCTTTGGATCAATAGCAACCCATGGTTGATTAGTATGTCTGTGAAACTGATGAACTAAGCACAATGAGCAGATCCTTATAGCATTTTGCGTATGTCTGGGCAGCTAAGAAAAATCTAATTTTCATAGCATTCTGAAGGCTGTACAAGAGGCACACTTTCAGAATGAAGATCTGAGTATCTCCTTCCACAAATATACTTCAAAGAGAATAGACTTAGAAATAGTTTTCTTTGTGTCCCTGCAAAATTAGGAAAATATGAATGAGAGTAACTCTTTAGACACCTACTGGATTTAGGTAGGACACAGGAGTTCTCAAACAAAAGTCTTCCATGCTTATTCCATAGCTTTTCACTACTCTGATCCTGCATCAGGTATCTCTGGAATATGATCTGTCTGTCCTTTAGGACAGTAAAAGCTGTTGTGGGTGAAGAACTGTTTACGTCTGAAGTAACAAAGCCTTTGTTTTGATTATTTGTCTTAGGTGATGTGTGTCAGAAACCCTACGTCTCTGGTGATGCAGATGGAGATTCATTTGACCTGACTGGTTCTGAAGATTACTTACTCCTGGCCTGCGACGGATTCTTTGATGCTATCAAGCCATACGAGGTTGTAGACTTGGTCCTAGATCATTTAATGCAAACCAAAGGAGTGGGTCTCAAAGCAGCAGAAAGACTGGTGGCTGCTGCAAAGGAAAACGGATCCAGTGATAACATTACTGTTCTAGTGGTGTTCTTGAGGGATCCACAGGACATCCTGGCAGACTGTCTCAGAGACACTAAGAGCCTTGGGGCAGGTGATGGTGCTCGGAGATCACCCTTTAATTTCCTCAGCTGTGAGGCAGCAGCCACACAGTGATGTAATCTGCTTAATCCAGAACGTTTAAATAAGATCACTTAAGGAACTGCTTTCCCCTGAAGAAGCCTCAATACACCAGGCAAAACATGTTGGGGAAAAAATGACAAATGGACAAACATTAACAAAAAGGCAAGACTCCTTTTACTGAGTTCCCATTTGTCTTTTCCTTCTCTTCCTCTCCCCTCAAAAACCACTGAGCAGATGTGGAGATTTGTACAGCTATTTTGTCTCTGGGAGCACAACGCTAAAATGTGTCCCAGGGCTGCTGGTCATATCCCTCTGCCCTGGAGGTGGTAAGAGACGTATATGTATAAGCTAGTGGGTGAGAATACCCATTTGTGAATTCTGAGTGAAAATTTAAATTAATGGTTAGAAAGAATGCTATATGTTATATTTAATTGTGTTGTTACTTTGGGAATTGGGAGGAGAGAAGCTGTCACTGTCAAGGAAAAGCTTGTTGCTGTGTGTGATCTGTAGGAACAGGCTCGGTGTGTGAGAGAGCTGGGTGACCAGACGTAGCACACCCCTATGCTGTGTAAGTTACTTTTGTTTTGTACCAAAGATGATTTTAAGAGAAAGATGTTGCCTCTTTCTATAGAGACATTAAGTTTTGTGTGTATGTGGAGTGGAAAATGAAACTGAATGTTCTAGTGAAAGAGCAAGAAAGCTAACTAGAAATATCCCAAGTGAAAATGATAGAAAATGAGCTACTTTCTGGGATGCTCTGGTTTATAAACTGGAATCCAATATTTAACTGCACTGGATTATTTCTCACCAACAACTATGCTTTCTTGGCTATGTGGCACCCTGAAAAGAGAGGACCCGTGTTGTTGTGTTTGAGAAAGATCCTTACAGTGTGTATGCTCTAGCAGTTAAATATGTTCTGTTTCTACCGATTTTTTTGTGTACTATAACAAATAAGAATTTTATTTTTATTTACTGAATTTTACAGTTGGAGGATTTTTTTGCAGTGTTATTTTATTTTGTTGTGGTTTATTTAAATTAGTAGTTTAAAGTGGCTGCGTCTTTACTACGAGATTTTAAAAACTGACTACCGTGGAGTGCCTTAAATATTTCACACAAGGATTGCTGGCTTCCTATCATACTCTGATGAGCCAGTTTATAGTGTTTTTAAAATGTGACTTTTTTATTTTGCTAATATTAATGCGTAATGCACTTAAATAATTCACAAAAGTGAAAGAGTTTAGTGGGAACTGGGTTTCAAGAAAACATCTTGTTTATTGTTGCCAAACTGTGTAACTTGCAGTAAAAGCTTCACAGTACTTAACGTGCTTCCCCCCTGCCCCATGCAAACAGCTCTAGCTAGTTAATCATAAAGTAACAATCTTGACTTTCATTTAAAAAGAAAATATATTTCCAGCCTTCACCTGAAAATTTAATGACACAAACTAGAAACGTTTTAGTAACAGTTTTTTATTACTAGATGATTAATTTGGCCATACTTTGTGAACTGTTGGGAGCTAAATAACTTCTTAAGGAGATGTGAAGCTAACGTAAGGATGAAAGAGTCTTAATGAATGTGTATTTTGTTTTGCAACTGTTAGATCCATTACATGCTAGTGCCCTTGGCTGTGTTTTATCCTGCTTTGCTAGCATGGCTGGCAGAACTCAACAAGATCTGAAGGCAGATGTGTCAGTAATTTCTGTATCTCAACAAGAAGTGCTTTACATCTGGCAGCAAGACTGTACACCTAATTTAGTAGCACATGGTTTTGCAATACGTCAGTCCTGTTGATCAAAATGTGTTGAAAAGCAATGCCTCTTAGGGAGGAAATCTAGGCAGAAGAGTTGAGGTGACTAAACAAAGGCAAGAGCAGCAGTGCTGGTCATGTCCATGCTGTCTCTGAACCATTGGCTGGCGTGGGCAGTGCAGGCACCTGGGTGACTTGAGCCTTTTGCCCGGTGATTAGGGAGGATCGTATGGTTTAACACAGTAACTCTTCCCCGAGCTGCCACCTCATCATGGAGCAACTCAGGCAAAGACTTTGTGGTTTTACTGTGCAACAACGGTAACTTTTCTGCTGAGAAGGTTGTAACCACTTTTCCATCCTACAGTTTACTGTCCTAAAATATGTGAAAGCTTTCTGTGAGGGTAACCTGGTAGGGTAGGTGTTAATTACTGTAGTGAGCCTGCTTTAGTTAAGGAAGCCTTCGATCTTGTACAATAATTCCTTCGGATTTACCATCTCCCATCACTATGATTTCCAACCTCAATACTCAGTCATGCTAAATTCTGATGACCACTAGTGCCTCTTGCTGTCTTGGAAATAGAGTTCTTGTTATTAGTATACAGAAATTACAGAATTGTTTGATTTCATAGCTATCAGGACAGGGGAAGCTATTGTATTCATGAAAGGAGGTGTGAAAGTTTGGTAAGTTCATAGTATGGCGTAGGTTCTGAAGTTTACCAAGTTTCCTGAAATACGTGGGATCAGAACAAGTCAAATTCTTAGTAACGATCCTTTTGTGTCAATCTCCTGGGGAAGATTTACAATACAGAAGAAACAAAGTGCTTCAGTGTGTACTTACAGGGTGTGAGAATAGTCTATCAAATTTGGAATGACTTTATTGGGAAATGCACCTTTAGGAAGCCGTCTGTGGTAGTCAGGAACTTAATCTTCAACCTATGCTTTAGGAGAGAAATTCTGCATTCTGAGAGGTTGTTCTCTTATAAAGGTGTTTTCCTTCCGAATAACCAAGTGCATCATTTCTTTAAGTGAGTCCTTGGGAAATAGTTCAGATTTCAGAAGGGATAGTAAGTATTTCTTTATTTTTTAGAGACGTTTAACTAGCTTTAAAAAGTCTGGTCAGATCTGTAGGAGTTGTAATCAGGTCAAAAATAGCAGTTTATATCTTATCCGTGGAGTAAATAAGCCTTGAGGTGCTGTCTGCAGTAAAATTGGATTTAATATATTATTTGGGGGGGAAAATGGTTTTGGAGATGTCATCTATTCTTGACAGTCTGATCAAAACCTATGGAAACTTCTGGAAAATGTCCTCTGAAGTTTCAACTTGTGAATCAGTAAGGAAAGTGCGGCAAAGGATGCAACTATGGGTATTGGGGGAGCACTTTTAAAATTTTCTTGGAAGTGGTCATCAGGATGGCCTTACCATCCTTGGGATGGCACGAAAACTCCAGGCTTTGTTTCACTTGTGACACTAATACCACCCTCAGGAACTAGCAGCTGTATTACATGTGTCACCTGGATGAGTGGTGAGGAGATGGGTTGGAGCTCTAGCAGAAGGTTATGAAGTTGAGCTAAATAGACCAAAATATGGAATGGTGCTATGTTTGGTATTCTAGTGTTTTGTTTTGTTTTTAAAATTTACAGTACTAATCTGCTACATTAGCTTTTATCATACCTCTCAGAACTTCCTGGATTTCAGGTGGTGCATTTGTTTGGGTTGTTTTGGAGGATTCTATTTTCCTTCCCTCCCTTGGTTTTAACACAAAAATAGTGTGTAATTATGGTGAGAGAATGATCTCACCTCTCCAGGCCTTACCAGTGTCATCTACAATATATTAACACCTGTCCACCAGCGTCCAGTTGACTAGTTTGCCCGTTTCTTCTTTGCTTACTGATGGGTGTGAACCTGCGTCAAAAGCAATGCTGGAGTCTAGCCAACATCTCTGAAGCCATAGAAACTGGCTGTAGAAATTCAAGGCACATGGTCAATGGAAAATAATTTTTGTATTTTACTGGCCTTCAGTTGGATGAGACTTTCACTGCATTTCTAGCACCCAGCTTCAGAAAAATTGACCCTTAAAGGAGCCTGAATTTTTGAAACGCAGCATGCTTAAATGTTCACATTGTGCTTGACTGAAAACTGGCTTTAGTCATCCTGTTTAGTGAGTATACAACTTCTCTTCTGGTTATGGGTAATTCATACTTCTGCCTTTCTTTCCTTTCCTACCCCGCCTTCTCTGGCAAAGAGATGTAGCTAAGATAGTGAAGTCCTCTTGATCTGCCACAGATGAGATTACGATTTTACAAATCACTTTTTTCTCCCAATACAGAGAATAGAAAAGCAGGAAAATTTTTAAAAGAGAGGAAGATTAAGTAAAATCCTCCCTCTAAGTGATGGAGGAGTGAAAGAGAGAGACAGGAATGCGTTTAAGTATCATTAATGCCTATTTTAAAAAGGAAGTGGGCTGGAAAATAGAGCTACACATGTCAGTTCTTTAGAGTGAAATGCCAATGCTCCCAAGAATTAGAAACACACCCATTAAAAAGGCAAAACTCAGATGTGGGAGCTCTGTCTTCAAACAGATGAGGAAGGAATCGCAGTGAAAGCATCCCAGGTGACTTACTCTGACCACTCAACGCTGTCTTGGAAATTAATGCTGCTTAGCAGGTGTTTTGAAACATCTTTACACGTAAGGTAGTGCCAAGAGGGACCGTTGGGTATGTGCAGCCGCTGGTCACCATGCAGCTGTGCCATGGGTGGGCAGCACCGAGTGTGCTAACGAGTCGGTACCGCTGGTGCGCGCTCACAGGATGAGTAACTGGGCAGAGTGGTTGCAGCAGAGCTGGCGGTTGAATAGTGTTAATCACAGTGATGACTTTAATAGCATTTAATAGACACTAATCTGCATTCAAAGTCAGATGAGACAGAGCTCTTTTTTAAAAGCATTTCCAGTGCTATTAGCTTTTTGTCGTGAAAAGCCACTAAAATTTCCATTATGTTGTTGGATGTTGGTAAAAGTGCTTCTATTGCTTTCTGAATTCTGGAGATAAGTTGGCTCTTTGCTTTGGAAAACTTGTTTTCAGTTGAGAGCTTAAAACAGCTGTTTGGGTTCAAAACTTCCCTCCTAGCAATCCTTTAAAAACAAACAAAAACGTGCTTCCAAAACAAGTGGCTGAGGAAAGTGCGTATTTCTAAGCAGTGCTGCACAGGAGGCTGTAGCTGTAAGGAACCAGCAGCAAGTACCTTCAATATGTAAAGCAGGGAGTCAGCTGAGCTGCTCACGGCTTAAATTAAGATTGCAGCCCCACTCTTTGTAGAAGTGAGACTTTTTAGATTACTCAGATTCTTGTGGCTGCAGATGCTGA
The DNA here is from genome assembly GCA_013399715.1 of Alectura lathami. Classification (NCBI taxonomy): domain Eukaryota; kingdom Metazoa; phylum Chordata; class Aves; order Galliformes; family Megapodiidae; genus Alectura; species Alectura lathami. Next base: position 369,979 of record VXAV01001787.1, read on the forward strand.
ATGCATAGCGCCAGACATGGTGTATTTCTGTTCTTACCGTTCTGCTGTATCAAGCAAATGCTTTAGGGAGAAGGTGGGGGGAATATTAGCCACAACACAGTGGACTGCTGATGATTCATGTGTAATTTAGCTCTAGTTAAGCCTGAATTAAATCTCCCTACATAGAGTTACTACTGTCCCTTTTACAGTTGGGCCTGTGCTGTCAGACAAAATCCCACTAGAAAGTGATGGCCTCGTCCCCTATTTTGAGGAGCAAACAACACCTGATAACCAGAATGTGTTTCAGGAGGGTTGGAGAGGGAGAAAAATGAGATTTCAAATGAGTGCAAAACTTCTTCATCTACACAAGTTACGTATTCTCTCTGAACATGTTCAGAGCACGTCTGCAGTTGTGCTGGAAGGTGATTCATTTTCTGCCAAGCTGGTCTTAACCTTTAAGACTGACAGCACCAACGCCACGAGGCTAGTCCTCCCTGCTTCCCTGACTCTAGCCCCTCAAGCAGCCAGCCCTGCTGAGTATTTGTTTTACAGTGCTGACAGCTCTAAGAGCTAAGCCAGCCACTTTGTGCATACGTTCTTTTTGTTTTTAATATATTTATTGGATTTTACTTTATCTAAAGTTACTTCTATCGAATTTAGTTGTGTCAGTTGAAAAGTAATCAAATGGAGATGTGGGGTGGATCTGAACACATATCTGTCACACACTTCTTAACATGCCTTAAAATAAGCCAATGGGCTCTTGTCGTAGCCTTATCTCTCCAAATAAAACAGGAAGCCAAAACCTTACAGAGAATCACTTAAGCCTTTGTTTTGGTGTGACCCACAAGAGCCTGAACAGGCATGAGCCCTCCCTGCAGGCTGTTCAGTGTTGCTAGTTCAGTGTGTTGTCCAAGCAGTGCATGCTGCTGCTGGTGCACACAAAAATAAACAAAAGGCAGCTGTGTTGGCGGCATGGAAAATCTAGCAAGATGCAGCTTTTGTCAAATAGAAGAGGACAAAATCAATAGGGAAAGAAATGTTTTCAAGCTTCTTGGATTGAAAACAATGGGATAACAAAAATGCAACCTAGAAGAGTTGGCAGTGTACTGTCAGCTTAAAACCACAGCAAATGAATTTGGCTGTTTTGTAACATTTGCTTTGTTTTGTTAACAAACTCCTCTTGGTCAGGGCTTCATGTCTTGTTGTTATGTGCTCTTCAGTGTGAAGAGAGAAGATACATTCAGCTCCTTAGGAAGTTAAATTTCTCTGGGCTTTGTGACTGCTCCAGCTGAGAGAGCATTCAGCAATCATACTCTAAACTATTAACCTGATTACTAATTCCCTGGAGACAGGAGCGTGTCAAGTGCTGAACATACTAATGCTAAAATGGGCCTGGATATCCATGCACAAGAGCACAGTCCTTCCTGATCTATGGATCACTCCTTGGTTGTTGTCATTTGTGCTGCAGTACATCTGGCACATGGAAGGTTTGTCACTTTCGCAAATGGACCTTGGAGGTGTGATCATCGCTCCCTGGAGGAAGTATATGCTTGTATCTAAGGAATGATTGTTCCTTTTGGATATCTGAGGATAAAGAGATGATAGCTAGGAAACTAGGGAGATCTTATGGGGACCTTCTCAGGAAAATTAGGTACTCTAGGTTCTCCACGTTGTCCTTTCTTTGTTAAAAGACACTCTGCTTAATTCTGTATGATTAATACTGCTGTCTTTTTTTCACACTTTTAGTGTGTTTGAAGGAGCATCGTGTTTAATAATAATGTTTGTTTTGTTTAGGGTTAAAACTTTACACTGACAAAAAAGGGTATTGCATTTCTTGCTTCCTCTTCTGGCAGTCAGTCCTGCACTTTCTTCTGTCTTCCCAATTTTCTTTTTCTTCTACCTTTTATGGCCTTTTGTATTATCAGCCTCCATCTGCCCCCAAAAATTGTTGCATAACAATATTGCATAAGCAATAAAGAACGTTGGCTGTTAAGTCAGTTTGATTGCCTTTTAATAATTTTAATTTCGTCTGTGTTATAGTGAACGTGGTCTGATCTTTGAAGGCCTGCAACACTAGGAGTGTAGAAAATACCGTGTCAGCTAGGAAGAGACTAGAACAACTGTTGTGCTTTTGGCATTGCTCAGTGTTGGATGGTTAAGAAGAACATCCTGTTATTTGCATGCTATTTCGTAGGAATACGTGAGCTTATTTCAGGTAAGAGTAGCTCTTATCCTGGATACAGGACTTGAGAAATTTTCTTGTCTGTTTTCTGTTCCTGCAGACTGTTTGTGCTTTCACCCATTCGCACTGTTTAGCGGAGCCTTCTAAGTTTCTCCACTGCTTCAGTTCTCTCTCTTTCCTGCCCTAGCTCACCACACAGACAGGCTGGTAACTGCAGCGTGCTGCCTCTCAGTCAGGGCACCTCCTGAATGTCTGCTCTGCATGATAACTTCAGTCCTTTGCTTAGTTAGTAGTAAGTTAGACTTCTGTAACTACTCCTGCTGACATGAAAGTTTGTCCTTATCAGTATTAAAACAGTCCAAGAGCAGAACTGTTGCTTTAGGCACATTTCTTGCCACTGTGTTGGCTAATGAACCTTGAATAAAAGTAAGATGGCCAGTGACCTTGAAGTAGGAGCTGATAGGCAAGTGTTGTAGAATTGTAGTCTTTATTTATTTTGTATATTAATCTGCACTTGTGACTCTGAGCAGAAAAGCTGCGGCACAGCAGGTTTTATAAGCTGTGGCTTAACCAGTTCCTAGTGTCTTGGAACTCTTTATTTAAGCTGACTGGTTCTGCACACAGTGAGAAACCTGTTGTCGTTGATCGTTACATGCTATGCATATTGTATGTTCATTTATATGAATTGTNGAAACGGCTTTGAAGCAGTGGTTGGAAACAAGTGGGGATAAGAACCCTTCACTGTAGGATCTGATGTTTCCGAAGTATTAATAAAGCATAGTGATTTCAAGTGTTGTTTGTTTCTTTTCTTCAGTGCATTTTTTTCACTTTAATCAAGTAGCTGGATCTACAGTGGTCACACTGCGTTCTCTTTGAGGGGTTTCCCCGCCATAGTAGTGAACGTCACCAAATCCTCCTTTCTTCCATAGGGTCTCTATGGGAGGAGAGACCAGTGGAAGCACTAGAAGGAAAGAGTGCCTGGGATCACCGAGCACGCTTACTTGAAAACGTGGTGTTACTAAAGCCATCTTAGAAATGGCCTGTGTACCTCTAATTCTTTGATCTGATCTGAATTTTCTTTCATTTTTTCTTACCAGCTAACAACAGTAATGCAGGGTAAGTTTGCCCTACTACCTAATATCTTACAGCGATGCGATAATGATCAGAAAATCCCTGTTTCAGCAGAGGTGGTAAGAATTTGTTGCTTATTTGCATACCTGTTAAAGAAATGGTCTGGAAGCATGTAGGATTAATTCACTGCAGAACATGAAGGAAGTTTTGAGTAGGATGGTAACTTTCAAAATATAAGGATGGCTTGGAAGCTAAGCTGATCTTTGGTTTCTGAAGTGCTGGTTTTCATTTCCTCAGGAAAGGAAGATGTAAGGACAGCAGGACAGAGATAACACTTGATAATCTGAAATATGCAGCCTTTTAGGAAGTTTGTCTAAATGCCATTGCATTTATCCTTGTGAAGAAGGAAAATAAAAGTCTATTAAGAGACCAGGATGCTGCATCGGAGGGAAGCAGACAAGGTACTTCTTGAAATACAAAAATAAGGATCAGGTAGATACTGCTTGAGATGCTGTGGGCATACTTGAACATACTTCAGATCGTACCTCAAATCTCCTGAAAATATCTTCATTTTCATGGCTCTAAATGTTGGTTTTCTGTTATTTTTATTTTTTTAAATAAGAATGCCAGTGAAAATTCACGGGTGATTATCTCTAGAAAAGTAGAAAATTCTCAGAAAAGTGTAAGTTAGGGATTCACTTGACCAGCTTCAGCAGCAGTTTCCTAACCTGTGATTCACTTAGCTCACCAGGGAACGTATGCAGCAGCTAAGTGCTGCTGCTCTTTGGTGAGTGTGTGAAGGAATTACAGGAATCCATCATCCAGGCAACTCCACAATTCAAAGGCAGCTACAGTTGCTTTTTGCTGATGACAGCACAGAGCTGAACAAAATCACTCCAGTGCATTGCAGGCATCTTTGGCACTTGATAGCAAAGGGTGTTGTCTTCCTATAGATCTGAGCTCCTTCCAGCTGCACTTAGCTGATATTTGAGAGAAAAGAACCAAACATCACTATTATTTCTCCTTGCTGGTGTCTCATGTTGGCTTTTCTGTCTCCTTTTGATTAGTAGAAGGTGAAATTGAGACACGGCTGATTGTTTCTGGCTGTGCTATCTTACTCATGAATGCTATCTTTCTCATCTACCAGATGTCCAATAGATTGTGTGTGCTCGAAATGGGGCTCATAGCCAACCTTCTGCTCCATGATACCAGTCATCTGCCGTTCTCTGTTGCTGGTAGATTTCATTAAGAAGCAATCAATAAGCCCATGGAAATAAATACAAAACTTTGATTTAAAGCTATATGAAGTTAAACTTAGATGCCATTGATGAAATTCAATACATCTCAATATACAGTTCATGACGCAGGAGCATTATCCGCCTCCGTTGTGTGACCAAGCGATAGCAATAACATCCTGCTTAACCACTGCTATTTAATGTATGTTTCTTTGCCAACAATTTGCAGTAAAACTTGCTGCCACCCATTTCCCAGGCTGTAGGAAGTAATGAAGTAACAGTGGTGATGGGGCAGAAGTTTGTTTCAGGCTGAATTGGTGACTGTTACAACACAAATGAGGACTCTTTAATCCTTGGAGAGCTGCTCAGTTGGTGTTTGTTGGTTTCATCTAGGTTCTTTAGGAAACTTCACTGGGGTTTGCTAACCAGAAATCGGTTCTTCAGCTCTGCCAGATCAGTCTGGAATTGCCAGTCCCCTATACCTGAGAAACAGAGTGAGCAGCAGTGCTTGGTCCGAGACCAGAAGAACTTTAAGAAATACCGGATTTCCTGTAGGAGCGCAGGAGATTTCACACCTCTATCCATTGGCAAGGGCCAGACAAAAAAAATTTCTACATCTAAATAGATTGCTGCTATTCATTTAGCTCTGCTTTAGATTACAGGCTTTCACGTTTGTCTCTTTATATATATGTGTGTGTGTATATTTGTGTATGTGTCTATTTCAAGAAATTAAGCATAATCTTATGCAGAAAGCCACTTACAAGTTGTGTAGAGACTCTGATGGATATTAGCTACCTGTTTCAACAAACTGGTGGTGCAGTTTTTGGTATGCAACCATGCCAGTGTCTTAGGGTCAACATCCCAAATATAATCTGTTTTGTTCTTTTGTTTGTTTGTTTTTCAGTGTGTTAAGCTGTTCTTGAACTTTTCTGTTTTGGATATCTTACAAAATCTCTTACCTCTTGCACTAGGTCTAATTCCTAATGTTTTGTTAGATGCTTTATAACTCCAGTTTAAAAACAAAAAAAACCTTTTGAAGTTTGGGTTTGCCACACTCTCCTGTTATTATGTTGAGCTGCTTGGAAAGTTCTCACTAGAATAAGAAAATATTTAGATGTTTAAATGTGCAGCTGTTATCAAGTCTTCAGATAGAAGTAGCTCTTGGAAGGAAATATTTTGAACATGCCTTGACAAATATAAACCTGCTCGCTGTATGCAAGAGTTTGCTGTACGCTTGAGGCATATAATAAGGCAAAAACAAGTGTTTTGCATAGCCTAAAAGAGAAATTCTAGCAATGCTGCGGTGGGACAGACTAGCTACAGTACTTGAGTCTCCAGTTTGGGGATGTTCTATATTCTCTGAAAATGATTGCACAAACAGTAGGGGGAAAAAAAAAACAACTCACTTCTCACATGTTCTAGGCTGGCTTTCTGTGTAGATCTACGGGTTCTGAGTCCCTGCGAGTGGCAGGGAACTGCTCCTGCCTCAAGGTGAAGCAGGGAGGGTCTCGGTATGGAAAAAGCGAACTGTTCTGCTGGCGTCTGCGTGCTCTTCCAGGGCTTTGTGTTTCTGCCCCTAGAGGGCTCCCTCTTTCCTTTTGCCGAAGCAAAACAAGGGCGATAAGAAAAGATGCGGGATGTTGGCCTTTACCACAAGATCGAAAGAGCCCGCTGCGTGCTGTGTCATTCCTGTGATATTTCTGGCTTGCAGTTAGCCTCTGGAAAGCTGAGTCAGAAGAAATTCTTTGCATGGTAATGCCTTCTTCTACCACGTATCTTTTAAGAAGTTGCAGTGATTCTGGCACCAGTTCTGTGTTTTGTTTTCTTACTGGCTAAAATTCAAGTAGTTGGTTCAGGCTGAGGTGCAGCTTGTCCAACACCAGGGCTCTGATAATGGCCAACAGCAGTAATTTGGGGACAGCGCAGAAAGCCTGTGACGTGGGAGGCAGGAGACAGGTAATTCATGTAAAGAGTTGGGACTAAACCACCCTGGGTTAAAATAATGTTCCTTTTTGCATCTCTTAGATGAGAGTTTAAAAAAAAAAAAAAAAGAAAAAAAAAATCTGAAGTCCTCTTTCTCTTTATATAAGATACAAAAGATATTTCTCTGTGTGTATCAGCCTATCTGAGAGTCCTTTCTTTTAGCTGAGCCCAGCTCCTTTACGAAATCAAGTTCTGATGTCAGTGTGAGGAAAGGAAAAAAAAACTAACAATGGAACAGAAGACACTTCAGGCTTTCTGTATAATTAATTATAGTAATTTTAAAATCTTGTGCAAAGTCTATGCTTGAAGAAGTTTGAAGTTATAATTAAGCCAAGCTGCTAACGATGGATCTAATTGTTGGGTTACAGACAGGCACAGGTAACACAAGTTGGGCCACTGACATCAGATATTTCACCCGATTGCTTTCTGTTGATGCAGCTAATTCCACACAACTGTTCCAGCAGCTGGAATGACCGGCATGAGGTGAACCCTGGACGCCTGTCAAAAGTTCTCCCTGGCAGACTTAATTGGCCAAATGTCGCTGGTCTTTGCTGTGTCCTTAGCGTTGGCTCTCTAAGGATTCCTGGGAGCACAGCCGCTTTAGCACCGCTCCCGTTGAGCCCCCAGTACCGAGGGGCTTGAGATGAGAGACAGAACTAGGCGCTGAAAGGTCTCTGTAAATTATCCCTTTATATTGTGTCAGTCACGCGAAATCCCGCGTGTTTCTGAAGAAACAAAATGTGCACTTGAGGCAAAGGGCACATTCAGCAGCGTAGCCAGGCTTTGTTGTGGCATTGGTGAGTCTGCTTATAAAAAGTAAAACGAATCCTTACTCACCCTCCGTCCCATCCTTCAGAGGATTTTTGTCTCTGAAATGTTAGAAATGTCATATTATACATGGGAAGACCTTTCTTTTACCACAGAGCTAAAGCTGAGTGCCTTTGCCATTGATGAGGGTACCAATGTAAACATCCAGCCTTGGACATTCACTGTTAGGGTGACATTTAAAGTCTAAATACAGGGTAATAATCTAAATACAGGGTAAACACAGGTACCAGCTGAACCACTGAACGAGCCTTCCTGCTGCACAGTGCAGTGTGAGCATACCAGCGGATTTTGAGGAAAGCATTTCAAGTTCTTGTTTTTGGACTGGCATTAAAACCTTTGAAAAATAGTTTCATCTAAATTTGTTTTCCCATTATGTTCTTCCTTGTGGTAACATTTAAAAGGCTGGTTTTTGCCTTAACTGTAGCATCTCAACTTGTGTTTTGCCTTCTTTCTAAGGTACAGGAATTATGGATCTGTATTCTCAATGTTAAACCCCTTTGTAACTGCTAGCTGTCATTTATTTATAATTTATCTGGTAGCCCTAGAAATAGATTAAGAAGTGGGTAGCCCTTGCAGGGTAAAAGAGAGGGAGAGGATCCAAGCAATTTTGTATCTTTTAAGTAGTTTAAGGAAAGGCTGATGAATAAATCCTAATAGAAATACTGATGAAAACTGTTGACTTCTTCCCCCTACTAGTAATCACCTTTTGTAATGGGAAGATATGTTGCAAAGGCCTGCCCTTAGCCTCAGAAAACTGTCTTCTAGTATTTTCTTGTTAATGAAATTTTAAGTCAATGAACTGTTCCCAAATAGTAATAGGCCAAGCCAGGATGTGCATTAGTAGGCTAATGGCAGGCATCCTCCCTTGCTGAAGGCAGTGTGTCTCATGGCAGTCCTCTAGGAGCTGGCTACATCACCCGGAGCACTTAATGCTGGCTCTGCTAAAGCACTTCTTGTCCTCCCATTGTCTCCTCTGGGAGACTTCTCCATTGACTAATAGACCTCGCTGTCAGGAAGCCTTTCCTGTTCTTAGTCTCACTGATCTCAGTTCCAATGAATATAACTGTAACAACTTTGACTACTCTTTAAATATTAATAAAGAAAGGCAAAAAGCCATCACATTTATATTCATATCAGAAAATGGAAGCTAATCTGTATTTCACTCTTCATTGTGAGACTTGTAGAACTAACTGTTCAACGGTATTTGACTAAATGCTGCCTGCATACGTTCCAGGCTGATGGCAGCAGGATCTGGAAGCTGGCTAGCATAAATCCACTCCTAAATAAAACTACTGGGACTTGGAGTCTGTCAGGGACGTGTGTGCCTGTGACATGTACAAAAGCTGGCAGCTACTGAAAGCAGAGCTGAGCTTCGTGGGGCTCCGGGGGAGTTTGGGAAGCTGCACAATGCACTAGTTGAGATGTCACAGGGAAGCCAGGGGCTGGGGGTGTGAAAGGGGGACCACCGAGGCTGTTTTGAAGGAAAACGGTGTTGGTGTGGCAGCAGCCCGCGCAGCTCTGCCTTGTGCAGTGGGAGCTGCCTGCAGCCATCACCGGCTGCTGGGAGGGGCTGGCGTGCAGGAAGTAGCTGGGAGAGGTTTTCACAAGGACCTGTTGTTTGGTTGCTCACATTATATCAGTGTTTGGGCTATTGAAAGGGATTTGGCCTTTGGGTTTTGCTTGCAGCTTTATTTATTTTTGCCTGTTCTCAATTCTCTTTGCGAATACCAATATTCTGAGTCACCCAGAACGATTTCTGCCTTCATTAGAGATTCCTTCCAGCTCCCCTTCAGCTGCCTGTAGGCTGTTGCCTGCCCCTGCCTCCCCCTGTGCACTTTGCTGCACGGATTTAGCTCTCAGTGTTCCATCACTCCTCAGCTCCTGCAGCTCTGGCAGCTGAATACATTCATCCACGTGAAACTGTATTGTCACTCTGGTCCTTTGCACAACCTGCTTTCTTCACCTGACCTGTTCCATACCGTCCCTGGTACTCCTGGCGTTTGAGGTGTGGTATGAGGACATCGTTTATTCTAGACCTACAGTAGCTGTGCTTAGAGCTCATCAAATGAAACGGTTAAATCACAAAACTGGGCATCTAGACCCTTTAATCTATTTCTGTTACGCGGTGTCCTTCTGTGTCATTCCGGATAAACCCACTGACCTACTTGTATCGTTATTTCTTTGATGTACCTTAAATTATCTATGGTATCTACACCACACAAACAGGATTGCTTTTTTAGAAACGTAATTAAAAGACACAATTACTTCTTATTTATATTGCGTGTTCTTTAATGGGTATTCTTGCATGAGTTGCTGACATCTGCAGTACTCAAAAGCTTGTCTATAAGAAATCTATAGATCAGTCAGGAAAATAACCTGGAGTGGAGGATGGATCTCTCATTACAACGCTAAGTGTCAGTACAGTAGATGTCTTAATGCTAGTTAATGACTATCCCTAATGGTATTCAAACAATGTACATTTGCTGTAGCTTTTTTCGAAGTCCAGATGAGCTGCTTAGAGCTCTCCTAATGATGCGAATTATTTAACGCTCATTTGTATGCAGTATGCTCCTGCTTTGAAAGTACTTCACAGAATTCCAGCCAAATTCAGCCTTGCAGCTCCACTGAAGTCAATGCTTGTCTGTGCATCTGTTGGTTGCTTTTCTTTTCCTTTTCTTTTCTTTTTTTTTTGCTTGAAGAGTTATCTTCTTGTTGCAATGATTAAATTTGTTTTAAAGGTAATTTCCACAAAGGGTTTTTAGTCACTCTTCTTCTCTCCCCAGTAAAGTAGCTATAAGTACAAATGCAGTTCTGTTGATTCTCTCATCTCCTTCTTAAGCCCTGCAAAAGGAGGACAAGCTAAGCAGAAAAATTTTTGTGTTCTTTCTTTTCTACTACTTTGCACCTCCTAAGCACAGTTTTGGTGATATATGGCACTTCTCCTAAAAACATCCTGCAAAGAATCTCTGCCTGCCATCTGATGTATGCAAGAGACTGAGTTCCTGTCTGTGGCCCAGTTCTGGATTAACTCAGCAGGAGGCCCAAGCCACGTACAATTCTGCAGGTCGGTTATATGCTCAGTATAACAACGTAAGGATGCACCTTCTCATGGCTGATAGCAATACGGTACGGGAGTCTGACCTGTATGTTGAGTAAAAGTAGCTGCTGGAAGGTGGAACAGGCATTCTTAGTTCAGGCATATACTCATATTTTAGTGCTTGACTTTATAACTGCAATATTCTTTTCATGTAGTTTTTAACTCAAATATGTTTTCAACATGCATGTTAAAAGCAAAAAAAAATCATCTGCAGTTGTGTCATTCACGGCCCTTGGGTAATGGGTAGGGGTGTGATTTTTTAGCTTACGGCACAGACCTACAACTCCACTGCCTGCGCAGAGTAAGTGGGAGTAATGGAGAAGCATCCCTTCTAAATGTACATGCCACTAGAATGGGCAGAGATGTCTCTTGTCAGCTGTTAGATATTTGTGGCAGCACAGGGATGAGTGTTGAGACGTGGGAATAATGGGTTCATTTCCAAGCTCTACAGCGGAGGAAGCTAGATGCCCTGTTGCCCTATTTTATGTAACATTGTTATAGTACATGGCTGCCTCCCCTCTCCCGTTCTTCAGCTCCTGACCCCTGCTCATCTTGGTGCTCCGTCCCCCCAGCTCCTCCCTCCAAGGCGTCTGCCCATCCCTGCCGCCTGCATCTCTTCCCTCTCTCAGCCGGGGTGGCTGTAATCCCCGCAGGAATGTGGCCCACAGCCCAGCAGGGCTTGGGCGTGTGACTCCAGAGCCTCCAATGGTGAATGCAAAGCAGGAAAAGGCAACCTCATGTCACCTGGCATCACAGGGAGGGAACTGCTGGGGATCTGTGGGCTGTTCGCTGTGCTTGGCTGTCCAGCAGTCTCATCAGACAGAAAAATAGAGGCTAGACTTTTCGGCTGCATGTGTTGTTTCCCTATTCATTGTGTCTGGGTGATGTATTCTCTGCCTGTGGTTTTAATAAATGTCTTTCTAAGCTACTTTCTGCTTCAGTCCCCCTTGGGATAGCTCATTCCAACTCAGCTGCACCAGTATGCTAAAGATGTTAAGTTGGGTGTGTGGAACAGGGGAAAAAAGATAACTTCATGTAGGGCATCTAAGATGCCTATGAAGCTGCTGTGTGCTACAAAAGCCTCACCTGAAGTTTACGTTGTGCAAAGCTCTCTCAGTCATCTTAATTCTTTCTCCCTTTCCCTTTTTTATTTATACTTCTACAGAGCATTCAAAAGCATTAGCAAAGAGAATCCCAAATTACTGCTATGACTCAAACTTGTGTTGGATTCTAAGAAGGCTTTGCAGGTAGGGTGCTGCTGTGTTTTTGAGCATCCTGAACATTTCAGCAGGGACATAGGGGGGAAAAAAGTCATTGTTCTGTGTTTGGAAATGGAGTTTTGCTCTATGTAGTAAGCACCCATCTTAACCCTGCTAGATCAGAACAACCTCCCTTTTCTAGCACAAACCAGAGTTGTTGTTAATTAATGTCTTGCTGAAAACTAAGTCTTTGCCATCTGTTCCACCCCCTCACTACGAATGCCACTCTCATTGTGTTGATTATGTAATTTAAAATGAAAATATATTTTAGTAGAGTGCTGCATAGGCATCTGTGCTGATTCTTCTGTTCCTGTTCGCTGCCCCCTGCCCCCATCCCATACAAAAAGGAAAAGACAATCGTTTGACTCTCCAGTGGCTTTATTCTGAAGCTGCAGCACTGGCTGCCAGACTGGTGCACGTCATGGGAGCAGCCACTTGAACCCTGCTGTGTCTGAGCTGCGGCTCCTTCGGAAACCCTGGCTATTAGGTTCATGAGAAATCTCTGGCAGGAAGCTGCCCCTTAAACTGAAGCTCCTTTAAGTTCTTGTGATGGGTTAACTTGAATCCAGAACATGAAAAGCGAAAAGAAAGAGGCCTGGCTGCTTTATAAGCCATAGCATGACCTCTGAGATCAGCAAGGCTGCTCATGTTACAAATATGGCCTGTGTCTATCTAAGGGTGGAGGAGAAGAAAAAGAGGAGGGGTAGCTTTCCTGTAAGTGGGTTAGAGCAATTACTGAGGTCTCTTACAGCAAATGAAATCGTCAGTGTGAGTCACATTCCCTTTTTTTCCCTTTCGCTGCCAAGTTTTAAGCAGTAACCAGACAGGGAGGAAAAAAAGGGAAAAGCAACAATGGAGGAAAGTTGAACTGAAACAACCCTTCTTTCGGGGTATTGTTTGACATTTTAGTTCTGATTGTACGTAGAGATAAAGGATCTATAAATATCCCATCTGCTGAAATTCCTTATCACAACATCGCCTGTCAGCTGAACAAATAGGTTAGGCTCTCCAAATACTACCTAATTACATATGTAAATACAAAATTACTGATTATAACCCTGCGCCACATGGAACGAGGGCCTGATCGCTGGAAGGGACATTAACCTTTTATGTTTTACTGAGAGATGCCCCAGTCTCAGGAGAGAAAGTGGCACATCCAGCTGCTACTGCCGAGTCGGTGCAAGCCCCAAGACCGGACTGAACTAAGCACCGAGATATTTATCTGGCTGATGAGACGAGATGAAAGCATCTTCTGACGCTTCTGAAAGCTTCTTAGCATTTAGTTCTGTTTAACAAATGGCTGGAAGCTTTTCTGCTCTGCTTTAGAGCTTTTAATAACACATTGTGATTCCCATTGTGGTCGGTTGTTTGACACTTTTATTATCACTGGTATGCATAGCGTTTTTTAATGTTTGACAGCTGGAGAAAGAAGTATTTTGTGCATTCAAAGTTTTAGTACAAAGCTGCCGTTTTCCATTCTGCCTTTGCCTTTGTCTCTTATTCTTGCTGATGCAAATCAACGAAGGACAGAACTGATGAAATTATGTTTGTTTACTTTTTACTTGATGATAATAGGACACAGCCAGCCTTGTATAAAAGACAGAAACAGGGGATATGAATGTTTCCACAGTATTTCTAGAAGGGGCTTTTTTTCTTACAACATAAAGGCATTTATTTGTTTCTTGTGTCTTGATTTATAAGATAATGTGCACTTCCTAATTTATGTGGAATAAGAATGGAGCAATGAATGACAGTTAGCAACAGATTCCGTTTGAAAAGCTCATAGCTCGTTGTTTTTATTAGTTCAACAGCAGAAGCGATCGTAGCACATCACAAAACAAACACACCAAGATACTTCTGTCCTTCGCAGTGGGACTGCCTCTGATCGTTACTGTATATTTGTATATAGCTATACACAAAGTCTGCTCGGTTGGCTTCAGCTTTATGCACATGTAGTTGTTGTCGGGCCCTGGCTTTGATATGTTGGTGCGATACTGGCAACAAGCACTGAGAGGCAGGGCTGCAGAAATCGGATACCCATGATTGTTTTGGTGAGTAATGCGCATGTCTTCTGGATTGTGTAATACTTTTTTTTAATGCTTGTCCTAAGAAAGGCGGCCTGCATTTGCCTGTCTGGCTTGTGCAGTGTGCTTGCATTTCTACGTGTGTATTTCTAGATGTCAATAGCTGCAGCAGGAAGATTTTGGGAGGGGTGAAAGGCAGAAACAGGAGAAGAAGGTGATGAGCAGAAAGGAGGTGGTAAGCAAGGCACTATAAAGCTGCTCGCAGGATGACTGTTTCCTGCATTTTGGCCAGAAAGGAGGAAAGTGCAGTGAAGGGTGGCAAAGGCAGCAGAGGTGTCTGAAGGCTTTTCAGCAGTGTAGCCAAATTTCCCTGTTTCACAGACAAAACTAGACTTAGTGATATCACATGGCAGCTGAGCCAAATCTAGTGAATTGCTGGTATCAAAAAGCAGCCTTGCTGCTCTCTTTGTGCAGCTCTGGTACTTGCCTGACCCTTTGATAATTTTATGCAGCTCAATAAACTGTCAGAAAATGAATTCAGTAAAAAATAGTGAAGTACCAGCCCAGGAAGGGAGGAGGGGCAGCTACTGTGAGAGTCAAAACTGGAACTGCAGCGGGTGGGAGAAGTATGGATATCAGCTTTTGCTGCAGATTTGGGGTGTGCTGGAGGATGCCTTGCTGCTGCCCTCCACCTAACCTCCTGCTTCATCTCCTAGGTGGTGCCTCGCTACGAGGAGCACAGGATGAATCACACGGACTGATGAAGAGCAATGCCTGGACAGGCGAAGGGAGGCGATCCAGCAGTGCCAGTCCACACAGCAGGGAAGGGAATGAACTGCTGCGGGACTGCAGGAGCCCAGGAGGGTGTTGCCATGGGTAAGAGTAGCGGAAGAGGAACCAGGGAGGAAAGAGGATGTGTTCAGTGTGACTGCAGAAAACTGCTGCAACAACACTGAGAAAACGCTGGAATACAGGGCAATGGCCCCATTTTGCCAATCTGGCTCTTAAAGGGTTATTCTAATGTATCCAGGTAGCAGTTCCTGAAGGAGGAGTCCTGTTTATCTCCCTTATTTAGGTATATGTTTCTCCAAATTGGGATTTGATGAGGACAGCTGCTGCATTTTTATTACCTGAGACAAGCAGCAGTAAAAGCCGTTCAGAGTTCATGTCGGAAATGTGTCCACGCGTTGGCACTTATCCAGCTGCACTTCACAAAGGTAAATGGGACACGAGAGCGGTACGCTGTCCCCTTTTAATCCATTTGCTATAGAAGGGGGTACTGTGCCTCTGCAGGAAGAGCCAGCATATCTACTGTGCTAATAAACATGCATTCCTGCAGCATGTGGTCTTCCCAGACCCATAAATCCGAGCAATTTGTAGCTGAATTACAATTAAATATCCACACAGGTTTCCATACCATGGTCTGGTGCACAAGGCATAGGCCTAAGTGGCTGGACATCTGCTGTCTGCTCTCCCACACGCACTGTTTGGCAGAGCACACAATCACTTAATCTTGCTCTACCTCCATTAACGGTACCTGTAAAATTGGATGCAGAGCATCATCCTACGGGTGTTTTGCTGCCATATCCTTCAAGAAGAGCAGCATTCTCTCCTGCTCTTTTTCTTTTTCTTTCTTTCTTTCTGTCTTTTTTTTTTTTTTCTTTTTAAAGCAGCCCTTATTGTCAAAGAGTCAAAAATACTTTTCTTTGCTGTTGGTCTTTGTGTCAAAAGATTTCCAGGCCATGGGTTCAGTTTGGCCCTGTTAATGACAGTGGGAAATGAGACATCATAGCAAAAAGTTCGTAGAGATGCAGGGCGCTGATAGATCCCCACAACAATTTTGTGTCACTGGTACAAGACCCAGAGACTCAGTAATGTAGTAAGATAAATGTAGCCCTTGATTACAATGGATATATTGCACTTACAAAAGGCATCTTATCATTAGGCTCTGCATATCTGAAGTAATAACCACTGATGTCAGGTAAGACAACGGTAATGGGAGCCAGATAATTTTCTCATTCTTAAAACATTCAAAATCCAAAAGGCTATAAATGTCTTAATTAATTTCATTACGTTTAGCTAGATCTAGTGCTGGTGGCTGGAGGGAACATCATTCTGAGGTTCAGTCTTTCCCCTGGCCTGATAATGTTTTAAACTCTGCCACATTCGCTGTTACAGCTATTTAAAGAAGTAAGAATTATATGTAATCATTACCCATCTTGAGTTTCCAGGCAGCAGGGTTACCACATGAAACTGCAGTTCAGATGTTCTCATTTGTCCCAGAGATCTTGAACAAAGATTTATAGTCTGCTCTGAACTTAAAAGCCTCCTTCGCTGGTGAAGCTCTGTGAGGCACAAGGGCTCTCTTTGGCACAGTTGTTGCACAGTTACCTAACAAAATGCTTATTCCCTACGGATATGGCAGAAAACTTGAATTTTGGCCCCCTGACCCCTACCCCATGTGCCTGTCAGCTGCAGACTAAGTCCTAGCCGCTGTCACAAGAACATCCTAAATCAGCCTCTGCAATCTGTTAAATTGCCAAAGATCTTATCTGCTGTGGGTGCAAGTTGCACCAGAAAGGCTGCTGGTGTTGAAAAATTTGCACCCTTCTGTTCCGCAGCTCTGCCTTTTCAGGCTAAGTTAATTTATCCAGAAGAGTAGACAACTAAGCTGTCGAGTGAGAAAGGCCACACAGCAAGACAGCACTGCTCTGAACATCTGCACGATTTGTGTTTTTGACTGAGTACCTCAGAACTTGCAGACTGTTGCTGTCGGAAGCAGACCTTACTTTTGCCACATTCATACCAGGCTCTGTGCTGGATTTCTGCAGATGTTCATTCTCTACATACCTATGCTGATTACCAAAATGACAAATGTTGATGGTAAGAAATACATTTGCTCAAATTACTATTTACATGTTTATTTAAAAGAAAAGAAAAAAAAAGGATGCCAGGGGTCCACTGACGTAATGAGAGATGCTGTACGGATTTCAGTGGGACAAGGACTGGGCCTCAAAATCTGCTTGTCTCACACAAGCAGTCCCTCGAAATAAATCATGAAAACCTTTTGCCTATAACAACAGATGCCACAAGGGGTTGTATATTTGGATATTATTATTTTTTCCTTAGAAGTGTTTATTAACAAATGCTTGCAAGTGGTACGATGTGGTGAAAACTCTCTCTCAGAGTAAACAGGAAGCACTCAGAGGTGTTGCATTACCCATGGAATATGTGCTGTGTTACAACAGCCTGGCTCTTTTTTTCAAAATACTCTGACACCACTTCCTTCAGGAAATCTCATCTGCATAGCTCATTTCTGCTACAGATATGCAAAACTGCAAAAGAACCGATTGTTTTAAAACTGAATGTTGATTTGCCAGCTTCAAACTGTGGAAACTGATGTCTGTAATGTATTTAATGTCTTTTAAAATCACGCAAGACAGACTCTGGGCTCTCAGATCAGCCGACTGAACAAAGCACAAGGGGAAGAGACTGCCACCTTCCCTCCCACAGCCCGGGTGCAGCTTGCAGAGCGACGATGCGGATCGCCCTGCAGGTACTTGCAGTATGCCTCAGCCGTAGATCCAGCTGCCCCTCTGCCCTCCTGCTGCTCCATGCCAGCAAGCTGGGGTCTGGCTGGTGCACGGAAACGGCCGTCCCATCGCCGGCCAGCTCTTGCTGTCTGCCAGGAGCAGCAACAGGAAAGCTCAGTGTGACCATTTTTATATGGAACCTTATATTCAGAATAACTGCGCTAAGGCCTCCAGCCTGTTTGATAAAGGCCACCCTGCACTCGTCGCATGATGTACCGGTGTTGGCTGCGTTCTGAGCCCTGGTAGCTTTTATGTGAACATCTCAGGACCCCGTTAGCACACTGTTCCCTGTGCCTTGTTCCTGTTCAGCCAGTGCCCGCTGTGTAGACTAATTACGACAAGAGCAGACGAGGAATTATACTTGTGCCACCATGAAATCATTAGATGCATGTTTATGTGTGACAAACCACCCCAGGTGACAACATCATCGCTTGAAAGGAAGTCCTAGCAAGCTCTTTGTTGAAGGTTTAGCATCATTTCCCAAAGTGGTTCTCAGTGAAGGCACTTCTGCGTCTGCCAGGTGCTTCACCTGCACCAAGCCAAAGGCAGCTGGGGCTGGGTATCAGGAGTGATGCTTTCTCCTCTGCCCTCCCATCAGCCAACATCTTCATCACTGACAGTCTCTTAATTGTTTAACTGTGAGCAAGAAATACTGGAAATGGAGTTGCTGCAACACCTGGACAACATAAAACCCCAATAATCCTGTTTGTACATTCTTTGACTTCTGCCTTTGTTGGAGACATCGCTTGTCCTGCGTGCAGCTGAACTGAGAACAAGTGGGGGAAACAGACTGCGTGTTTCAGTATTTGTAAATCATGAGTCTTGTGAAGTTTTGTAATAATCTTGTTGCCTTTTTTGTGTTCTCTTGTCTTTGTCTAGCAATTGATATCAGAAATAGATCCAGAGACTGATATTACATACTAGATAAATCTATTTTGTAAAAGCTTGATAGCCTTTCAGTGCATAAAGCTTCAGCACAAGAAAACGGTGGTCATACAGTGGGATTTCAGTGACGCCCTCGCACGTTGCTGTAACATTCTGTATGAATATTGACCATCCGCATGTTTTGTTGGGTCAGTACTGTAGAGCACCTTTCTGTCCGTCTGTCTGGTTCATGCCATCCATAGCTTGTTTACTGAACTTTAAGTCTTGGGCAAGATGAAGCAAGCTCATGAGGAGAAGTTGGTTTTCAAAAGATACAAGCTCCAGATAACTGAGGACAAGTAAAGCACACAGCAATATTGAAATCCCTCAGTTTTATTGCAGCTGACTGAGACAGAGTGTGCTCTGAAGCTGGGAAATTTCCATTACTGAAGTGCAGGACAGTGCCTGGATATACTGCTGCTACTGTAGCTGAGAAATAAAAGCAACTTAATTTTACCTAGCAGCAAAATGTCAGGATATTAATTAAAATTGTTAGAATTTATAAGCTTTTAAGATTGCTTTAAAATGGATTCCTTCTAAAATATTTAGAATATAGATGTAAACTACTTGCATAAAACTAAAGAACAGAAGAAGGACTTGAAATTAGACCTAAGCTTTCAAACTGTACCGTATTTGTGAACGTCAAATGTAACAAGAACCTGACAGATAATACGTCCTCTGCAACAGTGACAGTATGACAGGGACAGAATGATATCCAGTGCAAGATCAAGGTTGTTACTGACGGTATGGTTCTGCAATTAATAATCCTTTTTGCTCTCCTTGGCATGCACAAAACATAGCAATCTGTTTACCAATTTTAAGTCCATAATCTATAAATGACCGTAAGCTTCCTGCAAAGTCAGTCAGAATGCTGAACAGGGAAAAAACAAACACTGGGGGGAAAAAAAAAAAAAAAAAAAAAAAAAAANTTTGGCATCAAATTGCCCAGCACTTTGGGCAAGAGACTGTTTTTAACTTCCCAACAGCACAGAATTAGAGAGATTCTGATTTACGTTGAGGTCACTTTACGCTGTCAAAGCAGAGGCTGACATTTAAACGAAAATGAGTCTCAAGGGCTTTCAGCTCCATGTCACCAGTTAAATCAAGCCCAGGTAGGTACTGACTAGGAGTTATTAGCATCTGATGCTCTTCGTGAATCTTAGGATAGTTCCCACTGGATCAGAGCTCACATCTAAGCAATTTAAGTTTGTGTCATGTTCATCACCATGGTTCCTAAATGCCTTAGAAGTTAAAGTATATCTTTATAAAACATCTTACATGTCTTATTTCTCTTTTTCTTCTCCCCCGCACAGAGGCTTGAGGTCTTTTTAAATAACGCTGGGAAAATTGTTTTATATACTTACTGTCTGCATTTAGTTTGGATGAGGGGGGCAGCGGGTCAGGGTCGTTCTGAGGTACTCTGAAAGCAAATGCTATACTCCTGCAGCAGCTACCACGAGAGCTACATCTTCAAGGTCCCCACGCAACTGCTGCAGTGGTGATGGTTTTAAGAGACGTAGCTTTAATTTTCAACTAGCAGAAAAATTTGGAATCCCTTCCACCCCTCACAAAAAGAGTGACGCTGCAGGGCAGCTGCGTGTTGCTTGTTCACCTGGTAACGCTGTTCCCAGGACCAGTAGGGCCTTTCACAGCATGACAGCTGCGTTTCGGGAGACCTGTGTACAGAACACGACGTGAACAGCTGGAGCAGGTCTCTGCAACAGTACAGAGAACTTGCAGACCCTGTTTGTAGCACGAACTTGCCCGTGTGACTCCTGAACTTGATATGAGGACGGAGATAGTCCACGCCATGGCGTATTTAAACTGACCTATTGTATGGCTCACCGTTCTTCCCAGTATGGCTTTCAAACATAAGAGACTGCATTTCTGTCTGCGGAAACTCTTCTCAGCACTGCTTTTGTTTCTGTTTGAGGCACGGAGACGGTTTTTTCCTCCCTGCTTTTCATTAAGTGCTATCATTTTGCAGCATCACCTGTCCCCTTATCATAACCCATTATTTTGATCATCAAGCTAATAATTTTCTTAAAACACTTACATTCTTTCCAGAATTGAGGCTTTAACGTCACCTTGCTAAGGCAGAAGGCCCAACATCAAGTGCAGGTAACAGCAATGCGTTTAAATCGCCAGAAAAGCAATTGATATCATTTCTGCAGTGCTTCACTGGAAGGAATACTCCAAGTTCTGTCGCAGGAGAAATTGCTGGCAAAGCATGCCATAGCCTTTGGACCTCTTATTTGAGTTTAATTGGATTATAGAGATATTTGATCGCAGCATTCAAAGGAGTTGACGGTCTTCCCACAATTTCCTGGTCTGCGTGGTTGGTTTCGTTTCTGTTCTGACACACCTTGGTGAAGGCAGACAATAATGTAGATACACACCAGTTTTTAATTAAATTTTGCTGTGACAGGTTGTGTTTGAGTCCCTGTAATCATTTGTTTTGCATTTGCTGGTGACATTTATTTAAGTAATCAGAACTGTAGCCATAATTTCATTTTTGGAACTGAGAACCTTAAGTCATATTTTACTTGGTTTCAGGAAATTTAAACATTTATTCACATTTACTGCTGTCTAAAATTCCTGAGAAAAACAATGCTGGGTTTCTAAAGTGCAGAACACGTTATCAAAAGGAATGTGTTACACGCAAGGAAAAATAAATACATCCCACTCAAACACAACACAAGAACTGGATGTCTGTTAAGTACACGGGGGTCATCCACAACAGCCTTCACTCCATCACCCACCTGGGGCTGCCTCGGAAGCCCAGACCTGCCAGGTAGGGCTGCCCCAGAGGAGGGTCCCCAGGCAGCTCTCTGGCCAGCTGGCTGCACAGCCCAAACCAGCAGCTTCCCTCCTCCTGGCAGGACAGCAAGCCCGGCGCTCTGGGGGATGTTAGCACGTTGTAATCTGGAGACTGTACAGTATTTGGAACCAGCGACAGCACGGTGCAAGTGTTTGGTCAATGGCGAAGGAAGCTGGTGTGCAGCGAGCAGCAGCAGGTGGGGTGCGTGAAGCGACCCCTGGCAGCAGGGGTGGCCTGAAGGCAAGGGCAGGCATGAAGCAGCAGGGCTGGCACTGGAGGTGGCAGTGTCCGTAGCAGCGCCAGAGCTGAGAGAAATGCTGAAAGCAAGCAGAGGGAAGTGGAGGGAATCTCGGGGGAACTGGGTTGTCACTGGGCAGAGGAGCGCTGAGACGTGTGAAGAGCTGTGTTGGATCCTGGAAGGAACAGGGGGGCAGCACGACTCCAGCAGCTGTGGCAGCAGAAGTTTAACCAGGCCAGAGGAGGAGTTAACGCCTTTGTGCCTAACTTTTGCACACTTACAGACTGAGCAAGAGCTACTTCAGCACAAGTGAGCTGCGTGGGAGCGCAGAGGAGGCAGACCCTGTTCCAGGCAATGACCTCGGCCCAGCACAGGCCGCCACCAGCTGCGCTTCCCCCTCCCACCGAAGCCACGGCCGCTGCCAGGGGAGGCAGCTCCGCGAGGAAACCCGCCCTCGCCGCAGGGGCTCGGCTCCCGCAAGGCCGCAAGC
>VXAV01001787.1:392765-422650 GCA_013399715.1 Alectura lathami
AAGCCCTTCGCGGGCGGCTCCGGGTGCCTTTGTGCCCGTGCCGAGGCTCACCTGGCTGCCCGTCCTGCGGCCGCGGGCCCGGCCTGCCGGCTTCGCTCCGCGGCGGCCTCGGTGCGGGTGGAAGTTCTCGGCCGTCACGGAGGTCTGCGTTCGCACCGAAACGCGGCCGTGTGTGTCCTTTGGTTAATATCGGCCTTCAAGAGCTACGTGGATGAGCTGCAAAATACTGGAAAATGATTGTGAGGGTGGATTTTTTTTTTTTTTTTTTTTGCAACCTAGATGTGCTGGATGAGCTGAGATGCTGCGTGAGATAGTGCATCTGGTGACTGGGTGATGCCTGATGTGCTCGGTGACCTCACCTTGGGCCTCTTGTTCTCTCATCTCATTAGCTCAGGAAACTTGTTTCAGAAATAAGGGATTCGGGTGAAGAACTTTTTGTTGTTGTTTATCAACTTTGTTCCAACACTGCTGTTTCTTCAGCAGGTTTTTTAACTAGAGGTACTGTCGGAGGTTTGCAGGCTATGACTGCATGAAAGCTGTATCAGCACCGATTTCTCTCTCTGATGTTTAATCTTTTTTAAACCAGCGCATTCCTCAGCAAGGGCACCCCGCAGCCTTCAGCTGTGTGTTGCGGATGTTATAGTTGTAGCTTCTTGCATTTGGCCGTTGAATTGTGCTGGCCTGTTGGGGTGAAGCTGTGTTGCACATCGTGGGGGGGAGGCTTTGGGCTAGGCCCGAGATAAGCCTCTGCGAGAAAGTTTGGAGCTGCAGGCTCCGCTTCTCTGTGTGGGAAGAGCCTCCGACACAGAAACCAAAAAATCCTGTGTATGGTGCAAAAATAACCTTGTTATTGGTTTAGCGTTAGAAATCACAACAACATAGCCAGTCCAGAGCCTGCGATACGGATTTTATTATTGTGCAGTTTATCGTCTGAGCGAGGACAGCTAAGGCAGTGCAGATAACCCTGGCGCTAGCTGCGCTGCACTGCACTTGCAGACCGATTTAGGAAAGTACACGGGAACAGAGCTTGCAAGATGCGCGCTGCGCATTGCCCCGCTCGCGCCGGCGGGGTGTGAGGGGTGGTGACACTGCCATTGTGGTGAAGCGAGCGTATTTCACCACCCAGCAAAGATTGCAGGACGCAGTGCGATGGCAGCTGGTGCCCTTTTTTGGCATCACAGTGAGCAGATGCAGGGAAAACGGGGTCACTCGCTTCCCCTCCACATGGTGTGTCCAGTTCTGTTACTGAAATGGTTTTCTCCCTAATACTGTGTGAGACTATCTTTTGATTAAAAACTTGCTCTATTAAATTGTGTCCGCTTCAAATGCTACCTGTAGTTCTTAAAAATATAAACCCTCCAGTTTAGTCGAAGTATGCGTTTGACTCCGTGTTTTCTCCTCTAAAGCTATCGGTGTGCAATACTGACCGTGCTGTGTTGTGCTCCTAGTTACTGATCTGCCCGGGGTGTGACATGCCCCGGTGAGGGAGGTGTTGGATGCACATGCTCCAGCTGGATGCCATAGCAACTGCGGGGCGTTGTAGTGCATCGCGCCAGCTGCTGTGGTTAAGTAACATTGCTTATTGATCGGATTCGCGCTGCATGGTTCTCATCTTGCTTTGGCTGCTAATGCAGTGAAGATCTGCAGAGCATCTCCCCTTGGGGTGGGGGGTGGCAGCTCTGAGGGTGCAGGTGGGGATGGTTCCTGCTATTGCCAAAGCCATGTAAATTTGCACGCTTTAATGAGGGACAGCAAAGCAGACCCTCAGCTAATGTGTGTGACGGGGAGATGCTGGTTATTTACAAGTGCATTGTGCTGTAAGGCTTGTTCTATGCTAAACAAGTGACTTAACTCTTAAAATCCCTCGCTCCCTCCCTTGTTCTTCCGAAGTTTTTTATTTCTGGCTTATTGAATTAGGGAGTTTATAACAACAGTAAGTTATCTTAATTACATTACTGAATCAAAGGGCAAATGAAGTATTCCTAGGATACTGCTGTTACTGTCAGTCTTCCATTTTGATTTTGCAGCAAGGGGAGTCATGTTTGAGGAATATTGATCAAGACATAAAATAACAGCGCAGGGAACCGAGGAAAACGTTGCCTGAACAGCCTGCATGCGGGTGTTACCTCATCTGGCATTTAAGGGTTTCTGTTCATTTTCTCCGCTGCAGTCATTTGAACCTAATGGGGTTTTCAGTGAAATGTGAACTTAACGGAGCAGTGTACTTACTGCTTCGCTGTGGTTGCACTTACTCAGCTTCCTAAGCAGAAAAGGCATATTGTGAGGCAGCCCCCATCTTAACGTTCTCCTGTTCAGCCCTGCCAAAAACGTTTGTCCTTTGATGTAGGCTTGCATCTTACTCAGAGCTTTAGCTGCTGGGGGTGAAGTGATTAATAAGTGGATATCCATGTGAGTTTCCCTTTCTAAACTGCTTTCTTTTTCACTGCTGTTGCAGGTGGAACTAGGGAGTGATCACAGTGCAAAGTTCTTTAGCTGAAATCTTCAGTGCTTTCTAGGACTGCAGGACATTCTCTGGGCAATTATTTGGTCATACCTCATGTTTGTTACTCTGTGCAAATATTTTTTGTTGTTGTTGTTGTTTCCCTTCTCTTTTGCTGAAGAGTTGTTTTCAGGGGTTTTAGTGTGAGGTTTTTGTGACGTTCCCTTTCTTTCTGTGGCAGGGGACTTGTCAGCATGGGGGTCAGCCATAACTGCCTTTCAGACTGAAAGCTTCAGAACTCCCAAACACAAAGTACGGCAGGTTTGAAGGTGTTCTTTCTCCCCAGATGCTGGGGAGGCCTGTTAACAGGCTGCATTTTAAACCCACTGGGACAGTGATAAGAACAACTGTATGGAGCTTTAGGTTTCCAGTGCGAATTGTACTTCATCCATTTGGTCAGTGCTACTGTGGCAGTGTGATGGTTTGACTTTGTTAAAACAAGTCGTTTTGGGAAAAAAAAATGGTTAATGGAAACGTGGTAAGGGTGTTGTTTCATACTCTAGTTTTTGGAAGCCATTTTTGCCATGAGGCTTATGTAAATGTGAAGTTCTATCACTGCTGCCAGCCCTGTGTATAAATAATAAAGGTGAGTGCAGTGGAAGAAGATGTTTTTGAAGCTCAAATCTTGCATTTCTTCACCTGAGTGTTAGTGTTGCTAGAAAGACCTGCTTCGTGGTTTTTTCCAGCCTACCCAAATCAGACAGAAGCACGGTGTGTGCACCCCTCTGCGAGGGTCATGCTGGTGACTTGGGACAGGCCGCTTACTGGCAAGGAGCAAGAGCAGCTTGTAATTTTTTTGTTAATTAGTCCATTGATCTGGAGAGAGCAAGCTGTAATGGTGGAGCAAGTATGGAGGCTGATGTCCTTGTTTGTAAGAACTTTTAGGGAGCACAGGTTGCGGCTAGGTGTTGCTGCCTGTTAATTAGCGTGTTCTGGTCTGTGATGAGGAAAGCAGGGAGCTGATATGGGTTAGCCAGCCCTGATGCCTCCTCGTTAGTGCAAGGATCAGAGCAGAGACCGGGGAGATGTACTTGGTGGCAGGGATCAGCTCCCTCCCTCTGGGGAGCAGGCAGGTGAGCGAGGCAGCTTGTGCTGTCTGCCCAGAGTCATGGAGTACTGGCTTCGGAGCTGCAGAGTGCAGCTCAGGGACACTTGCATTTCATGAATACGTGCGCATTTTCTTAACATAGCATGCTCCAGCCCACAGAAGCAGATATCTTGTGGTTTTTTTTTTTTTAGCATGATGTTGAAGGAAATTAGGTTTGTGTTCACAGTAGCTGCGCATGGTTGCGTCACTCTGTGTCCTGTACCCCTGCATATGGCTCCTGAACCTGTTCTGCCTGCCCTCTGTCCACTTTGACAGAGGGTAGAGGTCTTACAGATGGCACATTTCTGCAAGTTTCTTAAAAATCAGTATTTTACTAAGGTGAAGAGGTGCCCTGTGCTGCGCTGCTGAGGAAGAGGTCACATGTGAGAAGTCACTCACCCGAGGAGCCGTGGCAGGTGCTCTGCTCTCATGGGGGGGTTGCTGGGAGCTCTGGAGCAGGAGGATGCGGCAGGGCAGCGCCTGCTGTGGGCTGGATGAGCTGCTCCTCCAGGAGGGGCAGCCTGCAGGAAGCTGCGCAGCTGCAGCTGAGAGCTGATGCTTGGCCGACACAGAGGTCTGTTAGCGTAGGTTCCTGCTTTGTCATAGCTTTCAGCTGTGGTCTGCAAAGGAAATTAACTGATAACTTGATAGCTAATAAGAATATGACATCTTGCTGTGGAGTAGTTCATGGAGCTGTGGAGGCTGGAAGGGGCTCGAGGTCACACAGTGCAGCCTGCTGCTCAGAGCCCACTTGGCTTTAGGGTTCGATCAAGCAGCTCAGGTAGTCCGCTCAGAATTTCCAAAATCTCCTGGGATGGAGATTCTGCAAGTTCTCTGGGTGACTCTGAGTACTTACTCAGCTGCTTGGTGAAACTTCTGCCCTTAGAAAAAGGAGAATTGCCCTCGCTGCAACATGTCACCGTTACCTCTTGTCCTTTTCACTTTATAACCTCTGACAAGAGCTGGATCCCTTCTCTGTGCCCCCCAGTGTGTCTCCTGCTGCCTCGCTCAGCAGCGCCTAAAGTCACAGCAGCCCAAGTTCTGTTAAGGGAAAAATTGGAAGTTATTCTTCTCTTGGAAGTTATTGTTTTGTATTTTAACAGAATTTTCATAAGAGTGAAATACTCTGAGGTGATTAGAATGCAAATGAGAGTTTTTGTTACATGGTAGAAAGTGTTTCTCTCTCTTGTGGGTATAACTACCAACATCTTGCAGTTAGGCTTAGAGTTCATAGTATGTAATTACTTCATTTAGCAGTTTTCCTTAAAATCAACAGCTGTCACTGCGGCGCCGTCCCGTTTCCCTGCTGGGTACTGCCCATGTGTCCTGAGTGCAGCCAGCGCTCCCCAGGCTGCTTCAGCCCGGGACTGGCCCGTCGTTACCCGGGACTGGATGGGGCAAAGAACCCCGGGTGACGTTCGGGCCGACCTTCAGATGGGGTTCTTGGGTGTTTCATAACTGAGAAATGTCTTGGCTGTCCCTGTCAGGAGGAGGGTGTCTTGCCTACCGTATGCCAGCTGTCTGAGGGGTAAGGGCTTGCTGTCGACCTGCCGTTTTAAAAAGGTAGGGAAAAGGCTGCCGAAAGTGCCCCTGAAGCTGCAGTGTGAGGTCTGCTAGTGGTGAGGTGCACACTGGCTGCTACTGTTTGGGTTTGTGTTTTTTTGTTTTGCAAATGGAGTGCTGAACTGGCCAGGCAGAACAGACAATGAGCTTGCTTCATTTAGTGCTTTGTGATGCTTCCATTTCTACAGGCTTAGTAAAACCTTTGCTTCTAGTTATGCATGAATTGTTCAGTGATTATTATTTTGTTTCATTTTTCCCCCCTTTTATATCTTTTTGGAGTGAAATACTGCAAACTATCTTTTCTGAAGTTTTGTATTGTGTGGAGTGAAATAAGCTAATTTCAGAAAAATAACGTTGTCTGGATCTTGCGCTTTTTTTTCCCTTTTCCAAAGCTGATTTTAGGAGCAGTACATGGGATATAGGTCAAATTAGAACCTCAGTAGACAAAAGAGCAGGCCCAGCTGGGGAATTTGTTGATGCCATGGCTGCTCTCAGCTGTTTGGTCGTGCTCTCCCTCCTCTAGGAAGGCAGGGAGATGTTTCCCACAAGTATTTATAGCGCCTGCCCGGCGCTGCTCTGGGCGCAGTTACACAGTGCTGCCCGCACGCACGGGGGAGGTGGGCGCCGGGGCTGGGTGCCTGTGGCCGCCCTGGCTGGAGGCTGCGGTTGGCGGGACTGACTCTGGCGGGACTGACTCGCGCTGAGCTGCGCTCGCTGCTTCTGAGGGGCAGCGCTTCCTGCCTGCCTCGGGTCACGTAATTCCTGCCTCCTCCTCCCTGCACTGGTGCTTGCGCAGCTGTAAGTGTTCAACAACTGAATGAGCTGAAAGGTTACTTTAAAAAAAAAAAAAAAAAGTAAAAAGGTGTTGATGTGAAAAACCACGTGAGTGCTGGTGCTGAAACAGGAAGGGAATAGGAATACGCTGGTTGAGGACAGCTTTGCTCTTCCTTGTTCTTAAGCTTCTTTGGCTGCCTCAGGTCTCTGCTGTGGCACAGAGCAAGCTCTCGGCCTCACCAGAACACGAGGAGGGGGCAGGATTGTTGGGCAGAGAAAGAGAGGCGAACCGCGACTGCTCCCTGTAGCTCGCTTTGCTGTCGGGTTGTCTGAGATGCTGTCAGGCTCTGACAACTTCACCCGGAATCGATTCCCAGGGAAATTGTCCTCAATTTATAGAGAGAGAATACCGAAACTTGGCAAAGCAATTGGTGCTTCCAAACGGGAGGGTTAGTTCCAGAGGTAGCCAAAGGGCCTGCAAACATAACCGTGAAGCTCGCGTAGATGTTAGGTCTGGCCTAAGTGCTGTCAGTTAGCATCAGAGAGCCTGGAAACATCTCAAATGGGGAGGCAAAAAGTAGAGAGAACTGTAAGACGCATGAGACTGTCCAGCGTGTCCGTTCTCTAAAGATTGACTTGACCAGAAGTGGTATAAAGATGAGTAGACACCTGGAGTGACTGGAAGTCGGTGACACGCAGCTAAGGGTATAGAAAGAAAAATGCAGGTAAGAAGACACTGTGAACTGAGAGAAGGGGTGGGTTTCCTGGAGCAGCTGAGATCCGTCGGAACACCATGGGAGGTACGTGACTCCTTTAACAACGCCATACGGAATGGCGTGTGGAACAGGCAGTATTTTTTTCTGATTCTGGTGTTAAGGTGTAGTGCTTGAATTGCTGCTCTTCATAGTTTAGCTTAATAGCTGCTAACATAACACAGATCATCAGCTTTGCCGCACCTGGGCTCGTGAGTTGACTCAGCTTCTGGCGAAAGGAATTTATTTAACAGACTCCATTTTACATGACTAGATACTTATTTTCAAAACACTGGGAGCAATCTAAGGAATTAAACTATTAAATCATTATTATGTGCATAGTGAATATCTTAAAATTATAATGTTTGAAAGGTCAGATTTTACTTTTCAAATTCTAAAAAAGGAAATTTATGCCTTTTTAGTGTAATAGAATTATCTGTGTAAATTAATGAAAACAAATCTCTTATGAGAGGGTACAAAAGTGCCTTAAGAATTTGTGGTGTGAGCGGCAATAACCTGTGCTGGATCAGAAGCTGCCCAGGAGATAAACCACTTGAGAGTAATTTTTCACTGCCGTCATGGGCTGGAAAGAGTTGGCATAATTGTGCCAGACATCTTTAATGGTTGGGTTGATATTGAACGATATGGGAAAGGTGGCTGGAAAAGTAGGTGGTAAAGTTAATGCTGTTATATTTCAATCCGGGCATCTGCAGGTTAACAAAAAGCATGACAGAGCAGCCCGTTGAGGGGCTGGGTGCCGAGCTATGCCCTTGAGCTAAAATAAAGGCCGTTGTTAGAAGTGAGATTTATTTCCCTCTTTTAGAAAATAAAATAAAAAAAGCAGTCAACTTCATAATAAATACCAGTTAAAGTAGCTTGCTTAGATCATCTTCTGTAATGAAACCAAAAAATTGTAGTAGGACTTGATGATTTGGTGATGACCAACGTACAAAAGGGGGTTAAGACCATGGATAAATTGATGAGGAGTTTGTAAAATATGACATTGCTTTGCAAGGAAGCTGGAGTAGAAGCCTTGGAAAGGGTTTTGTACTTTCTTAGCCCAAATGGAATAATCTGTCTGGTGGCACTAGAATGCAGACCAATGAAAAACTGCTGAGAGAAAATGAGCGTTCAGTTATGGCTGGGCTGTGTTACTGGGAGCTGAGTTGCAGTTACTGTGCTGTGATTGTGACATTGTTGCTCAGCCTTACTGTGCTGTGGGTTTGTAGCATGAGGTGCAAGAAAATGGTGACCTCCAATGTCTGCTGACAGCTGTATGCTGTGTGTTCTTTGGCTTTTCTTTCCTTGACACAGAGAAGGTGTAAAGTAAATCTGAGGCCATCCTATAATTCATAACTTGAGGTAGTTTCCAGCACTATAAGTGGTGGGGAATTCGGCAACCAGAGAACTGTATAGCTGCGTTTGGAAGGACCCGCTGCGTGCTTCTCCCTGCTTACTCTTGACCTCTTCTTTCCTCTTTGGCTGCCAGTGCTGGTGCGCGTTTTTCAAAGAGAGAGCCCTACACGTACGGCTGTTTGCTGATAGTCAGCGGGGTGCGCTTGTGGCATACCAATAGGTAACGCAGAAGTGCAGAATTGCAACGGATTTGACTTGTCCCCCTGTAGCATGAAAAGGACTGTGATGCTCATGTTCTTAAAGTTGTATAATCATTGGTGGTATGGAAAGCAACTAGAACCTCAAGGCTGTTTTTTTTTTTTTCCCTCAAGAATCTAATATTAAAGTAGATCTCCATTTTCTCCAGTTTCGCTGGTTGTCTTATTTATCTTCAAAAATATTATGATTAAGTGGAACAAAGTATCAAAGATTTCTATTAACCGTGGGAGGTTGGAGGACAAGAAGTACAGTCAGCGTTACAAAGGTGTCACCGCTGGAAGTCCTCAGATCTGAAACTGCCGACTTCTATCCCTTTCCTAGCCTTTGCTCTTTAAAAAAGAATAGTGTTCTGTAGCTGCTCTGTGTATTTTAATCATCTTATTCTGAAGAATCTGAAAGGGATGAGATCTGGTTACTGAAAAATGAGCACTACCACGAAGCACTCAGCCTAGCAGCCCCCTCCAGAAATCTGCACCCCTTAATGCTGCTGTAACGCTGCCTTGCCTCGCCCCTAGAACCTGTGGCGAGGAGCCTTACAGTGCTGTCGGTTAACTAGATCACAGTCCTGTGTTATTTCCCTTACAGCAGTCTTAAAAATAAGTTTAAGCTGTTTGCATTGTAACTTGATAAATGTCAGCATGTTGTGGAAATATCTGCGATTGAGCTAAATGTAGGCTGAATGAAAAGGCTGAAGAACTTCACAGATCAGCTTGTTTGGGGAATTATTTTTTCCTCTCCTCTCCTGGCTGCACACAGCATTACTCAATATTTCAGAGCAATTCTTATCCCCGGCTGTGCCCTTGGAATCTTGTTTCCACAGCAACACAAAGCTGCCGATGAAACATCCCTTTTAAACTTCGCTTTGGTCTGTGTAATTAGGGTGTTGGCTGGTAGCGTGGTGAACCTGTGTGTACGTACGCGTGTGCTGGGAGCAGCTGTAGGACACCATCAGAACAGCCCTGAAGTGCTGGCACGGCCTGCGGGGGGTGAGCCCTCAGGCAGAGCCGTGCCCTGGGGATGGGGAGCTGCTGGAGGAGGCTGTGTGTGTCAGTGCCCGTGTGAAGGAGCAGCCTCTGTGGGATGCGGCCATTGCCAGCAGCTGGCTTCTTCCCCTCAGCAGCTGCAGCGTGCTCTCGCTTGTTCCAGCCCTGCTCCGAATCGAAACAAGAATGGAAATGGGTGGGAGAACATGCAGCAGCCATCATGGGAGGAGCACTTGTCCCTCTGCCTGGTGAAAAACTTTCCTGCCCTGGAATTCATGGCAGAGGGGCTCATCCTGCAGTTGGTTTGCTCTGTGTGAGCCCCTCGGATCCACCCTGCACAGCTTGCTCCTGCAGCCGGAGGCAGCCTTGCCCTGGGGCAGACGTCAGTGCCCGAGCCCTGCAGCCGTAAAGGCTGGCTCTGAAGCAGTGTGGCACGTGGTCATCAGTTCACTTTGTGCAGGGTGTTCTGTTCAGTCGAAATGTTGTCATGTATTTACCTTAAATGTATTACCTTTATACTGGGAATGACAACTGTAGCACTGGGGCTTGCCTTGCTTTTCACATGGTGGCTTGAAAGGATCTGGGTCACAGTGCTGCTGCAAGTTGTCAGCAGGATAGTCACTGCAGCTTGAAGTAATGCTGTGTATCCTGGAGCCAGGCAGTTGCAAAATCTGTGTTTAAATTTATCATGTTACAGATAAATAGCATTCGCAGCTGTGGTTGCCACAGATGGTGAAGCTGCACATCACTGGGGGCACGAATCCCTTCTTTTCAATACCTGGAGTTAGCACCTGGGTGCTCTGGCATGGGACAGCCCAGAGATGGGTGAGGGAGGTCCAGTGTGCAGTGAGCGGTGCTTGTTGTTAAGGGTCACGCACTAGGAGCAATAAACTGGTGCTTTGGAAGTTGTTGGTGTGTGAACTGTTACCCCCACTTCACAGATCTCTGGGAAACCAGAAGGCTTTGGAAGGCAGTGCCAGTTGGCTCAGTGAAAATACAAACACTTGTGAGATCCAGAAGGAGATGAATGTTTACACGACCAGGTTGGGCTGTGCACAGTGGAACAGCACTTCCAGAATGCAGATGATCTAAATTTAGGACGTGCTTCAGTGAGCTGTGTGCAGCTATTCCTTTTTGAACTGTAGGGGGAGCCTGGGCGATTGTCAGAAAATTAGGTCTCTAATTGTAGCTAAGGCTGAGCAAGATGAATCCTATGTTAAGTGATCAGTAAGCTGTTCATTAACTGCGGTGAGGTTTTGCATTGGGGTTTTGGATTTGCATCTCTCAGAGTTGTTGTTTCATTTCCTAGCACTACAGATGGGCTCTGTGAGCAGCATGTTCCTTCAGCTGCTCTGGAGAGCAGCACATGAAGCTGGTGTTGGCCCAGAAGGGTGGGGATTGTGAGGAGGGGGAAAGGCTTTGGGGAGCTGTTCAGGCTGGCTTGTGGAGGACTCAGCCATGTTTGCAGTGCATCCTGTGGCATGGAATAGATACTGTTCCATAATTTCACAGGCAGAATGTGCATCTGGTTGTAGCATATGCACAGGAGAGGGAGCACCTGACTCTGTAATTAACCTGTGACACAGTTCTACTTCAGTCTAATACATAACTTCTAAAGGAAGGGACCTAGTCTTTGGTCTAAATTACGGGGAACAGACTGAATTTGTTAGTGGCCTTTATTTCTTCAGTGTATTTTAATAGCAGCATCTTCAGGGTCTTGGAGCACGTGGCTCCCTAGAAACGCACTGGTCTGTAAAGGGCCGCGGAGTTTACTTAAAGCCACATCTGCTTTGAAGGCTGTAACTCTGGGAATGTGAAACGATGTTCACTCTAACAGATTCTCCATGTACCTGTCCTATTCATGGTATTTAAAATACTACACACACGCAAATGCGTGGTTAGCTTCTTACTCGTAGAAATTTGGGTTAAATGTTTCATAAGTTTGATCAAGTTACGAAAAAGCCGATGTTTGAGAAAGTTAGGGAAATAAATCTGCTGTGCCTTTTACTGTTCAACTAGATACAGTTTTGTCCTCCTGTGGGTTTGCAATGGGAACAGCAATGCATGCTTAGCTACAGTAGTGTGGTGAGATCTCCTGATATCAACAGAAGAATGACTGGGTGCAGAAGATAGACTAGAGAGGAAATGGATTGCATCTTTACTGCGAATACTTCACTTTTTTTTTTTTCTCACACTGAATCATGAGTTTCGTAGTTGCTGGGCAATTTTGCTTTCAGATGGTTCATCTTTTAAAAAAAATAGCCCAAACCTCTTGCTAAGAAAATGTTTCAAGGGCTATAAGTGAAACAGAGCTACAAGAGAGCAGGTCTTAATGTGTTTAATTGATAGGTTTGGGTTCACTGGATCTGTGCAAGGAAAGATGCTTATTTTTCATCAATAACTCACCTTTAAGAAGCAATAACTTAGACACTTACCTGATATTGCAAGAGATTACAAGCTTTTATGTAAGCAGCATTAAGTGGTAAATATTGGGCATTTTGTTTCATTCTACTCTTCATAGCTACTGCTGTCCAGGAAGCATGATTCTGCATTGTGGGAGGGAAAAAAATAGACTTCAGTCAGTACAAAGAAGGAAGCAGGTTTGTTTAATACAATAAAATGATCTGTAAGATTCTTTTATTTTGTTCCCAAATACAGGTGGTTCATGGTTAAGAATTATTTCTGGCTCTGTTCTCTGTTTGTGACTTACCTACTGGGCTCTCCTGAACACCCGGGGTGCCTTACCGATTACCTAAGGAAACTACTAACGAGGAAGTACTCCTGAGGGCTACACCAAGTTCCATTTATGGCATTTTGTCATTAGCTGTTTGGGACTTGTGAGCTGCTGGTGTGTTACCTACGCATATGTAGTAGCAGCAGTCATAATCAATGCTTGCTTAGCGCATGGAATTGCAAAGCATCCCACGGAGCATTGGAGTTCAGTGTTTCCAGAGGCACGTGAAATTTGCACTCAGTCTGCGCTTACGGCTGAGTTTCAGATGCAGGCAGGGCAAAGTGATTCTGTGGAAAAACCCACTGAAAAGGTTGTCACTACACAAGTAGGAGCTGTACGGAGATGTTTACTGGCAGTGCAAATTCTCTATCATTGTTGATAACAGTGAGAACGGTGAAATGTTTTTGCGTGCAGTGGTGGTAGTGCTGTCTCAAAAACACGTCACTGGACTGGAAGCCCGCCTTGTGGTAGAAGAACCCTGAAGTGGCCAGGCATCAGCATTCCGTCCAGTTGTCCTTTTCTAATTGGATTGTCATATTTCGTTCTGTTTTCTCTGGTCACCAGATACCTGGAGATCTCAGCAGAGTAAGGCCAGTTAAGAGGATTTCAAAGAATATCCTGGGATTTGGTTGTGAGAAGTCTGTAGGATGAAAAGCCCATTTAGCTAGCGTGTTTGGATTTCCGTGTGAGATAGCTGAGGCTAACAAATGTCTAAAAGCAGGGTGGTTGTTTTTTTTTAATTTCTAAACAGTGCAATAGTGAATAAAAAGAAATTTGAAAGGAAGGAGATGTCAATATATAAAAAAAATCACACACACATGTAAATTCTAATTATATTCAAAGCGTATGGTAGTGTAATTAAAGAGAAATGATTGTAGTGAGATGCTTTGCCATTCATGTAAACAAGGCCTTAAAGAGCATCCTAGAACATCCTTGTAATCATTCATAACATTTTTACTAAATAATGAGTCTAGTTTTAGAAAGTTGGACCTTTTACAGAGCCTCTCTGCTCAGCTCAGGCTGTGACATTCTTCATAACTGGGTGGGCAGCCTGAGCAGAAACAGCGAGACGTTACTGGTGCGGCTGTGCGTGCTGTTCTGAGCTGTGTGAAGCGCTGTGCTGTTACCGCAGCCGGAGTGTGCTCCCTGGTGCTGGTCACAGTCACCGCACTGCTTCAGGACTCTGCTCCTTGCTTGCGCTTCGTGAGAGCGGCCCAATGCGTTTTATGTTATGAACTCTGTTGTCCTTGGAATTGAGCTTGGAGAGGTTTCTTCACACGGTCTCCATCCCTTTGTTCAGCGTCTGTTCGTCATGGAGGTGCTGGAAAGGTAGCTCACGGGAGGAGTGAAGGGTGGTGGCAGCTGGAATTACTCGCAGGAGTCAGGGTGTAGAATTCTACCACTTGGAAGATGATTTCTGCCCACCAAAGTGAATGCGTTAACCCAAGATCAACTTCTTGTCTCAAATTTCTTCTTGATTACAGCCTATAGGAAAAGACTCAAACTTCTTTATTCCACGGGGTGGTAAAGAAGGGGAGTATTTATTTCTTTGTGCAGGTACTTGAGAATCAGCAGACTTCCAGTTGGTTGGAAAGGTCATGACTTGATGATACCCAAATAAATTGAAAAACAGAAAAAATATTGTGGTAGTGTCATCAGACTAAAAGATACCTGTGACTGTCTCCTCTCTTCATTTGATAAAAATAAATATAAAAACAAATGGGCAGCCCCTGCGTACAGTGGAATTAACATTCTTGCTTTCTGCATTGAGTGAACTTTTCCTTATAACAAATATTATTGATTCTGTTCTAGTTCTGCCTATGATAACGTCAACAAAGTTCGAGTTGCTATAAAGAAAATCAGTCCTTTTGAGCATCAGACATACTGCCAGAGAACTCTGAGAGAGATAAAGATCCTACTGCGCTTCAGGCACGAGAATATTATTGGGATAAATGACATTATCAGAGCTCCAACTATTGAACAAATGAAAGACGTGTATCCTTTTGAAATGCGTTGTTCTACTTGGTGGCTGGTACCTTCTTCTCTGTCTTGATTATATCCCTCTTTTCAACCTCTTCCTTACTAAATTTTAATAAAATTTTACTTTTATTATATTAAACTGAAAGGGAAGTTCATGGTATTTGATAGCTTTATAGATGCATCAATAGATAGATTTGATACCTAGATAACCATGAGTTTTGTTTGTTCTTTTTCAGGTAAAAAAAAGTTTATTTTGATTTTCCAAGGCAAAGAACATTGTAGAGAGAGAGATTTAGTTTAGTCACTTAATCTTAAAACAACAATCAGTTTGAATAGAGCCTTTGTTAGAGCTATCTGATTGCTCAGAGGAGAAAATACAATGGTCAAACTCTTGTGCAACTGTCTAAAATTTTCTTAGAGATAGGAATGAAACTTCTTGGGGGAGGAGAATTGCTCCACCGCCGCTCCAGTCTTGCAGTGCTACCTGCATATGTGAAGTCTGAAGTGACACGTGGGCTGGCAGACGTGCCTGGTTAATGTCTGCAGATACGGCGTTTGTTATGCTGAGCGTTCATGCACGGGGAGCTTGGCTTCGTGTGGGTTTCTGGCACAGCTGGGAGGACTCCACCTGTGATACCAACCCTAGTTCGGAGTCAAGCAGCCTGGTTTCCCAAAGTCTGTCTGTATTGTTTCCTGTTGGCTTCTCAGGCTTTTGCAGATGTCTGCCTGATAAAAAGCATAAGGCAGAAGCTGAATTGAATCGAGGTCGAATGTTGTCCCCTCACAGGTTAGCAGTGTGCTATCTGAGTTGTCAGTCCTGCGTGGGATGCTGAGGCTGCGTTTGTGGCCGCTTCTGCTGCTGTGGGTGCGTGCTGCCTCTGGGAAGATGGCCTGGTTGTGTGGTCCAGCCTGAGTACCCAGCAGGAAGGATGGGACTGCCCTGCTGGAATGGCGATAGCAGTGGTTTTTAGTGAAATCTGTTTTGGTGGAAAATGATCATGGAAGTACACCCTGGGAGTTCTGGAGACAAGTTGAATTAAGGGAGAGGGATTTTTTTGATAAACTCATTCCTGTCAAAGCAGAATAAAACCTGTTCTTTATGTTCATTTCAGTCTTAAGAAAAAATAGTCTGATGGAAAATACTAGAACTCGATTTGGTGAGCAAAGGACTGTTTGTGTTCAATGTAGCATGAGAAGCATATAGTAAAGGAGAACATTTTGAAGTGGAGAGATGGCAGAGAGACCCATCAGAAGTGATTGGATTTTCTGCCTTCATGCTTTGTGCAACTGGAAGCAAGTATCTCAGCTTATTACTCGTTAAACTAAACCAGTTTTTATTTCTTGGCACGCACGGTAGGATCCTGGTCATACTAAGATTCCCGTAAAGATCAGACTCTAATATAAAGAAATAGTTTGATTAATTTGGGAGAACCACATGCTTTTGCCTCTTAATTCTGTAAAGGTCTGCATCATGTAACAGGACTGACTTGATTAAAAAGTTGTAATGCAGGAAGCAACTGCATAGTTCCGTAATTGTCATGAGGCACACAAATAAAAAGAAAAAAATTGTGTTGAAGTCCCATTTGGTATTGTGTGTTGATACCTCACATGACACCAGCTTTGTTTTGCTGCCTTACATCTGCTGCCTTACAGATACATTGTGCAAGATCTCATGGAAACAGATCTTTACAAGCTCTTAAAGACTCAGCACCTCAGCAACGACCACATTTGTTACTTCCTTTACCAGATTCTGAGAGGGTTAAAATATATCCATTCAGCCAACGTGCTTCATCGCGACCTCAAACCTTCAAACTTGCTGCTTAACACCACTTGTGATCTCAAGGTTAGTGTCGATTCCCTAAATTCTGCTCCTATGGTCTTCATAAAATATCTGCTGCAGCTGTGAACATGGTTTTGTTATTGGGGATTAATGTGATTTTTATCTTGAAAAGATTGCCAAATCATTATTAATTTTCATAAAATAATTATTAATGTTTGAGAACTCTGTGCTCTGTTATGCTGTGTTAACGAATGCATCGCTGTGTCCATCTGGAGGCTGACTTTGAAACAGCTTCTTTGAAAGCTGCTGAAGATACCTATCCTATAAATAGAAATGTGTTTACCTGGAAAGTAAACTGAAAATTGCGTGTGTTTCAAGTCTTGAGTCCCTGTGTTTAAGCTGTTAATTGTCCTGTGCTGGGAAAGGGCTTTATTGGGCAGCCAGAACAATGTGTGAAAGTCAGTGCTGATGGACAGCAGAGCAGTCCGCTGGAGAGAACGTTCCTGCTTTACATTTTCAGTCATGGGCTCTGTACTGGTTAATGCTGCAGGAGGATGATTGTAGAGCTGTTACGATTCTTGGAAAATGTCACCTTGATGCTTAGTGGCATTCAGTAAAGTGAACCAAGTGTGAAGAACTAGAACAGAAATAAAGAATAAAACAGAAAACATGCCATTCTGTAACCTTCTGTTTTTCCTGAGCCTTAAGTACTTGTGTGTGCATACTGTCACACCTCTCCCTGTGGTGGCCTTTTACAAGGAGGTGACCAGGATTTCAGAGAACTCTTGCCCAAGTGAGGAGGACCTGTTTAGCCTAGGTGTCCTCCGCTGGAAGATGCTGCTCCAAGAAAAGAATGAAATTAATAAAATCCTTAGTGGCAAGGAGAGGTAAATAGAGAACAATTGGTCATTGTCTTTCCCTACTGAAAATACCAAGTGGGCTGCACAAATGAAAGGAGCGGGTGGCGTGCTTGTGGTGAAGGGACATAGTGGTGAACTTGCAGCATTTTTAAGGGCTGGAAATTGGTACTATGGAGTAGATGTGAAGATAATGGGGCTTAAACACCGAGCAACTTAGCAGAAGAAAAAGCTTTTGAATGCTGCCTCTGGTATAGAGTCTCAGTGGCAAGTCCATGAAAGATGAGACAGGCTGGTGGAGAGCCACTGGAGCATGTTCCCTTGTGCGCCTCAGGTACGTGCTGTTGGCCCCTGATGGAGTGAGATGAGCGGTTACGTGGCTTTGATCTACTGGGTACAGCTGTTTGTTACATGCGGTGCTGCCCCTAATTATGCTGTGTTTTATGGTGGCTGTAATGTTCTAATTAAAAAAGCACAACAACAAAAAACAAACAACTAAACCCTCTGCAAAATGTAAACCAGTCGCTGACCATACAAGTTTGTCACAATTCCAAGAAAAATCCTCGCTGTTCATGTGTGTTGTGCACTGGTCCGTTCTAAATGCTGGCTGTGCGTAGTTTGCTTTATATTCCCACTGCTGCTTGTCAGCTTTTCCCAATGCATCCTGCTGGACCAGCCTCTCTGCCTCTTGCTGAGGGATTGCACAGCCGTTGTTACATCAGAGCCCCTCAAGGCATTAACCCCTTCATCAAAGAAACAGAGTGAAGTCTGCAGCTGTGGCAGAGGCAGGAAAGAGCAGTTTGAGTGTAGTTCTGTGCATGTGCAGTTAAAGAAAAAAACAAAGTTTTAAAACAAGTTAAGATGGTCATGAAAAGGGAATTAAGCTCACTGGATGGCAAGTAGTAGAGTATGACCTCAATAAGTACTGTTTAATTTTTCTTCCTTAGATATCGAAAGCAGCATGTCACTGCAGTGTGTACTTTCCAAGTGCAGAGTATGGTGGTCTGTATGAGGGAGCACATGCTTTTTTTAAAACCTAAAGGGAACTCTGTGCTATTACCACATCTGAAGCTTAAACAACAGAATTGAGGAAAAGAAAAAAAAAANTGAATGCTGAATTTGTACTAACTTGTTTCTTTTAAGGCAGTTCTGCCAGTCCTTGTGTCTGCTATGTACATGTGCATGCTTACAAAGGGATTATTGCACACGAATTCAAAACACAGTGCACTGTGAAAACGTACAACTTCAAATTGTGCTTTCAGAGGAACAAAAATAGCAAGTTTGTTCGTCTTCAGTATTAATGCTGTTAGCTTCTTTCTTCGATGTATTGTGGGAGACATCAGTTAATCTGTTCTGGAGCTCAGTGTCCCACAGTTGTCGCAAGAGCTCCTTCTTTCTTCTGCCTTAAACGTGGTCTTGTCCTCTGGATCACAGATTCATTTCCAGGGAATAAACGTGTTCTGAGTCTGGATATACACAGTTTATCTGTGAACCCTATAGCTTTGTCCCGAGGGGCAGAAGCACAGAACCTAAAGCCATTTCCATTTCCAGAGGCTATGCTTCAGACTGAAATCAGGCCTTACCTCTGACTTCTCACACAGTGAATGAAAGTTTTTGAAAGCGCATCATGTGGCTTAATTGCTGTCTCTTGTTGTAGGATTAGATCTGAGAGCCCATGAAAGCTGCTGCCTTGGGAAGCTCTTTCCACTGAGAGTCCTGAGTAGTAAAGACTTCTTTTCTCTTTTGCAGCATGGCACCTTTCTCATAAATAAGAGATGCGTGTTTGCTGACATGCTGCAGGCTGGAATATACGCTGAAATATTATCTAATGTTTTGGAAATATTTTCAGGTGCCTATGATTTCATCCAGCAATTTGTCCTGTTTTGCAGTTTTGTAAATGAAATACATTACATAAAATTTTCCTAGGCCAGTGGCATTAATATTTCAGAAAATTAGTTCAGAGTTAGTGTAGAAAGATTCCCAGCTGGTGTGCTGCGGGGACTCAGTACCAGCTTATTCCAGCTCCGGATCCGCTCCGTTGGCTGATTCAAACACCAGCGCACTCCAGGGATATGAGAAGTTGTGCTTTTCTGTCTAGGTAGTGAATCTGTCCAAGTGTTGGATATTCAGGAGTAGTCAGATAGTTCGATAGGCTTGAAGGGGGGCAGTGAAGGTTTCCTGAGGAAAACTGCAAGGTATTGTTTCAGGATTTTACCAATTACTCTAGAGACTCGGCTGTTCCAGCTTCCATGTTATCATTAACAACTAAACTTAGAGGAAGCCTCTCCTTTTCCTTTTATACAAACACACGAACACAGACGCACCAAGCACGCAGTGATACAGCCTCAGATATTTCACTGTATTAGTAGCACTGTTGGATTTCATTTAATTTGCTTAGTTAAATGATGTACAGAATCCTCATGAATCTTCCCATCTGTTTGATAGCCTCATCCAATTCTAAGCCTTCTCTGTAAAATAAAATGCTTATGTGATAAGTGATTACAAAAACATTGTTTTCAAGAAGTGGAAGCCAAATATATTAACAGGCTGCTGGGATTTTAAAATTATTTATTTGATGGGGGAAGTATTCCCTCTCTCATAGCAGCATTTATGCTTCCCCAAGGCATGAAGCTGTGGCTGGGTCTTTCATTATGCAAATTTTTAATTCTCTGCTTTGACTTAGTCAAAATGCCAGAAGCATTCTGCCTGCCATGATACTGCTCTCACGCCATCTTTCATGTTTGGTTTTACTTGTGATTGAGAAGCCCGTCTTCTTGTACTTTGACATTACCAATTAACAGCTGAACAGGTACAGTGGACTTGCAACTTTTTTCTCCCTAACCAGGGCAGCTGCTCTGTTGCATGTTCTTTGTTGCCGCAGGGCAGGAGCTGCCTGCCCTCGCTGGGCACAGTCGGTCTCTGTTCTTCCTCCCTTGTGCTCAGGACCTCAGGCAGAGTGCTGACCTCTCTGGCTTCTCTTTTGTTTTGTCCCCTTAATGCTCCTGGTCAGCTCTGCAGCTGGTGAAACACTGCTAGCAGCCAAGAGCCTTTCTTATGCCTCAACCTTGGTGCCCTTCTCACTGATGGTGTTTCTTCTTTTCTGCCTAACCTGCTTCTGGTCTAGTCAGCAGGGGCTTTTTGTCATTTTAATGAGCTCTCTTTGTTCATTAATCTTCCTTTCCATCCCATGTGCTACTTTTTTCTACTGGAATTGTGAGATTCACACACATCTTTTTAAAATTCAGTGCTTTCTCACTGTGGTCTGGAGCCTTTCCTCTTTTGCCTTAATAACAACAAATGGTAACCCTTTGCTGATGTGTAACGTTATAATTCTACAAAGTCTCTTCGCTGTAGTTTTATTTACCTTTTTCTGTGAGACTAGGAGGAAGAGGTTGTGACAAGTTTGTCTTGTACAATCATTGTCTGAAGTCCATAAGGCCGTCCTCTACAGTTTCTTCACCTCTTTTTCCACGAGACATTTCTGATCATCTGTGCCGCTAATCGCGTACAGGGCAGCTGCCCTGTCTGCATAGCCTGGGAGGAACTTGACATGCTAGAAGGGTGCTTTTTGTTTGTCATTTTCCAAGGATGCTTTTTTTTCCATTTCATATGTAGCAGAAGTCAGAGGAGTTGCCCAGTGCAGGCTGGCCGGTGACTGCCTTTCCTGCAATCCCTCTGTTTGTCTGGTGCCAAATCTGATCTTTCAGATGTAGCTTTTGCTCGGTTGAATCACTTCTTCCTTAACCGATGTATCTATGGTTTGTAGGCTGTCCCTCCAGGAAGATAAAGCAGTAGGTTGTCAGGGTACAATGAGGCTTCTGCATTTTTGATAGGATTATCCACTTCTTTGACTACAAAATATTGTTTCACATTTTTAATATAGTCAGTGTGCACAATTAACTGTCTGGGAGTAAACTATTGTAAAACCTGCCAGTTGTGTGCTGCTCCTACATCTGATGCTTTGTTTTCCCAAGAGGACATACTAATTTCACGTAAATACGTCCTGTAGAAATTAGTCATTATCATAATTTGTTTGCTGACGAGTGTGCCTAATGTGGCACTCCACAAGCTTTCATGTACCTGTTGGATGACAAAGGAACAGCTGCTCTACCATCTTTCTTCACATTTTCAATTTTCTTGATTTCTCTTTGGAGAGAGGACACTAAATAGCTCT
The DNA here is from genome assembly GCA_013399715.1 of Alectura lathami. Taxonomy (NCBI): domain Eukaryota; kingdom Metazoa; phylum Chordata; class Aves; order Galliformes; family Megapodiidae; genus Alectura; species Alectura lathami. The sequence goes on from VXAV01001787.1 coordinate 413,564, forward strand.
GAAAGCCATGGAGCCTCCTTATCAGAGTATAGAAGTATAGATAAACACTTTTTTTTTTTTTTTTTTTTTTNGAGATTATTTTTTTTTTTTTTTCATGATTAGATAAAATTATTTTCCTGGTACAGGATTGAGAAATGTTTTCTTGGTTTGGCTTTTTTTTTTATGCTCACACTTCCTTCAGCAGCCTGTCATCTCCCCAATATACCATTATCTCCTGACCTTTGTTTTGCAAAGATGCACTGCTGTGATGGTGGTAGTTCTTGTAAAAAGGAGATTTTGAACTACACTTTGAATGTGTTGGCTGTTAGTTCTTGTTGTTGTTGGAAATCTTAATCTCTCTTCATTTTCTGGTAAATCTGACAAGTTAGAGTGTTGACAGAGAAGGTGTCAAATAAGTCCATAGTAGAGCATAAACTGCACGAGAAATACTTTTTTCCCTCAAGCTGTTCAAACTACTTGTTCTCCTTGACCCCTGTATGGGCCCTGTCTAAACAGCCTGTTTGTACTTGGATGCAAAATGTTTCTAACCCCTGTGCAATAATTTTTGTAGAAATAGAGGCGAACATCACTGTCTTTGTAGGTGTTACATCGGCGGCTGGGGACAGGTGACTCAGTAATGTTGCAGTGTGAGAAGTTGTATGTCTAATATGCTTGCCTGTTTTCTTAATTTGAAACTAGATTTGTGACTTTGGACTGGCTCGCGTTGCAGATCCAGACCACGATCACACAGGATTCCTGACAGAATATGTGGCCACACGTTGGTACAGGGCTCCTGAGATCATGCTGAATTCTAAGGTGAGAGCTGTAATGCACTGCTGTAGCGCTTCCGCTGCTGCGTATTCACTTGTGAGCACCAAATTTTTCTCCTTCTGTGTTTTTTTGCAATCAGAATGCATGCATAATCCTCAGGAAGCAGAGTAATGGATTTACAGCATAGCTGCTGGCTTACCATAAATGTGTTATCCCAGATACAATTATTGGGTACTACAGCTGAGTAAACACGTGTGTGAGTTCCCATATGCCTGATTTCTGCCATTCATGAGACTTCTTTCTGTCAGATGCTGTCTTTTGTAGAGCAGGACAGAGATGCTGGTAACGAGAGTGCTTCAGTGCTGTGCTCAGCGAGGCTTGCAAGTGTTGCCTTAGTGTTATCTTGATGCCTTAATTTAGGTTTAGAATGTATAATGAGGGTGAGTCTGATTTTGAAGGCATGTGAACTTTGCTGTATGTCAGTCTTAATTACATTCTCGTAGTCTTAATCAAATCATCCCTTTGGGTTTTCTGTACTTGGAATTATTCTTACATCCTCCTGTGCCTTTGTTAAGGTGAATCCAGTTCCTGTGTCGTGTGATCCTTGTGGCCTTTGCACTGGTTTCTACAGCCACACGCCCAGTTGTGAAACACCTGTGTGACACCTGTGTCTGTCATTCATACTCCCCCAAAGACGTTGCTGTCTCTGTAGGAAAACTGCTTCAAGATTGTTCGCTTTGATTTTTCTGTGGCAATAATGTGCTTTTAGAACAGTCTGCTCAGCTGAGCGGTTTTTAGCCTCCTTGTTTTCAGCTTCCATTGAGGCCAATAAGCATAGGGCAACTTCACTTTATCTCTGGATATCTGCTTACATTTATCAGCAGCTTTTACAGGAAAATACTTTGTGTTTCTTAAGAGGTGCCCAGCTTCTGATGTTCCTGGTCCTGTTTTTTTTTTTTTTTTTTTTTTTCAGGATTAGTGCCTTGAAAACTGGTCAGGTGATCGCAGGCAGGGAAGTGGTGCTGAGCTGGCTGCTGTCATTCAGCGGCCACTTGCTTTTGGTGGAAGCTCCTTGCTGGTGGGAGGGGGAGTAGCAGGCAGCAGGCTGTGGGAGCTTATGGGGCCAAGGGTTTTTGAGGTAAAGCTGCCCTTGTATTACCTGGGCACTGGTGTGAATACACTTGTGAATTAAAGCCTTCTCTTCTGTAAAACACAGGTTGTACACTTGAAAATGTGTTGTTCCATTCTTGTCACCACAGTATTGTTTCTTACATTTGGCCTTCTGGCATCATCTTTACTACTTACTGTCCTGTTGTTGTGCTTACAAACAGCTAACCAACATCCATTTTGCCCTTTCACCCCTGTACTGCTGAAGGTTTCTTACTGACCTGTGTGCTGGTTGGATCCTGCGCTATTAGGAAGAAGTGTGGCTTTTTTTCCCCTGCATGCGTTTAGCGTAATGCTAGGAGCTGCTCATTTAAAAAGAGCGTAAGGGTTACTGAACTCTTAAGTGTCTAATATAAGGCTTGTTTCTGAAATCTGTGGTTGGTAGCATGTGCAGCTAACCCGACAGAATCCTTTTGGAAAAGCATGCCTTGCGTGTTCCAGTTTTTGCTGCTCATTCAAAGCAGTGTTTCTGATCTGCAGTTCTTAATTATTTCATTCTGTACCAGAAAAATTGAACAGCATGAACAAGCATGACTCCCCAAAAAAATAATTATTTCAGTGCACTTTCAAAATTTTCTTAAGTAACATGTTCCTGCAATTATGCAAAAATATTTGAACGAAGATGGCTTTTTTGCTTTGCTTGCAGGGTTACACCAAGTCTATTGACATCTGGTCAGTAGGCTGTATTCTGGCAGAGATGCTCTCCAACAGACCTATCTTTCCGGGAAAACACTACCTTGACCAACTCAACCATATCCTTGGTAAGCTTTAGATAATGAAGGCACATTTCCACATCCATCCGTCTCTCTCTGTCTTTTTTACCAGCTAGCCTGACCTTGGCCACCTGTTTCTTTCTCTTGGTCTTGTGGTTCTGTAACCTGTGCTGCTAGGTATGTATGAATCTTCTTCAAGAACGTGTAAGCTGTGGACCTGTAGGTGCATCTTCTGTTCCCTGTAGTAAAAAACCTCAAATATACTGATAGGTCTAAGTCTCAATGTTTAAAATTTCAATAGGTAAGCTTCCATCAGTTGGATCTTATAAACAAACTGCTGCTAATTGGAAAACTCAAATGCACTTGTTTATTTATGAGAAAAATTAACTTCAACCTTTTTAGTAAAGGTTTCTAAACACTCAGAGTTGTTCTATGTTCTTAAAACATCTAGTATGGAATCTTCTTCCCAGCAGTTTTTATGTTGGGATTTAGCAAATGTGATGTGATTGTTTTCATGTGCTTTTCACAGGAGTGCAGTACTGTTTGTATTTTTGTTCTTATAGGTATACTTGGATCCCCTTCCCAAGAAGATTTGAATTGTATAATAAATTTAAAGGCCAGAAACTATTTGCTTTCCCTACCACACAAAAATAAGGTACCATGGAACAGGCTGTTTCCAAATGCTGACCCCAAAGGTATTTTATGCTCTATACATTGTATCAGATTTTCAAAAGTGGAAATCAGCACCAGAAGTAATGACAGGATGGGATTTGTTTAGAACCACCTTAAGGGTTTTTCTTTATGTTGGAATTGGAACATCCAGGTCCCTTACAACAGCTGTATCAATTGGATGTAAAACCAGGAATCAGCATGAAACTCCTCAACTATCTTAGCTTTTTATACAATTTTTAAATAAGTTGGAAATTGTGTTGTCTGATGTTTGATTGTTAGCTTCTTTGTAAAACATGGAAATTCCCCAGCTGTTGTTACTGTCTTTGAAAGCGTAGTTCATTCAGGTCCTGAATGTTGGCTGCTGGTTTTGCTGTATAACCATCTCAGTTCCTTCTGGCTCCTACTTTGTGCAGTGTAAGGGTTGCTGCCTTCACAGTACAGTGCTCTTTTACTTGCTCTGACACAATGCGTGGCACGTGAGTTTGAATTAACAGAATTCACTCTCATTGGGTATGATCAGGTACTGAACTGTCATGGAAGAGCTGATTTTTGCAGATGGAACTGTGCAGAGCTGATCATCTCCTCACTGTAGGAAACAGCAGTGATTTATTCTGCTTTTATAATAGTGCTCGTGAGGAGCTGTTACTGTGGGCTTCTGACAGCTCCAACTGCAGCACTGCTGATGTGCTCAGCTGCGAGGGAGCGTGCAGTTAGCCTGGCTCCTGTAACACCTCTACATTGAACCTTCAGATAGCTTTGACAGAGCAGTTCTTCAAAAAGCTGTTCGCCATCATTTCAGTAGAATGCAGCATGCACAACGTGCTTTAGCATGGAGCGAGCATTTGAGTTTCCGGTGTCGAGAAAACTGCATGGAAATATTTGATGTTAATTGTTATGCAAGTTTTGCAGGTTTTTAAAGCTGCCATGAAGTGCACTGGTAAGCTTCTGTATCTCCTGCAATGCTTTGTATCCACCCAGGCATCTTACCCTGATACAAGGCTTGAACCTTGGTGCAGTAAGAAGGCCATGTTTAAGTTGTGTAAATAATGTGACAAGGAGAAAAGAAGTGGAAATTAATGATTATGCGACTATCTTTGGACTTCTTGCTTCCGTAGTCATTCTTTCTCCATTTCCAAGACAAGGGCAATGTGTCACAATCCAAGTAGCTGAGCAATTGCAGTGACATTCATCCTGACACTGCAGAGCCTTTTGAAGGGTATGCAGTTCTTAGACTTGCTCTCAAAACATATCAGATCGTGCCAGAGGAAACTGAACTTAGGTATGCTGGTAAGGCGGGCGGAGGAAGATGCACTGCCCAAGTCAATGGAAGCATTCTGCTGTTTCTGTTAGTGCTAGGACAGCGGGGGAATTCCAGCTGTAAACTAAACTCAGCACAAAGCTTGGGGAAGCCTGTCTTTTCTGTGTAATATCAGTTATTAACATTTATTGTACGTTGCATTTTGGAGTGTGTATTAAAGTCTTGTTTACATTTTTTTCCTCTTAGCACTTGATTTGTTGGATAAAATGTTGACCTTTAATCCTCATAAGCGAATTGAGGTGGAACAAGCTTTAGCCCATCCATATCTGGAACAGTATTATGATCCAAGTGATGAGGTAAAGACTTTGTTAAAAATGTAACTGTTGTTGATTAAATGATACATCAGGTTATTTTCTCCATTAGTTTATGGACAATGTTTCTACTTCTGGAATGCAGTAGAAGAGTGAATTGCATCATTTGACCAAAATCGTTAGGAATGTACTCACGCAGCGTGTTTGTGTAATTGCTGTAACACAACACGGTCTTTGCGTTCTAGTTCCCCATGGAAATGTAGAAAGTGATTGATAGATTAGAATAGCCATGATAAATTTCAAAATAATGTTACACCTGAAGTGTTCCAGCTGGAGAGACAAACAGTAAAACGTTGAAGAACTCTTCACGTGCTCTTTACCTCTGAAAATGGTGCTGCTTCTTCAGCATCTTTGAAGAAATCTTGGCATTAATGTTTCATGGGAAAGCTTAAACTTTGCAGCTCTCTTAAACAGTGTATTACTGTGTAGTCAGGCACAGCTCTATCAGGAAGGTAGCCATGCATTTGCTCTTTATAAACAATAACTTGTCTTAAGCAGGCCAGATAGATTTAGAAGTCTCTCCTCTATTTAGAGAGAGATAGTAGTTGTTCATCATTCATCATTTAATAAAAACAAAAATAAGGGGACAAAAAAGTAATAATATGTCTTTATTTTATCAAGCCTGTAGCTGAAGCACCCTTCAAGTTTGATATGGAGTTGGATGACTTGCCGAAGGAAAAGCTGAAAGAACTGATTTTTGAGGAAACTGCTAGATTCCAGCCAGGATATCGATCTTAAATTGTGCATAGGTAAAGTCACAGCAGTAAGAAACCGTTTGGCCAGAAGAATTTTGGGACTCTGGTTACCACTAGTGAGATGTGTAACTGGCTGCTTCTACTGATCTGCTAACAGGCTGCTGAAGTGTAACTTCTTGCTTACTCCTTTGACCTCAGTCCTGTTCTATTACTGAAGAAATGGGTTTAGTTTACAGCACTGAAGTGTCTACAGGGAATCTAGGCAATTGCCTTGAGGTGTTTACGTAGTTTTTAGGTTACATTTAAGGAATAAGAATCACGTCTAATTACTGCTTCTCAGAATAAAGGCTATGGGAATGCTTTGAAATGCAAATCTTAAAAACAATAACAAAAACCCGCAACTTTTCAAGAGGACAATGATCCTCATATGAGATAGTATTTTGTCATATGTCTTCAAATGCTTTTAAAAATCTCTTCCTTAAATGTAATGTACAGAGGAGAAATCTTTTAAACTGTTTAAAAACAAAACCCTCAAAACCATAAAGCTTCAGCATGACTTCAATTTTACCTCTGAAATAGTTGTATGAGTCAGTAGCTATCTAGCTATTCATGCATTAGTGACCATTATACTTGCTAATCTCCTGAAGGTCTAAATGTTCTTTATTTAAAATGTACTGGTATTCACTGCCTCTGTTTTGTTTTATTTTGAATCAATAAACTTAGCTGGTCTTCATATACCACAAGGCTCGCAAGTCTCAGTAGTTTCATAGAAAATTGGTCAAATACTTAACGGACTATTTTTTCCAATACTTGTGAAACTTCTGTGATACCAACAGTTTAAAGCATCTAAGCCTTGTGGCTGGACAAGAAAACAAACAAAGAATCAGCCTCATCTAGGTTGCCCTATTTTATGGTCTTAAAAATTGTTTCTGTGGTATTCTCCATCAACATTCCACAAAAATCATCTTTGGCAGTTCTAGCAGGAAGGTGAAGTTTTGAGCCTGTGAACTTCTCTGAGAAATCTATGGCTTTCATAGCAGTGGGTAGAACCTTGATTGCTTTGCTGTAACCAATAATTCTTCTGCACTAAAAGTGGGACTACAGTTTCTGCATTGTTATACCTCCAGTCTCTTCTCTTTGATGATGAATTGGTAAGAAAGGAGAAGAGAAAAAAAAGTTGAGGAAACTGTTGAAAGTACAGTTTTTACTTAAATAGGGGTAACTTCTTTTGTCTCTAGCTTGAATATTTAATATAATTTTATTAAATATGAAAGTTCACAATTGAAGTCATTTTGATTTTTAGGAACCTTGTTTATTAAGCTTACTAGCTAACATCTGAAACTGTTTAATTAAAATTCAGGTAAATCTGAGGCTTACACATCTGGCTTTTATCACTTGTTGGGCATTACCAATAAAATTAGACCTGGGACACAGTAACACGGATGGTGCCTGCTTCCCTCCTGTGTTTCTAGAGCTAATTCTGTACAAGAGGCACTAAGAGTGCATGCAGACAGTCTGGAAGAAAATGGCATACATGGTGTAAGATTAAAGCTGTGCAGTCATAGAATCAAGGAAGGAGAGCAAACAGCTAACACTGGTAAATCGTAGCTTGTGATCTTTGCTACTGGCCTCTTTGCCCAGACTGTACTTACCTAGGTTGTATTGGGGATTAAGGGATTAAGGGCTTAGGGATACAGACACCAGTGATCCGGTGTGAAGGGAGATGTCTGATCTGCTAGAAATGTGATCTCTAAATGCCACTGTGAAGGGCTGATCTGGCTGGTACCATCCTGAGGTTCAAGTATTTCGCCTAACTGGGTAATGATACACTGGCAACTTGTACGAGTAATTTGTGGTTAGAATTATCAGATGTTCCACTTCACAGCATTTAGACGTAAGTAGCTGACATCATAGTGAAGGCCAATTCCTGGCAGTTGGCTTAAACCACTCAGTAAGTCTCTTCTCGTGCATTTCTACTCTCCCCCACAACCCCACATGTTATCGGGTAGCTCTTCTGAACGTGTTATTTCTTGACATCGCAGTTTTTGACTGTAGTTTTTGGAATTCAGAAGCAATGCAGCATTCAACCAGTTCTTCAGATAACCAGAGAATGTAGCTCACTCATTTGGAGAAAGGTGAAAATGTCATCCTGTTTGGTAGTCATGTTCCTATTTTTTTTGGTCACATAGAAGTTTAAAAGGGTTTATACATGGAGTGGCCTGTGCTTTGGGAGTGTAACCCATGTGGATAACAAAGCCGATGTTCTCAATATCTGGTCTCCTGACTACTTGCTAGGTTAAGGAGTTTTTCAGGGAAAGCTCTTTTTAAACTAACTTACTGTCTCTGACTCACGATAAACATGTATAAAACCACAGAAATAAGAAAATGTTTGTTTTAAAAGACAATGTTAAAACTTTCTTCACTGAAATATGTCTCTGCTTTTTTTTTTCTTTTTGTAGGACAAGGACTTAAAGGACTGGGCATGCTCAAACGTTGCTGTTCCTCTTCCCAGTTCTTTATTGTTGGTCATGTCTTGTGGCCTCTCTCAGCTTATCCACTAACTCCTTTGAGCCATTCAGGAGGGCAGTTCCTGGTAGTTTTGGCTTTTCATGCTTTCAATGAATCTTTAAGCCTGAAGAATTGTAATTGACACTCCTATGCGTAATGCCCATTGTTGACCTGTTGCAGTACTGTACTGTAAGTGCACCTACTGCTGGCCGTGTTTTAACTGCTTGCTTTCTGGTTTGAAAGATGCAGTGGTTCCTTTCACTCCTGGATCAGTGTCCAAGAAGATAATTCATTAACCAATACAAAGTTTACACCATGAACTATGTTTTTCTGACTTTACTGAAGTCGCTGGCATTTTTTCTAGAAAAGCTACTATTCAGGGCACTTTAAGTCAGTGACATCCCAGATTTTTTTTGCACTTCCTTTTTAAATAGAAATGGTTAGCATCCAGTGGGGTTTATACCATTATGCTATGGCTTACAGCATAAGTTGTGTTCATGTTAATCTTGCTTATGCACTTGTTTGGGTGTCCTGTGCTGTACATGCAGGTATTCTATACAGCCTAATAGCCACATAGGAACCCATCTTAACTGAGTTCACCTAAGAAGCATTTTACCATGTATTGACAAAATTCGTACCTCTTTTTCCCTCCCTTTTTTAAAAGATCATTCTAAGTTTAACCATGTTGGAGGCATAGTACTTCCAAAGTTCATACCACACAGAAGTGTTTGTGAGACTGGTGCAAAGAGAATGAGTGGCAGCTCGCCAACTTGCATTTCTTCACCGTGTGGTGGAAGATTAACAAAGAACATAAAGGCATGATGACCTAATGGGGAATGCTCTTCTTTGTGGAAGGCATCCGAATGTGGTAAGCGAGAAACCAAAATATCACGTTAACAAGCTCAGTCTACGTACTGCATACCAATGAAACGCTTCACAAGAGGGTTGATAGT
>VXAV01001787.1:456809-467651 GCA_013399715.1 Alectura lathami
ATAAAGGTTTAGAGACTCTTTTAGAGGAGCTTAGTGCTCCAGGAAGAAAGAAGAAAAATGTTATTTGAATGGGGGAATTATTGATGTGTCTAAAATATCAAGTACTTCAATACAGAAATATCAACAGAGGGAAGCAGAGATGTATTACCTACATTCTGAATGTTTTAGCTATGCCTGGGTCTAGTCTGCTTACAAGCTTGGCTGGCATGCTTGTAGCGCAGGGCTGGCTGGTGGTGTTAGGTTTGGGCCTCTGTGTCTTCATGCGCATTTGCAGAGTGCACGGCAGAAGAGTTTCTGGCTTAGTTTGGTACAGAAGGATCAGAGGGGTAGCTCATGTGCACTGAAAGTGCTGCAGCCCAACCCAGCCCCTGGTAAGGGTGGTTAATTAGGGGTCTTGCTTCAAAGCTGTGCTACTGCTGATAAGTAAAACATTAATTTAGATCCAGGCAAGAAGGTTTTTGCGGTCATCCTTTATCCCTTAGCTCCCAGCAATGTGAGAGATTTGAAAGCATGTAGCTGTGCTTAGACATTTGGAGACGACAGTTGTTTTATTAATATAAAGCCAAACTTGTAAATTGATGAGACATGTTTCCTGAATAGAGAGTTTGGTTTCTGCTCAGTCCAGAATGTACTGGACTTGCATCAGATGATGAAATGAAGTCAATCATCTTTTGGGCACAGTGGGAGAAAAAAGAAGAGTTGGAAAGAATTCCTTCTGAGTTAAGATCAAATTATTTTGATCAGCGTGAAGGATGTCTAGGAAAATGAGAACTAGCATTTTGAAGAGGGATAAGAAAGAAATGTTTTGTTTGCATGATGGACCTCTTATTTTGAACAATACGTAACAACTTAGAGGAGGTGCTAAAATCTGAAGTGGGTCAAAACCTTAATGCGGACAGGGCCTTGCAGTAAAGAATTTACATAAGCATTTAACTTCTGGTGATTTGTTTTGAATAGTTCATATGGTAGTAAGGTTATGTTTATTAGCACCATTCTGGAATTGTTTTGTTTGTTTATTTTATTTTTTAACAAGTGCAATCTTTTTTTTTTTTTTTTTCAATGCAGTCCTTCCAGGGAAGCCAGGGACGAGCCTACCTCTTTAATTCTGTGTAAGTATGTTATTACAGTTATGCACACTACCTACAGACAGGATTTTTTTTTGTATGCTTCATAAGCAGAAAACAATAGGAGTTTGTGGAAGTTCACTTTGTCCTGTTCTTTTCAGAAGTCTTTTTGCTCACCAGCAATAGTTGTTAAAGAGCCACTGAGCTGATTTTTAAGTACCCCTAAGCAGATGTTAGTTTCATACATTTTTAGTAGCTCTGCTAATAGCTGAGTGTTTAGGGGATGGTGTTAATGAAAAATTCCTTTTGTGTATGTAGGACTAGCTATCTGGAAAAAAATTTGCCATTCTGAAATATTCCAGGAGTCAAAAAGATTGCACGTCTGCACATTTGGTTTAGACAACTTCACTGTAGTTTAAAAGAGAATTTTTCCAGTGTGATAGATAAATTTACAGGTTAATGTTCCTGTATACTTTGTACATCTTAAGTGACCTTGAATATTGCAAACCTGCTAGAGGCAAAAGGTCTCTGCAATTTTGCAATTTTAGGCACGCCCTTGCCATGAGATAAGACCGAGTCTTTGAATTTGCTAATGGATGTATTTTAAGATTATAATACACAGGATTGAATGTTTGTCTGTATTTTTACAGCAGTTGATTGAGCTGCAGCATTTTTGGAAAAAGAAATGCAGTTAAGTGTCTCGGTCTATTTTAGACCAGGATAATGGAACTCTAACTGCAAAGGGTTTGATTGCACATCCTTGAAATTCTTTTTGTGTGCAGTTGTTCATTGGAGACTTCAGACTAAGAATCTGGCAATGAAACAGCAGAAATGGCAAACTTTTGTCCTTCTGTAATAGGGTCTAAAAACTTGGTTTAGTCTTGTTGGTCTTTTCTGTGTAGACCCTTATTGATGAAGAAAGTATTTTGATGCAAAACTTCATGGCATAATTTGGTTTTAAATTTCTGTTTGTTCATGTTGTCGTAGTGTGCTGCTCTGTAGCAAAGAGATATTTATGAGGCTTCTTCCTTGCTGCTATTTTGGAGCTGGTTCTAAATTCAGATGTTAGTGCTGATGCACTGGTACAGACTTCCAGTGTAGAGGTCACAAATTGTTTTTGAAGGGAAGCCCAAAACTGAAGAGGTCTCTAGTTAGGGCTTGGTGTTCTGTTCTCTGAAGGCTTAACTATTTAGCCTGTCTTTGCTGATGGGAGTAAGTAAGTGGCCATAAGCAACAATGTGATGTTCAGACTAACGACTTGAAAAACACAGATAAAAACCTTTTTCTTCCTGTCCTTCCACTCAGTGTAACAAAACAAGTTACTTTTACAGTGATGTAAGTTGGTCGCCTACATTTGATTTTGTTAAACTACTTTTCTTTAGTCCTCAGGAAAAAAGGTGGGTGACAGGTAAAAAAAGCCCTCTCGTGCAGTTAATTGTAAAGTCCTTTCTCTCTTTTTTCCTTTCCCTCTGCAGGGTAAATGTGGGCTGTGGTCCAGCAGAGGAGAGAGTTCTTCTGACAGGTTTACATGCTGTGGCAGATATCTATTGTGAAAACTGTAAAACCACTCTCGGATGGAAATATGTAAGCAATCTACTTATGTTTTCAGTAAGCGTTTGCATGTTGAAGCACAGCTGTTTGAGTAGCCTAGGTGCTCGTGATCGTTTAGGTGATGTTAGCTCTCGGTTACCAACCACACGTACTAAACTAGATGGAAGAAACTGACAAAAATGGGTCTGCTTGGTTTCAGAAGTTGGAATTATGATAAACAGTGCTGATCTTGTTTTCACTGCTTACAACTAATGTGAACTTGATTCCAGCGTTGGAAGAGGTATCTGTGGACATGCACAGTTGCCTGTAACACTTGCAGTTGTCTTTCAAGTGTGACGTTTTGAGAATGTTAGATTTCATACGTTGTATGTGGGATTTTAATTGATTCAGGATATGAAGTATATATACATCGATGTGCTAATAATTAGCCTCATGTTGTGACTTTAAGATGTATGGTTAAGATATGTCTAGAAATAAATGCAAGAGAAGAGCAAGAAATACAGCCTCAGGCAGAATTCCTTCTTGCTTTGGCCCCAGCAAATGCCCTGCAATATAGAGACTGCTGCATTGCCCCCAAATCAGAGGGAGTGTACCAACTTCAGTATCAACTTCCAAAAAATGTGGCTCTTTAAATCCTTCCTGTTGTTGGGCACTCTAAAGACTGTCTGGGATAGTTACCAAAAATATCTAGGTTAATCATAGAGTTAATGCACTTGTGATTTTATACTTGATGCTGTGGGCTACGTGTAGACCGTTCAGAGACCAAAATCATCCATTTGGAAAACTCAATTCACATAAGAGAAAGAACACATACAAGAACTTGAACAACTTCAAAAGAAATGTAGATGCTAGTGTATCTAATTTGTATTTTTAATGCAAATCTGATGTTTAAAATTCTGAATTTCCCCAACTTATTTCAGTATCTTGATTTTTCTCCTTTCCAGGAACATGCTTTTGAGAGCAGTCAGAAGTACAAAGAAGGAAAATTTATCATTGAACTTGCCCACATGATAAAGGACAATGGCTGGGAGTGAATCAGAACCTTTTTCCTTCTGTTTGGACAATACCATGTGGAACATGCTTTACAAAGACTAACGCAACGTAAAGGAAGAGCTTGGCTAGAGTGGCCCTGAGAATATCACTGAACTCTGAAACCTCACAGATGAGTAGTGTAGTGTAAGTGGCTATTTCAGGCCATGTTTGCCTTTTCTCCTTGTGTAAGTTCCCTCTTTTTGTACGTGTATTATTGTGTGAACAGTTGTTTTGGAACATTTTGGATGACCTTTTTCTAAACTCTCTCAAACTAGAGAAACAGTTCACTAATTGAAAATGGATTTTACTGGTTAGCATCTGTCTTTGACCTATGCCTTTAACGCTACCTTCCGCCGTGCATGCTTCTTGCCTAAACACCTACACTCCAGTCCTGTAGAAGTTCTATATCTGAGCAGTCTGAAAGAATGTATGGGATGGGGTGCTTTCTTATATGTAGCAATTTCTGATGTATTTGGCAGTGAAGGGGATGCAGTATTGTAGTTATTAATTTCTTTTTTAAATTTGAGTGTACCACAACCTGTGTACGTCTTGTAGGTGAGTTGGTCAAAGGTACAGTGCTCAGCTTAAAAATACTTCAATTGCACTGACTGAAATTAGCAGATCTGAAGTTGTTAGGATGAGTTACACTAGAGGCTTGGTATCTTAATGAAATACCTGAGAAGGATTTTAAATCAATAATGCTATAGAACATGTTCAATTAAGACCAACACATCCCCTAAGGACTTTCTGGGATAAAGTTTATAAAAGTATAGCTTGCAACATAAAAAGACAGAAAAATATATGCATCTTCTATTTTGGGAAAAAATAAAAACTAGTCAGTGTATTAAAAAAAACCCCTTTGGTACTGTACCTTTGCCAGTAACGGGGACTTGTGCATCGGTAAAGTTTTATGGCTGGTTCCATGTAACTGTATAGTCCTAATGCACTGGACAAAGAGGTTGATGTTAAGGAGACTCGTTGAAGTATTCTTCTGCTACATTTGAACAAAAATATTTATTTTTGTGAGAAATGGTCAAAGCCTATGAGATGAAAATTAATATACTACGTGTAGAAAAAGGAGAGGTAGTGAGAGGGAAGTTTGACTCCGTTTTTCATAAAATAAAATAACAAGATAGTTTTTAAAATCTGAGGGTGGGGGAAGGGGTTTCTTGGTTTGCTGGCTAAATCATCCCCAAGTACATTTTTATAATAAAAATTTATATGAAACTTACCTTCTCTTTTGATCTCCCACTGTTTCTTAACTGGAATGAGTCAATGAGGGAATCTTCTAGAAGGTGTGTGTACAATACTAGCTGTTGATGTTTGTGCATGCACATTCTCAACAACTTTGAAAGACATGCTCGACATAAATTTGCTCGCATCGTTTTCAAATTGAACAGTCTCTGAAGACCTTTTGTGTTTTAATCCTCTTAATACTTGAGGACAACGTGTTTGGAAACAAATCTTTAACACTACGGAAGTACTATAACTGAACAGTATGGAAGCCTTGCAATACAGAATCATTTTCTTTCAAAAACAACTGTAATATCAAGGCACCTGCAACGTTTACACGCAGGTGCTGTTGCTGCTGTTACGTTTTTGGGAATCTCTGACAGGCTTTCTGAATTCTACTGCACTTTAGAAATTTTGTCATGCATGAAAAGTTATGCCAATGGGTAGGGGCAATACGGATCTTTAAAACCAACTGTTGAGTCTCTTTGTGGAGAGCAGGAGCGAGAAGAGAGTTCTGCCATATATAAGCATTCTCTGATGCAGGCTGGCTAAACTGCATTCAAGATGTTGCAATGATCTATACCTTTGAACTAAAACTGTAAAAATTAGAGAGGTAGTTAAAGCTGTTGGGTTTCAGTCCAGAGACCTGAGGTGATACGGTTGTGATCAGTCTGGACTTTGGCTTACACGTTACTGCTTTGTGTTCACAAATAAGATCAAGCTTCAAAGTCTCATTCTTAACGATGCAAGATGGGCTTTGGTGTTGCCTGTCTCCTGACGTTTTTGACCTGGAATTCTTGAGATTTTATTTTCCTCCAGTGTAATGTATGTTGTCAACAACAACAACAAAAAGCACTAAAACTTCTATCAGCAAAAGTTTGTGTTGGCTTCAGAGTCCAGTTGTGATGTTAATACTTGTGAAAACGCTTATGTGAAGTTTGTGCATCTTTGGGCTTTTCTTGTTTCCTGGCCACAGGCTCGTTGGAGAGGTGCACTGGACTGAAGACAAAAGTAATAGCTGCTTTTCAGTAGAGAGTTGAAATTAAAGAAAATATTAAAGATTTTTCTCTATAAAATGGGGGGTTGGCTGTCTTAGTGAATGCTGTCTGTAATACAGTCCAATTCTTATTTAGAAATTCAACCTCTTTCTTCAGTGCATTATTTGTATTTTAAACTGGACGTTTTCACCAAAACCTTAATTAACTTTGATGCCAAAGGTTGGGACTTCATCAAGTGCTTTTAGCACGTAGAGCTTCAGACTACTGGCATAAAGAGTTAATGATCTAAATGTGATGTTTATGGCTTTTAAGAGAACCAAACAAAGCAATATTCTTCTTTTTGGTCTTTTATGAGTGGATGCTAAGAAGGAGTAGAACTAATACAGAATTGCTATTTCATGCTGCCATGTAACAGTTCTTTAGGCTCATTCTATTGAGGGAATTCATGAATTTTCTTCCTGTGTTGCTTGGCAGTGTCAATGATTATTTTCTCCCCTTGTGAAGATGTAGAGCTTTCTTGTTATTGGTTTTGGTGAAAGTAGAATCCAGATAGCGATGGCTGCTGGCTGATGTGAAGAGGTGTCAGTCTGGTCACTGAGCCCTCCAGCAGTCATTTGAAAGAAAATAAACTTACTTGAAAAAAAAATTTACTAAAGCATTTTCCCTCTAACCAATTTTTGTAATATATTAAAGATTATATTTAAAGTTTGTATGTGTTTGCTCTGGGCAAGTTTACTTCCCCTCCAACTTGAGCACTTTTGTTACTTGTACTGGTTATTTTTATTGTTGGTCTTAACATTTATTTTGTATTTTGTTTTTTACAAACTGTAACAAAAAGCTTTTGTGAACCTTTGTTTCTTGCTGGCTCTTTCTTGGACCAAATGAACTGACTATGAGCTGGCTTAGAAGAAATGTTCATTGGGATGCATAGGAATTTGCTAGCAAAAATGTACATGTATTGAAAGCTTTCTTCCTCTGAACCTCTAAAGCCACGCCTGTCCTAAAATAATTAACCGTAATTTTACGTGACTAGTAATCTGACTACACGTTCTGTCTTGGTCCAAAGTAATGGCTGGAACGAGGGTGTTCCAGGACCGAGCCTGCCTCCAAACAGCAGAACCGCCCTTTGGCTGGTCACTCTAACCACCTTTTTGGTGAATAAAAGGCCATGCTGCCATCTGTAGAAAAACTGTTAGCTTGCAGACTTGCTGTGACATAAGCTGCAGAGCTTGGTGAGGGATTGCTGGCCCATCGCTCTAACCACTGTTGCTGTGTACTCTGAGCAACTCAGTAATCTAAATTTTGTCTGCCAGTACAAGTGGCTGTTTTCCCGTGTTCGTTGCAAGCTATGCAGTGACAAACTGCAGCGATGAGGTGTGTTGTAATTCAGTCTGAGCCTCCCACCAGCAGGGCCTAGCACGGCTGTCAGTCTGAGTGGTGCGCGCCACATGCTCGCAGTGCTTAGGAATCTGCGGGAGTGCAGAGGGAATGAAATTTCTTGAAATTAAAATCTGGTCTCGGAAGTGCTGACAGTCATCACTACACCCAGGAACCAAATGGTCGCCCACAGTTTGTGTCAGTGTACCAGGGTGGTGCAAGAGTTCGTTCCCGCTGTGTCCCATCTTTGGTGGACTGAACGCCTCCCTCTGAACAGTGCTTGTGCAGAGCTTTTGCTGCACGCCCATCGCAGCAGTCCGATGGCAACAGCGGTGACCTAGAGAGTCACAGACCAAATTTCTGACGTCTCCATTCTTTGCTAGTGGAGATGAGTGGAAGAAGCTGACAAATTGTCGTTGAACTTTTTGGACACTATTGTACTTCATTCAGACTCGTGTTAAGCCAACTTCTGCAAAAGGAACAGGCGCTTCAGAGGCTTCTTTTCAAAGGACTGTTAAATATGGTTTAAGGCCTAAAGCATGAGTCATTAAATGGCAGTTGAGTTGTGCCTCATTGTTTCTTAAACTCTTTACAATGCTTTCTTTTACAGGTGACATGGCTGTGTTGCTGTTTTGTCCTAGCAATACTGTACATCATTTGTTGTTTCACTATATTGTATCTACTTGAGGTATCACAATAAAAGCTTTCAATTGTTTTGTTGAGTTGCTTGTTATTTTTGTGCTCTTGTTTTGTTTTAGATTCTCATGCTTTTTTTTTTGTCTCAGATAAAGCCAGAGAGAAAAGTTAGTGCTCTTAGCTGCTCTTAAAATCTTCTAAGCATGGGTTGAATCTGATTCGGTGTGTACTTCTAAGATTGTCCCTGAGCACTTTTTTCCTTTCACTACTCTCCAAAATAGAGTTAAGATGCTTTCGTACTCTCAGAGCTCTAGTCCATTTTGAGCTAACCGCGAAACTCATGCAAACAAAGCGCACACTCCAACAGTAACCTTCAGAGAAGTTGGAGGTTGTGCCTTGTTTCATTATTTGTCACCCAGAGAGCAGAGCGTTCGGTCTGTTATTTCTGCTTTGGCTGGGAGGAACTTCCATAGTTCCTCTAATCACATAACCAGTTCTCGCATTAGGGGTGGAGGGTTTACTTCACAGAGTCGGTAAGCAGGATGTGGTGTGGATTGGCCACTGATGGAGACACTGGTCAAGATCATAGAATCGTTGCATGGCTTGGGTTGGAAGGGACCTCAGAGATCATCGGGTTCCAACTCCCCTGCCCTGTACAGGGCTGCCAGCCACTAGCTCACGAGATCCAACTGCCCAGGAACCCATCCAGCCTGAGTATCAGCCTCTGTTGATCTTGAGGGTACTGTGCTCACCACTAGCTGATACTGGACATGGAGCTACTGGTTGTTACTGGTAGAGCTCGGAAACCTCGCCAATTCCCAGTGCATCTGACAGTCCATTTGTCCAGCTGCGGTGTGCTCTGGAGTGCGACAGGAAGCGGTATCAAGAGTCTCACTAAAACTGAAGGGTGTTGTACCAACCACTCCACACAGGCGGCTGGTTCATCGCCGCGGCAGTGTGGTTGGTCAGATGTCATCCGTCCTAAAGACAGTGTGGCTGATTCTCCATTACCTCCCTGTCCTCTGTGTGCTTTGAAACAGGTTCCACAGGGACTGTATGCTCTGAAATTCTCTACCCTGCCTATCTCTGCAGTACGTCCCTGGCGATCACTCTTCTGCCCACCCCGTGTGCCCGATTAAGGAAATCCAGTCTGTGGCACTCACTGGTTGGGTAAATGCTTAGGCCAATAACGCGATGTCTTCTGAAGATCAATCTGAAGATGGTTATACTGATCTCAACAGTTGTCTTCAAATAATAAAGACAATATTTCATTTTTAGACCTTTATTAAAACTGGAGCAGGGACTGTTGCAGTGATTTAGTTCACTCTCCTATCTAATGCCAGGTGCAGGACTGCCCTTAATTGCATTAAGCCAGTGCAATATAAATACAGTAATTTTCAAGGGAATGTTTTGTATCAGACTTGCCTACTTGCACAGGCTGTATATGTGTGTTAGGCAATACTGAAGTGTTAATGAAATGTTCCTGGAAATTCTGCTAACTCCAGGGAAGGCTAAGTCGTGTGGTTGTGATCCTGTGATTATTTTTGAGATGATAAACCAGTGGGGTTTATAGAATGTAACTACCAAAGTTGTTTGAATTTGAACAGTTTGAATGAAGATGAAATTGGTAGTCAAGATAAGTGGGATTTTGAGGGGGAGTTTGGCTTTAATTTGGTTTAGCTGAATGTTCAGTAATCACAGAACAGTGGCAATAGTGCACCACATACGAGCCCTTTGGACGGACGGAGGTGGGGAATGAAGCCATTCAGTGCGGCTTATTCAGTATGTCCTCAATAATCATCATTGTGTCTCACATTGGGGTGGGGATGCTCTACATACGAGATCAAACATACTAGCTCCATCTTGAGAAAAATGGGAGATAGCCTGCTAGCCTTTCTTTTATTCATGATCTTACATGCTGTCTTCTCAGAGTCCTGTTTTTCTTTTTAACCTGCTCTTGGCTTTACTCTCACCGACACTGTCGCTTTGAGGTTAAGCTGTAGTGGGTCCCAGGTGGGTCTCTATTTGCAAATCCCAGTCAGCCTGAAGAGGAAGACATCAAAACTAAAGCCTAGGTCAGCCTCTGGAGAGGGCTCTAGCGTGGTGGCTCTGTCCTCATGAGGCTTTTTCCTTCCTTTTTTTTGTCTCTTCCTCCCCACCCTCTCCTTGTCCTTGTCCCAGAGGGTGCAGAGCTGGGCACCTGCCCTGTGGCAGGCTCACACCTCCCTGGCCAGCTGAGCGGCTGCAGATTACCTGGTGCTGGACCAAGCAGTTCCTTGGCTGTTAAGGGCTGTAGCTGCTTCTCCTCCAGTAAAGGCTGAGCCGATCTGAGATTTTGGCTTATTCATTTCCATGGGTCTGCTGGATAAGACTTGGACTGGGGATACTAACGGCTAACCGCAGAGCCGGATGCACTGTGATCCTGGCAGCAGTTTCATCTATGCTTGTGTTATGTCTAAACCTGATTGTCCGAAGAATTTACTTTATGCTAGAAAATAGGCCGTATATGTTTTTCAGTCTTCAGTGAAATAAAATGCAGTTTTGGCAGGCTCTGATTTCCATATTTTTGCAGTAAACTGCAAAGCTTAACTGTCCTTGCTCAAATAGACTTCAGAGCTTCCCAGTCCAAACAAAGGCACAGCAGGGCCAAACTAGCCCTTTATTCAAAATTGAGTTTGCATCCTGAAATTTATGTATATGCAAATTTCATCACAGCATGACTTGGTCTTTACCTGTAAGGTGGAGTGCAAATATTATTTAACCTTCAGAACACCTTTATGATGTGCTTAGAAATGATCATCTGCTTTACTTTACACCTGAAGAAACTTACGAATTAGTTTTCCAAAATAATTTATGAGCAAAACTTCCCAGTTTGGAACCCAGAGCTGACTGTGGTCCAACACTGTTGCAGGAGTTTCTGGAAAAAAAAAAAAAAAAAAAAAAAAAAAAAA
>VXAV01001790.1:10157-31042 GCA_013399715.1 Alectura lathami
TTAGTGAAGGAATATTTTTTCTTGTGGATTTGACCAATATATAATATTTTCCCAAATGATCTGAAGTAAATATGATGTTGTAACTTGTAAAATTTGTGGATAGTTTCATAATAAACACAGATTATGTCAGAAGAATCCTGATTTGTTTTAGTCTTTATGCATAAGGCAAAATGATTAATATGTACATCTGTACAACAAGAAGGGAGGAAAAAATTTTCAGAATGGAAAGCGCAAGGAAAGAAAAAAGTAACTAGTGTAGGTGAGATATAGGTTCGGAGCAGACAGGAGCGGATGGAGTGAATATAGCAGATGGGAGCTTTTCTGATGTTCCAATGATTGGTCTTCTGCCCTCCAACAAACAGAGCTTGCCTTCCTGTGCCTGTTTTCACTTGATTCCCTCCCCCTCCACACCCTCCTATGTACTGTGTTATCCCAACTATCGTTCCAAAATACTCCTTCCTCCCTTTTTGTTCCTCTCTTGGGTTTTGCCCTGAACCGTCTTAGTCATTTCCCACCTCATTCCCTGCTGGCAGTCGTCTCCCGAGTCACCTGTGTCTCTGCCCTCAGTGTGTCACTGCTGGTTCCAGCCTCCTCCTCTGCTTTCCTCTCTGTAAATTTGAGTGCTGCTAACACCAGAGAAATCTTCTGCTGGAAGTATGAGTGGTGAAACCTTGAACTATCTTCCAAGCAGTCATTAACTGAGGACTCAATCAGTTAAAATTACCTCACACTCGCAGTTGGGTGTGCTACCATATGATCATCAATCACCTAGTACAGACCCAACAGGAGCAATGTCAGGGTAATGTACTCAGGTGTGTGAGGACATGGTTTGCAGACCTACAGAGCAGAAGCATTCTCAGAAATATTAACTACTTCTCTCATTCCAGTAGCATGATGATTCTAAAAACAAATTATAGTTAATATATTATCAATGATTGTTAAGTGTTGTATAGCTTAACATTTGATCCATTACATCAAACTTATAGGTTTAGAGGAGATCTTCAAGAATTCTTCATAAGTTTTCTGCAGCAGTGAATGAAAAAAAGACTGAAAAATTCTAATTCTCACGTAGAAGATGAGTAAAATTATTTTACTTCCATTAGAAATAGAAAGCAACATAAGAAATCTATTCCCTCCGTAGTCCAAAATGCATCTGCAAGTGCTCATGATGAAGGACTTGTATCTATCTAAAGATGGTAGGAACATAAACTGTATCCATAAAGTACCTATATTTTGAATATCTTAAAAGCTCAATTAGAGAAAAATGAAACTGTTGGGATTAAACATTTTAGAAGGGAGAGAGTGCTGCAGATTTTTTTTTCTTCAGCAGCTGCAGCACTATTTAGTATTAAGGCATTTCACATGACATAGACCTTCATTCTACAGTAAAGATATGTGCAGTATATGGAGATGTAATAAATGGATTTTTGTAGGCTATATAAACAGAGAATCATTTATGTTTAGCTGAAGTTCCAGGCATTGATATTATCTTACAAGGAAATGTATTTCATGTATAGTAAAATAGATTTCAATCCATTATATAAACAGATTTCAAACAGCACTAGCTGACATCATTAAACTCCACTCATGTACTTGTCATTGCAGTTTCCATAGAAACTAGTATTGCAAAAGAAAATGGAGAAACAGAATTGAAAAACCTACAGAAAACAGATAGAATCAGAAAAATGCCTCATTAAAATCAGCAAAGTATAGTTTACCATCATCAGAGTCTCAACCCAGCAAGTAATCCGTGTATAGAAATCCTGTCAAAGTTAATGGCAGTTGTGACAGATCCAGCTGCATCAGCTGTTTTGTTGTTAGCAGAGCTAGATTATTTAGGGTACTCTAGTCAATTCAAATGTTGTGTTATGACAGAGTCTTAACAAGGTGTTTTGTTCATGTGTTTTCCTTGTGGAGGAAAGGTTTATATTACATCCAAGGGCATAGAAAATATCTTTGAATTTTACACAGTCAAAGTCTCTCTCAAGTTTCTGCTTTCTTTCTCAGTGAATGGACTTCATATGAAAACACCCTGTAACACACTTCATTTAAAACACTTCTTTGTTGCTTCACTGCATTTGTTTGGCATAATAGAAATAAAAGTTCTATTTAATACTTGTTAGAATGATGCAATAGCTCCCAGCTTTACAATAAAACCAGAGGTATTTATAACGCAGTAGTAGCTCTTTGTACCACTGGAACATGCACTAAAAATGTCATTGGTTTATATACTGGAATCTGATATTATCAGCCCTGTATTATTTACAACCTGAAAATACTTTCAAAAAAGTATTACCAGAGCCTCAACAGGTTATGATCTGAAAAGTACAACAGAATAATACAAAATTGTTGGAAGATACTCTCACTGTCATGTTTAAATTCAATACAACTCACTTCTATAGTATAACAAGGATATTCGTATGTCTGTGATTGGTAAGAAAAATGTATTGCTTTTAAAACTGAGGAAAGAAACACAAACTACTTAAAAAAAATCAAGTAGTATGTTTGCATTTCTGAGTTAAATAGGATCTTATATATAACAGTCTCAATGCAAATATTAATTATTGCATTGTTCTTGAGAACAGACAATGATTTTGTTTGGCAGATGGAAAAAAAAAAAAAGTCTTTAGAGTATTATTAGAGTATTATCTTATTCTGCAGGATTATCCGCTCATTGGGTACAATGGAGAAGATAATAACAAGGTTTGCTCAAAGATTTAGTACGGACAGTTTCTAATTTTCTAACTTTTCTGGTTTAATTTAAGCTTCTAATTTTATTTAACTGTGTATTTCAGTGTATTTTCCAAAATATTTGAAAAAAAATGCAAGTTAAAAGTGTATTTTCAACAATGTAAAGCAGGAGTCTGACTGTCTTCCAAAACACACATTCATCCTATTATAGGTTGAAAATGCTACTTAAGGAAGCGAAATTTTACTTATAAATGTATGGTGGCACTTACTTATTTTAACCTTATTGGTTTCTGTTTATTTTTGCTAATTTCTCATGAAATAAATACAACCAAATGTTTTATAATCTACTTTATGAGAATACATATTAATATGATCCCATTGCTTCATAACCTTCTTTTACATGTTACACCATTATCACGTTAGTTATGTTTAATCTTACAAAAATACTATAGCTTTTAACATCTTTACCAAAGCACAAATCTGAAAATCAGACACGTAGACACTAGAAATGAGCCACTACTTATTTTCTTTTCTAAACACACCACCTGTTACATGATTTTAGGATGAGATCCAGTGAAAGAGGTATTAAAGCTGAAAGCTAGTTATCACACAAGTTAATACTTATTATTATTATTGCACTGTCATTCTTTCTGTCTCAGCAAGTAGTTAACATGGGGGCCACTGGCCAGTAATAACCTATTCTATAGACATCCGAAAGGCATTCTATTTGTGTAAGGGCTCAACCTCATATCTAGAGACACGTGTTTTAGAGTCATAGTCCTGTCTTTTATTTTCATATCAAGAGATATTGTAATCATATACTTCGTGACTTCTAATTAATAAATGGATGTGAGAAAATAAATTTCCATGTTGTATGTGTGTGAAGAAAGTTTCAGTTTAGATTGAAAGATTACTTGCCCTGTAGAAATCTCTTTCAGTAAAGCATTCGACACCGTCTCCCACAGTATCCTTGCAGCTAAACTGGGGAAGTGTGGTCTGGATGATCGGGTAGTGAGATGGATTGTGAGCTGGCTGGAGGAAAGAAGCCAGAGAGTTGTGGTGAATGGGATGGAGTCTAGTTGGAGGCCTGTATCTAGTGGGGTGCCCCAAGGTTCGGTTCTGGGACCGGTACTGTTCGATATATTCATCAACGACTTGGATGAGGGGATAGAGTGCACCCTCAGTAAGTTTGCTGATGATACAAAACTGGCAGGAGTGGCTGACACGCCGGAAGGGTGCGCTGCCATCCAGCGAGACCTAGACAGGCTGGAGAGTTGGGCAGGGAGAGATTTAATGAAATTGAACAAGGGCAAGTGTAGAGTCTTGCATCTGGGCAGGAATAACCCCAGGAAGCAGTATAAGTTGGGTACTGACCTGTTGGAGAGCAGCGTAGGGGAAAGGGACCTGGGGGTCCTGGTGGACAGCAGGATGACCATGAGCCAGCACTGTGCCCTCGTGGCCAAGAAGGCCAATGGCATCCTGGGGTGTATTAGAAGGGGTGTGGTTAGTAGGTGGAGAGAGGTTCTCCCCCTCTACTCTGCCCTGGTGAGACCGCATCTGGAGTATTGTGTCCAGTTCTGGGCCCCTCAGTTCAAGAAGGACAGGGAACTGCTGGAGAGGGTCCAGCGCAGAGCCACCAAGATGATTAAGGGAGTGGAGCATCTCCCTTATGAGGAAAGGCTGAGGGAGCTGGGTCTCTTCAGCTTAGAGAAGAGGAGACTGAGGGGTGACCTAATCAATGTTTATAAATATGTAAAGAGTGGGTGTCAGGAGGATGGAGCCAGGCTCTTCGCTGTGGCATCCAGTGCCAGGACAAGGGGCAATGGGTGCAAGCTGAAACATAGGAGGTTCTGCTTAAATATGAGGAGAAATTTCTTCATGGTGACAGAGCACTGGAACAGGCTGCCCAGAGAGGTTGTGGAATCTCCTTCTCTGGAGACATTCAAAACTTGCCTGGATGCGCTCCTGTGCGATCTGATCTAGGTGTTCCTGCTTCAGCAGGGGGATTGGACTAGATGATCTTTCGAGGTCCCTTCCAATCTCTAACATTCTGTGATTCTGTGATTCTGTGAATCTATGCCTTATAATTTTAATATTCTGTCATAAATAATAGATTCAAGAAAATAAGATAAATTTTTTCCCCATAAACACAATAATAATTTTGGTACCAACGTACAAATACCATCTTGATTGCTGCAGAACAATATATGAATAAATGTAGATTATTTTTAAAGTGTTACACACCTGGTTTAAAAATGTACTTGAAAATCATTAACTCATAATGAGGTTTTATGAGGAGTTTTCTTATTACAGAATGTAACAATATTTTAAATTTATTAAAATTAATATAATTTCCCAGTGCAACTATGTCACTTATTGCAGAAAAGAAAATTTAGTTGGGTTTAATGGACCTAACTGTAAAAACTAGTGGGGAAATATGGCATTGATGACACTTTTATTAACTGAAGGTTGCCATAACAACTGAAGGTTTGCACTGAAAGCTGCTCAGTTACAAAAGAAACCAGTTGTCCTCCATCACCCTTATAATAATATTTTAACATTTGCACATGTACAGCATGTTTAAGATGTGCGAATTTATGTCAAAAAATTATGATGGTGAAAGGGACATGACGCAAATAAAAATAATGGCAACTACTGAGATGTATCTGTGTGCCTCTCAAGCAGCCTGTGCTACATACAGAAAATTTTAATTTCAGGATCAAACTATCTTGCATAAAGATGCAGCAGGTAGTCTCGAGCAGTATACAGAGAGGCAAAAACAATATGAAGGACAACACTGTGCCTGATACCTGCTTGGGCTGGTCTTATCTTTTGGTTCCAGTTTTGTTTGTCTTATGATTAGTAGAACTGACACTACTACTTGTTCTCAAGCAATAAATGATATGCTATATATGTATAATCAAAAGTTAACTTCATAAAAAGTCTGAACAGAAACTTCACTAAACTACTGAATTCGATGAGTCACTTACACAGCAGGATTTTAGATGAAATATTATGAAAACTTTTGCAAGAATCAAAATAAAGATCAAAATAGTAGATTGGTAGCATTAAGTAAGCTAGATGAATTTACTGGAAGAAGGGAACAAGAAAAATGTTTATCATTTGAAGAGTCTTAGTTGCTGATTATCCTTACTATCAAGCTTCATTTATATAGAGAGAAATTGAGATATTGTTCAGAGTGTATTCCAAATTCAGCTGTTAAAAAAACTAATTGCTATGAAAAAAAAAAATAATACTACATTATATACATAAATTAATAAATAAATACAGCTATATTAGCATCCATAAGTGCATCCATATGAGCCTGATTTTATGTGTACATACACATCTGCTCTCTTACTACTGCTCTCACAAAATATCTATGGAGTTTTGCTTGCTCCTTTCTGTCTTACCTCCATTTTCCAGTTTGTGGACCTGTTCTTTCAACTGTTCAACCTTTTAAGAAAATATATATAACCTTTTCCTACCATTTTACTTTCCAGGTTTTATTACCTACGCCTTTCTTTCATTCTACCCTCTGGTCACCCTTCTCTGAAAGATTTTCTAATCTTTCTAACCTTTCCTCATGCTCTTTTAGTCTGATTCAAGAGAAAGTGTGGCCTTCTTTAATGTTGCATTCATTCTAAGGCTAACATTTTATACCTGAGTTTCTGCCACTTAAATTGTTATTATCCTCACAGTTTCTTGACTGCCAAACATTTGTTACAGTCTTTAAAACTATAGGAAATACCTCCAAAAAATCTCCAAGAAAGCCAGGTACCATATGTTTTAAACCAAGCAGACTGTATTTTTAAAATTGAAAGTGTGTAAATAATTTGCAGCATTTTTCAGCAATATTTTTTAAATGTCATACTTTTAATAGTTTGAGTTATTTAACATTTATGGGAATTTCAGGCAGCTTAATTAGAAAACAATTTAGTGTCTTTAATCAAGACAGGAGTGCGCACACACATTTAGTCATTAAATCAATTTTCTGTCACACAGATGTTTTTGAATAAAGTGCCATGAAACTTTGCTTATCTTTTATAAAAGCTGAAACATTCCTAGAAAGAAACCAGAACAAATAAATAACAGCAATATTTTAGATGTATATTTCTGAGGAAATCATTTTTCTTCAAAGACTTGGATATATATTTGAAATATCATTGACCAATTTTACCAAGAAAGAGGAGAAAAATTCAAAAAAGTCCTTTTTTTTTTGTTTTGATTTTGGTTTTGGTTTTTGGATGGCATTCTGTACTGTACTGAGGTTTTCCTCAGGTAAGACAAGAAGACAGTTAGAAAACACTAATGAAACTCCTGTATCCATTCCTGTTCTTAACTCTGAAGATTCATTTTTGGGCTTTTGCATTGCTTAGACTAATTCTGGTGGCCAAAAATCTATCCTGAAGCCATTTGCTTTCCTAGGACATTTCCATCAGAGGTGGTAGAAAGCAGTAATGAAGAACCTGGACACTAAAGGAGGGCAGCCCAAGAGGCTCTGCAGTATCTGTTCCACCCATTAAATGATCATTATACAGCTCTGCAGCTAATGTGTCACAGAACAGCTTAAGGGTGTACACATTCACAGTATTCTGCAACACTTCCACATGCTTCCCAGCTGGAAGTGACCTGTATTAGTCAGTGTCAATGAATAAAAACATGTATCAGCATCTCACAAATCAGACATCTGCTGGTCTACTATGAGAACACCCCTTCCGTTGAAGTCTACAACTAACCACAGATGTCCATAAGATGATGTTGAGCTTTCACTTCTCTCTTACTTCTCTTCAGTTCTCTTTCATTCTTTCATGATACGCTTTCTTAAATATATATGCATATTACATATTCTTTATATACACATACAATGAAAATTTAATGCATTTAATACACATTTGATATATAATATATGTGTGAGCATATATATATACACGTAGAAAGAAAGCATACTTAAAACTTTATTTTACTGCCACAATGATTCTAGGAATCCTTGGTCAAACTTTACACGGGCTATCCATGAAGTCAGGATGGAAAATGAAGATAAAAGAATAAACAATCTACACTTATAGCCATGCATGAAGCTGCTCATAAGAACCATAGTTAAGATATTGAGTCTTATTATGTATGCAACACCAGTGTCATTATAGGACAAATTCACTGAGACTGTCCAAATAGAAGGTGGAACCTGTCAGTCTTTATAAATTATGAAAAACCTTTATGGCCATGGGACATAGAAAAAATGCTGTTCTTATATTCTTCAAGTTGGCCAATAAATAACAACAATATAGCAAAGCGTAGCATTATGTATTTCACACATAAGTGAATAAAACGTTTAGCCCCAAAGCCATTTATCAACAAATTTTAGTCTTTTCTATACCTTACAAAACCTCAGTGAAGTTCAATTACTGTGATAACTACTGTGAATAAACATTTTGTCTTTATATATGCATGTATAACTTATATGCCTATATATAAACACTTGAATGTTGAAAAATACATTTATATAAAAATATACAAACAAAACAAGAAATCACCTTATTTAAAAGATCACTTGTTGTATACTTATAGGCTATCTGCAATCTAAGGTATAATTAAGTTAAGATATGGTAAAAAAAAGGCAAGATGCTGATAATTTTTCGGGCGCCACTTTACTCTGATGGTCTCATAGCCAAGTTAAGACTGCACAAAGAGTCTAACTATAACCATAAGGCGAACTAAGATGGGAAGAGGCAGACTTCACTTTTGGTATTACTCACATATGTGTACTTGTAATAACCAACTTCTTTCACAGAATCTGAGAGTGTTACAGTGATTATATAATATGAACATATGGTTCATACAGTGTAGCTCTGCAGTCCTAGGAGTTTAGTGGCTTCTTATACAAAGTAGATGTTTAACCTGGAAACTAATAACTTGAGGTTTTTGCATAAGGAAAGTTTAAGGTAGAGGCACTTCACTCAATATCTCTTATTTGCTATTTTATATGGTTGAAGTTATGCAGGCAAAATGTACTGTCTGATTGGAGCTGAGTAAAGTCAAATAAATTCAATGAAAATATCCTCCCTGATAAATTCTAAATTAATTGCTTATGGATGATACAGTTTTGGACACTTCTCAGAAGTGTCTCCCCAGGAAAAAAATCTCCGTGTATCCTACAGAAGGCAAAGAACAGGCTAGTCTAGAGGAAAAGCCTAATTATGTAAAGAGATATGTATTTTTTTTTTTCCCAGATAGGTATTTCTTACTGGAAAACACCTTTGATGCATATTCTTGAACTATTCTACCATTCTACTACTGCTTTCTACATATTTTCCAGAGTGACTTTCATTTATCACAGTAGTCTATAGTTATCTGCTCATGTATTCAATACCAAATGCTGTGAAAGATAATTATAATAATCTTACATTATTGCTGTACTGATGTATGTTGTGGATTATATACACAGCTTAATGGTAAATTGTTTACTTAAGAGATTTACAGACTAGATATGGCAGATCTCATAAAGCAGTGGTACTACAATTTTGTTTTGTAGTGTGAGATTTTTTTAGAAGAGTCAGGATGATACATCAACACATCCTAGAATATTAAAAATCTACTTAATGTTATGAGACCATCTTTATAAAGTGTATTAACCTTACTGAATTTATGCCAAAGTTCAAGATTTTTGTTATTCTTAAAACTTTTCTAGTGTCATACTGAAATGTGGAAATGCTTGTTAATGTAATATCTGTAGACCAGATCACATATGTTACCTCAAAAAATGGGTTTGGTTGATTGATTAACTGAAATTCTTGTTTTCTTCCTATCGACATTTCTTCACTGTCCGGTCTTCAGATTAGTCAAAGACTAATAATTAGGACTAATTAGACCTTTAGTCCATTATGGTGTTATCCATTGAAGTGTGTATTGGAACTATGAACATCATGAACCTGCAAGGAGATTGTAGTGAGGTGGGGGTTGGCCTCTTCTCCCAGGTAACTAGTGATAGGATGAGAGGATCAAGTTGGATCTTAGGAAAAAATTCTTCTCTGGGAGAGTGGTCAGGCATTGGAACAGGCTGCCCAGGGAGGCGGTAGAGTCTCCTTCCCTGGAGGTGTTCAAGAAATGTGTAGGTGTGGCACTTAGGGACATGATTTAGTGGGCATGGTGGTGTTAGGCTGACGGTTGGACTAGATGATCTTAGAGGTTTTTTCCAACCTTTATGATTCTATGATTCTAAGATTCTATGATTTGTTTTCCTAAATGAGGCACTAGTACAGAAAATTGAGAAACAGCATATATAACAAAATTCATTCTGACTTTTTATAAGTAAATTTGTTCTAATTATCATTTTATTTTCAGTTGGAAAGAGTAAGGGTAGCAAGCAGAGATCAGAAAAGGCAGAGGAGACTGTGAGAACACAATTTCTTTTAAACAGTAATAGTAGTATTGCATTGTGATTTCAAAGCAGAAACAGTTAGGAAATCACTGGATGAATGGAGGGGACCAGTGTCCTGAATGTCAGTGATTTCAAATAAAACCATACTGTTCTAAAAGCGTTATCTGAAACTATTAAAAAAAAAAAAAAAAAAAAAAAGAAATTGCACAGAGGGNAAAAAAAAAAAACAGAGAAATTGCACAGAGGGCTCAAATAAACACATATTTAAAGGGTATCAACAGCTTAGATGATAGCCAGTCACTAGAGGCATTTCAGAGGCCTCCATTTTAGGACCAGTTCTCTAATGTTTTCAGAAATTACTTGCATGCAGGACTCAAAGGAATATTAAATTTGTGGATGATAGTAAATTGGGAGATGCTGTTGACCCCCTTGAGGACAGAGATGCCTTTCAGAGAGATCTTGACAAATTAGAGGGCTGGGTAATAACTGTTTGACAAGAGCAAGTGCTGGATTTTGTACCTGGGACAGGGCAACCCCGGATCTATGTACAGACTGGGGGATGGGAGGCTGGAAAGCAGCCCTGCAGAAAGGGATCTGGGGTTCTGGTTGGCAGCAAGTTGAATCTGAGCCAGAAGAGTGCCCTGGCAGCCAAGAGGGCCAACTGGAGTGCATCAGGCCCAGCACTCCCAGCTGGGCAAGGGAGGGGATTGTTCCTCTCTGCTTTGCAGTGGTGCAGCCTTACCTTGAGCACTATGCGCAGTTTGGGTGCCACAATATAAGAACATGAAGCTATGAGAGAGTGTCCAAAGGAGGACTATGAAAATGGTGGAGGGCATAGAGGGGGAAACATCTGAGGAGCAGCTGAATTCAGTTATTTTGTTCAGCCCAGAGAAGAGGAGACTGAGGAGAGGCTTCATGGCAGCCTACAGCTTCCTCACAGGGGAGCGGAGGGGCAGGCACTCTTCTCTGCTCTCTGGGGGCAGTGACAGGACACAAAGGAAAAGCATAGAGCTGTGTCAGAGGAGGGTCAAGTTGGGTATTAGGAAAAGGTTCTTCACCAGAGGGTGGTCAGGCCCTGGAACAGACTTCTCAGGGCAGTGTTTACTGCACCAAACTGCCAGAGTTCAAGAAGAGTTTTGACAACTGTCTCAGAAATATGGTTTGAATTTTGGTGGTCCTGTGTGGAGCCAGCAGTTGAACTTGATGATCATTGTGTGTCCCTCCTAACTCACAATGTTCTATGATTCTCAAAAAGTAATTGTGGCCTTAATCCATTCAGACATAGAGTTCCCAAGATTAAAACTTTTCTGGGCAGATTTAGTGTACCAACATTTACTTTATGCACACAAGTTTATCGTTCTTCAAAATCCTGATCGTCTTTCCTGGCTATTTACATCCATATTACAGTCAGACAAGTAACAGTAAATTTAGTGGCCTGTGCAAGAAATTAATCTGCACTCTACTTGGCCCTTAAAATCCATTCATCCAGCACCAGTGGTGAAGAAGGAAGAAAAAGACATTACATGTTTGGAAGTTCATATACCTATTGCTGCTTATAGCTGAAGAACATGGTAGGCATGGCTTGGACCTCAGGTAATCGCTTTTGCTGCCTCTGTTTTTAAACATCAAATAGGAAAATACATGCGAGGAGGGGTCATATATATATCCTGTACTAGATCATTCTTTGTTTATATTATCTCAGAGTTCAGTAAGAACCTCAGATATACCATATAATATTGCACAATTTTTTGAAAAAAGAGTTTGGTCACTAGACATATCTTTTTTTAGTGAAGTCTCTACTTTACCCCCATTGCATCAATGGTTTCAAAAGTGTCATTTAAGATTAAGTACATAAAAGGAAGTGGTACAACAACTTGCAATAGGTCACTAAAATTCTCTGTGCATGGGAAGAACTGGATGCTTCAGTCCTTGATTCACAGTGTTGGTTTAATTGGAGGGCTACCAAACATAGCTTTTAAGAAGTTCTGAGGATATGAGTGAATGCTCTCTTTGCGAAGTCTGAACATTTCAGTGATCTCTATTGTCTTAATCGTCATTGTCTAAACAAGAGCCTAGACAATAAGCACACATACTGATCTCCGTACCTGCATAAATGTAAATATTCTTACGTTGAACAGAATCCTACTAGTGAGTCTTTAGTATCCCAACATTATCCAAAATGTAGTCATGTGTAAGTGTTTAGCTCCACAAGGAAGTCACAAGCCAGGACATCACCTGTTTTCATTTTTCACAAGTCTTTTTTAAGGTCAGGAAAGGACAACTACATTTATTTTTCAGTCAAAGCACAGCAAATAGTTATGACGTGGTCAGTATGCTATAACATTTATTATGATGTAATGATCTAGTTTTGTTCTCAAGTCTCCTCTTTCCACCTTAAACGAAACCTAAGCAGGCTTTTAATTATTGTGTAGGGAACAAAACAAATCTTGATGAAACTTTTCTACTTTGTCTAATAGCAGTCATATTGCATTTGGAAAAAAGTGTAACTCTATAGAACATGACATTTGTGGTTCGGGTTTTTACCTGGGAGAAGATATCTTAAGTTTCTGTCTTTTCCTCAAGGACAAGTTTAGAACCATTTGTTCTTATGATCAATGTCAATATTTATCCATTATGACTTATGTACCCACCTACAGTTTTGGGAAAAGGAAAAAAAATGGCTTCAACAAGATGTAATTTTTTCAACATTTTTGCGACATTGAAAATTTTTAAATCATTGGCCATTGAATGAAAAATTTTCTTCAATGGCACTTATATTTTTGTGTTTGAAGGTAAGCCAATTTTTTTTCTGGAAACAGAGAATGGTATCTCATTGTGAGAAGACACAAAGTATTCAATTCAGCTGGCAGAAAACCAAAGTATACTTAAATTATATTACATTACTAAACCATAATTTCCTGATGTTTGTGAATGTTATCATTTTACCAAATTTACTCTGAAGTTCTGCCTTCACTTGAAACTCCCTTGTAAGCTGACCACTCTGTCTACTGCTCCATAAAGGCATAATCTCCTGAAGCTGTAACAGGAGTTATGAAACAATAAGGTTTTATGATATGTTGCCACAGAGTCCCTCTGGATTCTTTTGCAAGCACAGTTTTGTTAACAAAAAGCAGATGTGCCATGACAAATCCACCTGCCAACTGTTGGAACTGTTCAGCATTGCTGAAAATAACTGTTTAGTCCCTGAGCAATTTGGCACACTCATTCTGCTGTGTTCTTTTGAATATTTGCTTTAAATTGTTTTGTTTCTGACCGTATATAAAACATTCACTCCTTTCTACTCAGTGTGCTGGCTTTCTGCTGTGACTTCTCACAGGAAAAGCTTCGGAAGCTGCAGGACACATTTAAGCTCTTGAATGAATTTTTCAGTAATGACACAAAGGTGTCAGCATTTTCTCATGCCCTTTTTAATAAGCAGTCTCTTGTTTGGCTTCACTGCTGATTTCGCTTTTAGCTGTGGACCCCTGATGAGCACAGGGTCAACATTCTGTTCTTAGTGTTTTCTCTCTCCACTGATGTGCTTTCTGTAGATTCACAGCAGTAATGATTTTGCCTTCTTCCTCGTTTTTAGTGTAAAGTTCATTGTAAATGAATTATGACATTCAAATGCAAGGCTTTCTCAGGACTGACAAGGGAACTTCCTAGAGCATTCATCATTGATTTCATTCTAGCAGCACTTGTGTAAATTGACACAGAAAAGTGAGCTGCCATATCCTTCAGCTCATTAGGCTTTGAATTAAAATTTCAAGTGTCTGTGGAAGAAAGCAAAAAAGTCACAGGTATCTTATAGCAGTTTGATCAACTGAACAGAATAAATGTGTTGTTGTTTTAACTTGGTGACATCCATTACATCTGAATTGCCAGGAGGGACAGATCCGAAGTTTGCTTTAACTGTTATTGTGCACTTGCCAAAGAAATTCTGGCTTCCATTTTGCTGTGGGAGACTCCTTTCCATAATCCTGGTATACCAGGCTATAACCAAACCATGACATCTTAGTAGAAGAATTCTGCTCTGGCTCATGGGTAGTCCTAAACCTGCACAAATGGCACTTTGGTACCTTTGTAGGCTCCAATTATCAACATACAACATCGCTTAGAACATGTAGACTCTTAGTTATTAAGAGCTATCTATAAATTAAAGAGTGATTTATTATATCTAGCTAAAGTTACAGTATGTTTGATATAATAGAAATGTCCCCAGAATGTATAAAAAAATGCTAGGTTATGCTTTTAAGCCTTTCTTTTCTGATTCAGTGTTTCAGCAAAGTAAAAAAATGAGATTTTAGAATGTCTTTATGTAGCTAAATAAAAAAGGTCCAGAAACTGTTATCTGGCAGAAAGACGAAATAGCATGGACTAGTTCACATCTCTGCTACTTACAGCTAGCTTTATGGGTTTGTTTTGTAGATAGCTAGCTGGACAAATCCCGAAGAGAAATAGAACAAGTTAATACAGTATCACTGAGGTTGACTGCTCTTTCTGACCCTCCCTTATTTAGCAGCTCAGATATTTCCTGGCCTAGCAGGCGTTAGATATTTCTGAGATTTTCATTAAAATCATTTTTAATTGATGAAACTATTGTATTTTCTTCTACCCAGGCTAGAAATATCATAGGATAAAGAGCACTGTCTATCAGCTATCTCAACTTACCCTAAAATCACCTAATTTTTATTGAACTCTTTTAAGAGTTTGCTCTCTGTGCTTCACAGTACCTTGGTATTAGGATATCAGATGATAAGCAAAAACTATAGTCACTTCCTTCTCCCTTCCTTCATCAAATTTCTGCCACTTTACATTCCAAATTGCCTATTTTAAACATTAATCTTTATATAATCAAGCTATTTGAATTTTAGGACTTAACAAACTTTCTTATTAAACTCAGATATTGTATACCAGATGGTGAAATAAAGACAAGGAATGCCTAGAATAAGTAATACAGCTCCTGTATGCACTGGGAGTTTTAGGAAGATCTTTTTTTGGATAACTTGTTAAAGATGGTTCTCATGATATACAGATAATATCATTTTTGAAAACAGGATGGAATATCTAATGGCGTAATTTGGCTCTTCAGCTGTGCAATGACATTTAATCAGCAGTGCTTTCCGTAATAATGTCATAGAACTACCGATCTTAAATGCAATTACTAGTCTAAAATGCATTGCTGATCAAAACTATGCAGGGTAGTTCAATTTGTTGGTGTTCTGTTACCACCAATATCTGAATCTTTCGGAGGGTTATATAACCTCTGTTTTCTAGTTCACCTTTGCAGTCATCAGATTCATGCTTGGATTCTGAAATTGTTGTTAAGAGTTGCATAGGAAGTCAAACATGTATAACATAGATATTTTCTGTTGTCTTATTCAGAACGTCATATGAATGATTTTTATTGAACCATATAGGTACAAGAAGACAAGTAGAAGTTAGATAATGAGTCAGGCTGGAATTACAGATCACATAATTTTGTTACTGATTAAAACAAATGCATACATTATCTAGATTAAATGTGATTGATTTATAGTATTTGTTGAGAAAATGCATGGTTGTTGAGCTCCTGCGATTAGCCATGTGCGTGCTTTTAGCCTCCCTCGCTTGTGAGATAAAATATATTAGCTTAAAACTTTCATGGCAATTTTGTTGCGGTCTGAAGCTATACCTGAATAACTCTTTGAACACCACAAGATCGATTCCTTGAGGCAAGGCATGGACCTTCATCCAAATGCACATGACTGTCATAAAATGGAATAGATGTAGAAAAGCAGTTGCTACATTTTTATTCATTTTTGTTAAGTTACCATCTACCGGTCACACAGCAATCATTTCTTTTAAGAAAAGGAAGAAACCACCACAGTGAGAGTAGAGGAGAGAACAAAAAAGGAGTGAAATGAATGCATAGGGAACAAATAGCAAGGTCAGAAGAGGAGGCAGAGGAGGTGTTCCTGGTGCTGGAGCAGACATTCCCTGCAGCTGGAGGGAGACCCCATGCCAGAGCAGAGGAAAAGTATGAGAAGGAAATTGTGGCAGAGAGAAACTGCTATCTACTTACTACTGACTCCATCTTCCCTTTGGGCTACTGAGTGTGATGAGGGGGGTAGGAGGGAGTATAGAGGTGTCTGAAATGAAGGAAAAAAACAATACCCATGCTCACCCAAGGCAATGGGCCCCATTTCAGACCTCATGGTATCCGCAGCACCTTTTCTGGACCTGCTGGTTCCTCCAGCATCCAGCTCTTAAACGCTTTGCTCTTTCAGGGTCTGACTTATGAAGGCTTCAATACCTGTCTCCCAAAACTCTTATCTTCCTCCCTGACCAACGCAGCTTGGTATTTGCTAGAATTACACAGTGGTGTACACGCACATGCCATACACACACACACACACCCATTTGGGTCTCTCTTCTAGTTTCTAAGGCATTTGGATCCCTCTGACCTGTGGCCCCACTCCAGTGGCTAACAGACTGCCATAAACACACATGTACACACAGCAGGGAGAACGTCTCACCCAGGTCAATAGTTAGAAACGGAGCTGTTCAAGAAGATAGGACAGACTCTGTTGACCAGGTTTGGGACAGACAAGCAAACTGACTGGCCCATTTTCATGCAGCTGGACACTTTTATTATCCCTTTGCTTTCCCATGCTTCTTCCTCCCCAAATGTCCATAATTCCTCTTTTTTCCTAGCCTTGGTTCCTCCCCTAAACATCCCGTAATAAGGCTTATACAGTCCCCAAACATTCTAACCTTGCATTCCACAGCAATTCCCATGCCCTTGGGTAATAACCAACTCAGTTTCATGGTGACACGGAGGTCTGCTCCAGTTGTATCACTATAATGCAGCTGTCACTCTCTCATGCAGACCATGGGGCTAATATCCTCCTGGGATGATCTCAGAGGGACTCCTGGACTGGGACTCATTGTGATTAGGTTACTGGGGTTTCCCCACTGGCCATCATGCCTCTGTTTGCCTGTGTCCTTGTGAGGATGAAATTTAATAATCTAGCTGATAAACGACATGCAACTAAGACATAACAAATCAAAAATTTAGTCATTACTGCAGATAACAAATGCTTCTCACATTAACAAGAAAGTGACAGACAAAAAGTTATGAGAGAATGCAATGTAATTTGTACAGACTTACTCAAGAAGATTGGAGAAAACTGATCCTTCAAATATTTTTGAGAAACTTCAATCATATCTATTTCAAGAAACATAATGGTATTTTTATGGCAGTTTGTTACTTCTGCAGCTAAGTCATGCTAATATTAGATAATCTGAGAGAATCTTCTTTAAAAAATGACCAACACAACGAAAATTGCATTTTCTTCCTTAACTTCAACTTGACAGTAACTTGCTTTCATCCAGTAAAGATCCATGAGTGATTTCATTTAAAAAGTAGTGTCTTATAACGCAAATTAAAAGTAATATGGTACAGTCATGTGCAGAGGAATATTATTTCAGAGGCTTCTAGAAATCTGAGGGAAATTTTATTCCAATGCAGATCAAGATTTACACTGATTATTTCTATGTTAATAACAATGCAGTTATATATCTGCTTGCAGACTAAGTTGATAAGTGTGCAGTTTTTTTCTTCGCTTAATCAGTATTCTAAACTGATAGAAAGAAGACAATCACTTTCTAATGCCAAGTATCATCTTACATGGTTAGGTAGAAAAAGAAATCTGATTTGCTGTACATAGTAAAATCCATGATCAAACACTCTTGGAGGGAGAGGAATATATTACTGGTTTTATTGCTGAATGAGAAAAATAATTCTTGGATGGATGTCTAATAGAAACAGTGGTGGCTTTGGAGGATTTTCGTTCCAGATACATTAAACTATGTGAGTGAAGAAGGTATTAAAATATGTCTGTGTCATTGCTTAACAGACAGTGCTAGATCTGGTGGTAGGGGAAGACCTGAGAAAATAAAATGTTTTCATTTTCTGTTTGCTTGAATTGCTTATTCCACTATTTAAGGTTGTTGGCTTAAATTTTGTTCCAACATTAAGACATCCTTACAGACTTCAGTATCTGCTGTGCATTATTCAAAGGAATTTTTTTTTTAGTAATCATGCACTTTTATGTAATTGAAGTATTTAAGGTTATATTTTGATTCTAAACTATCACAATTATCTGTTATGAAATATTATGAGTGGTAGTAAATGGAGAGATATTCCTGTCCAGTTTTAACTGTAAAATAAATGAAATTCCAATCAGTCATTTTGTTACTCTTGATTAGTTTGAATATTACTGAATAGTGTTACTATTGATTAGTTTGAATATTACTGAATAGGTTCATGCAGACCTGAGGAATTCAGGACAATTTAGTTGAAACAATCTTGGATCTTCCATGAAAATTTACTTAAACTTAATATGCCTTTGATAAATATCACTGTTCTGACATACA
The DNA here is from genome assembly GCA_013399715.1 of Alectura lathami. Classification (NCBI taxonomy): domain Eukaryota; kingdom Metazoa; phylum Chordata; class Aves; order Galliformes; family Megapodiidae; genus Alectura; species Alectura lathami. The sequence goes on from VXAV01001790.1 coordinate 28,648, forward strand.
AAAGAAGAAGAAGCTGTGGCTAAATAGTTCTACCCTTGTCACTTGAACTCCATGTCTAGTTTAGAAAAAAATGATCAATATCAAAACATAAACAGTTAGTTTGTTTTGATGTTTAAAGCATATATGAGAGGAAATATTTATATAGCACGTAGAATGTCATATAAGGCATTCCTTGTTGAAGCAGACTGACCAGTCTCCAAAGGAAGAATTTCTCTGTTTACTGTAGTAAACAATTTTTTACTGCATAGGTAAACATAAAAATGCCTCCTAGCTGATCAGCTATGGCAATATCCACAGAAAGAAAATACCTTCTCTTCTAATTAAGCAGGTGACATGAAGATCTAATACTTAAGGGCACATTTCAGAGAGAAAAATTAAATTTATCTGGATACCCTCCAGATACCTTTAAAGGAGATTTGGTCATACAGCTGGCATACTCATCAAAAAATGGACGTCATCAAAAGCCCTGAGATACTGACTTCTCTCTTAGAGTCATAGAATCATAGAATTTCTTGGGATGGGACCTTAAAGCCCATGCAGTTCCACCTCCCTGCCATGGCCAGGGTTGCCACCCACTAGATCGGGCTGCCCAGGGCCCCATCCAACCTGGCCTTGAACACTCCCAGGGATGGGGCATCCACAACTTCTCTGGGCAAATTGTCACAGTGCCTTAGCACCCTCTGAGTAAAGAATTTCCTCCTAATATCTAATCTGAAACTCCACTCTTTTAGTTTAAAACCATTTACCCTTGTCCTATCACTATCTGACCATGTAAAAAGTCACTCTCTCCTCCTGTTTATAGGCTCTCTCCTGTTTATAGTACTGGAAGGACCCAATGAGTTCTCTTCTCTAGACTGAACAAGCCCTACTCCCTCAACTTTTCTTTGTTCAAGTCGTGCTCCAGCCCTCTGATCATATTCATAGCCCTCCTCCAGCAGTTCCACATCTTTACTGTGCTGGGGGACCTAGGTCTGGATGCAGTATACCAGACAGGAACTCACAAGGGCAGAGTAGAGGGGGACAATCACCTCCCTTGCCCTGCTGGCCATTTCTCCCTTCATGCAGCCCAGGATACAGTTGGCCTTCTGGGCTGCAGGCCCGCACTGCTTGTCATCTATCAGAACCCCTAAGTCCTTCTCAGCAAGGCCTTTCTCACTGAATTCTTCTCCCAGTCTGTACACATATCTGGGATTGCCCTGGCCTAAGTGCAACATCTTGCACTTGGCCCTGTTGAATATCATTAAATTCACATGTGCCCACTCTTCAGCCTGTCCAGGTTCCTCTGGATGGCATCCCTTCCTTTAGGGGTATCAACTGCACCACTCAGCTGGGTGTCATCAGCAAACTTGCTGAGGATGCACTCAACCTCACTGTAGGTCATTAATAAAGATGTTGAAGAGCACTGGTACCAAGATGGATCCACCTGGGACATCACTTGTCACCGATCTCCACCTGGACATAGAGCCACTGACCGTAACCCTCCATGTGCAACCACCCAACCAATTCTTTATCTTCTGAGGAAAGAAACTGTGTAGCTGGCTGGATGAGGGAAAGAGATTTCTCAGAAGTTTCCTTAATGCAAGTAGTTTAGGCTTAGATTTTCTTTTATTTCTATTTTTTTTTTTTTTTATATTAGGTGTACAATCAATTATAATATATAACATTTGCTTCTCTACTTTAATTGGGCATATATAAAGTGAGATTTTTTCTTCACTCAGTAGTGTATATTTATATATTCTAGAACTCAAAGACACTATGAAAATGCTTTAATTTCTCAGCATATCTTCTTTTTATCAATGCAGTAGTCAACTGGGTCCATGGCTTAGCTGTACAGAAAAAGCGAAGGTTGCCCCTTGCAGAATCAGGGGAAAAAATTTCCCAGTGACTACTACAGATATCAAAGATTCTCTAGCATAAAGTAAGAAATTAACAATATCTATTTAAACCTTGAGATATCCAGTAGAGGTTCACAGGTATTAAACATGTAAAATTTATTCCTTGTAGGTGGTCATAATGTAACAGTGAATTCTGCCAAATTATGCACATTCTACATTGTCACTGTATTATTTAAGTTCTATTTCCCTGTAAAGCATAAAGTAAAAAACTACCTTATAAAAATAAACTGAAGTAATTTAAAAATTTTTGAATGCAGGATTTATTTATATATAGATATATATTTTATCCTTAAGATACAGGAATATTATTGTAGGCCACAGTTATTCTAATTTTAGTTTCAGCTGCAGAAATATGTAAGGAAGATGATGCAAATGTCAGTATAGAATTTAGGAGAAGATAAAAAATATGTCATGTTTGGACTGGATTGCTATGGTACGATTTTTTTCACCTCTTTTAAATTCTGAAAATAACTTTTTTTTTTTTTTTACTATATACTACT
>VXAV01001790.1:53106-69667 GCA_013399715.1 Alectura lathami
AGTGTCCTTGAACCAAAGAAGGCCAACAGCATTTTGAAGGAATTTGCCAGCAGGTTGAGGGAAGTGCTGCTCAGCACAGGTGAGAAATATCTGGAGTGCTGGATCCAGGTCTGGGGTCCCTAGTGCAAAAGACACAGAGACATACTTGAGCAAATGCAGAGAAAAGGCACACATACGATTAAGAGAATGGAACATCTACATACGAGAATAGGCTGAGAGAGTAGGGCTCAGGGCAGTCAGTGTATATACCCAACAGAAGAGGGTAAATAAGGCAGAGCCAAACTCTTCTCGGAGGTATCTATTGACAAGATATCTGCAGTGCATACAAATAGAAATATAGGTAATTTCACCTGAACATAAGGAATAAAATATTTATTTATTTATTTTTACTCTGAGAATGATCAGACCCTGAAACAAATTGTCCAGAGAGGCTGTGGAATCTTCATGCTTGGAGATACTCAAAATACAAATGGCCACAGCCCTGAATATCCTGCTCTAACTAACTGTTCCATGATTAGTAGCCCGTCTTCAGAGATCCCTTCAAAACTCAGTAAATCTCTGATTCTCTGAAGCATTTGGACGTTTTTATTTTTTATTTCTGTAGCTTTAATGCTGGAAGAACTTCAGCCTTTAAGACAATTAGCTTGATGTTTTATGATAACATAGGTGTCTAACATGATTTCTTTCCAAGCTTATTAATATGTTCAATGCACTTCTGTTCTGTCTGAGTTGACACTGTAACTATCATGTATTTATCACATATACGGATTGTTCTATGGATGCCTGTAATATTTCCAAATGTTTTCTTGTTATTTTTTGAAATGCTTCATGAGCCAACATTATTTAAAGGACAGATTTGTATCTGAGGATGTATAGTTTACTTGACTCCTTAGCTATTCTGATTTGCCAATTTTGCCATATTTATCATTGCAATAAAAAGTGTTTTAAAAGAAAGAGAGTTCCTGAGAGGTGTTGTCTCTCTAAAAATCCCATCACTTCTATTTTTGCATATATGACCAACAGTTAACCAATGAAGTGTGTTTTCTTTGTTTATGATCCCTTTTCTAGTGAACAGGAGCTCAGAATCTGAGTCTGCAAAGGATACTTGCGAGATCTGATGGGCCAACAGACCATACCATCTTGAAGAGATGTAGACATTCTTCAAGTGGGCACATCCTCAGTCACATGCAATGGTGGTATACATTTCTAGAGTTTTCAGAGTCCTCTTTTCCACTGAAACAAAATAGATATTTCTATACTTGCTTTTGTGTCTACTAGTAAATCTTTCACACAGATGTTGAAATATGTTTTTCTATTAGTCCAGATCCTACTAAGATTTCAAGAAAAAAATAAAGTTTTTGGTGGCATGCAGCTCTCTGTGTTCTCATTTATTTGTAATGTTATGCTGATTGAATTAATGTAACATTAAATATTTTTTATTTCACACTCTTTCATCAGAGGTAAAACAACTTCCCCTGCCTCAGGCCCTTTCTAACCTAACATTTTTATTGTGTCTTGGGTATATCAAGAAGCCAGTGCAAGACAAGAACACATATGTAATGTATCATACAAGAACTGTTCCACAAATTGAAGACTAAAATAAGCTATATACTGTATGACATATTCTACTTACTGGTAAGAAATGAAACGAAGAATTAAAACAAATAAAAGGATGGCTGAAAAGAAACAACTTATTGTACATAATGTAGCCCAGCAAGAGGAAGATTACAACAATGGCATCCTTGATATAGGTACAAAGGAACTGACCAGTCACCTCTGATGGAAAGATTTTTTCTGGCTAACTTTCAGGGCAAGCCTGGAGGAACTGTAAGCTTTTATTTTAGTTAATATAATGCCACTTCAAGGATGGCACATAATCTTCTTCTTAAGGTCTGATTCATTTGCCTTGAACTTTGCATAGTTGTTGGCAGCTTGGAAAAGACTGTGTAACATTAATATCCTGATTGTCTTGCTATTCATGACTTTGCAAGACAAGACTGAATTAAACCCCTGTTGCTGGAAGTTTTAAACTCACACTGAAATCTCAAAGACAGTAAAATCTACCATTTTGGAAGAGAACACTGAAGTGGTTTAATATAGTCTGATTGTGGAAAAGAAATATAAAATTTAAAAGATTAAAGACATACAGTCTACAAATAAATCATATTTAAAGAAGAAAAAAAAAAGAAAATTCATTCAGTCTAGACTTTTGAAAGTTGGCAGATTAAAGCAAAAATATAGCTTCTGCTCTTGTTTCTTTCATTTCCACACTCTTCTCTCCCTTTCAGCACTTCAATATAAGTCATGATTTTACCACTTATCTTGTGTTATGATTTTATATAGTATCTGTTTCTTTCTTGCCCATTTTAAAGTATGTACTGTTAAAAAGTGAGGTGCTTAAGTGATTTAATACACATCATACACATAAATATATTGTATTTCAGTTGTATTTGTTGGCATATCTTGAATCAATGTCTTTAGCAGATAAATTTTGTCAAGTAAAATAAAGAAGGAAATTAAATGAAGTTTTGGTATTTATGTTGGGGTACATATAGCAGTATCATATCCAATACAGATTTTTTGAAAATACATTTTCAGACCATTACATTGCGTGTTTTTTTTTTTTTTTTTCCATGCCATCCCCCTCCACCACCCCAAAAAGCTTGTTATATTTTAAAAAAAGAAAAGAAAAACAAAACTCTATTTTGCTGATTGTGACACTTCTGGAAAATCCACTACTATTCTGGTATAAGAACTCAAGCTCAAAAAAGAAAATACTTTCTGATTTTCCATGAAAATTCAAAATTACTTATGAAAAATTTTAACTACATATAAATCAAAAAAACATTGCTTTCTTCAGTAAACTCCTTTGATATGAGTAAATCTGCATGATTTAAATATCACTTACAAATACATAGTTTCTTTATGAATTTATTATGATTCTGATATGACTTCAGATTTCGTCTTATACAGAGATGGTAACTGAATTGTTCTGGTGTCTAATGAAAGCTCTGATTCACATAATGTTATTTTACTTACCCATGCTAGCTTTTATTTTTTTTCCTTACTGGGTTTACTTTTTTGTTCTAGTCTTGGGTATCCCAGACGTACGTATTTCACTGCCTCAGATATGTCAGTAGAGTTACTCCAGTTAATTCTGTTTTCTGTTGATTTCAATGCTATGTTGTTGAAAACGTGAAGAATGAGCGATTTTTAGACAAGCAAATCTGTATACTCTAAATAAAGTATATTCTAACTTCTTTGCGATTTCTGTTCTAATATTACATCTTCGTTAAACATGTCCGTATCCAAATTTTATATTCATCGTAGGGAAAAACACAAAGAATCCTGTAAGAATATAAGTGATATATCTTTATAAAAATTCCAGTCTTGCACAAGAAGGGATATAACAGCAACTGAATTATGATTCGGAACAAGAAGTGAGAGTGTGGGAAATAAGTGAAGGATGTTGACTTTCACCTGATTGTAGCTGCTGTAAATTATACAAGACATCCATAACTTTTAGTGAGTTTCTATGTTAAGGTTAACACTTTGACTTCATGCTAGAATGAAATGGCAAATGACTGCAGAATGTATCATTGTCCTCTTTTACAAACAAGCTTACTCCATGAATTTTTCAAATTCAGATAAAATGTGTGTTGCAGTAATTCAGACACATGGGCAATAACAAGACAAGAGCTGCATCTATAACTAGTTATTTCAGTGGGAACTAACATAAGCTAATACATTCATATATGGCTTTTCAACATAGTTCATGGAGAGTGCATGCTTAATTCAAAATAACACTACTCATCCAAAGTGAAATACCTGTGTTTTTCTTTGACAAAATGCTATGTAGGCACAGTGTAAAAACATTATGTTTAGATAGGACTATATTAATATATTATGGACAGAAAGTGTATAGAATTCTTTTTCCAAAATTCACTGAGTCCAATTGAAACTGGTTCTGAATGTCCTGAAATATATGAACCCATGGGTGGCTTCTGCCTTCAGAGAGTTTAGATGGATAGCTAAGAAACATCTTTTAGGCCACTGTGGGAAAGGAAATGCAGGACTGATTTGTCTCACTTATTGCTAAATGACAGAGACATCTGTTCATATTGGATTGAAATCACATTAATTATATTCAGTATAAATTAATCCTATGGGTTGGATTAAGGTTGTTTGCTGCGATTGACACCTGTGTAATAAACAAATTTTCACACTCAGAAGGCGTTAGGATCCTGCCTGAAAAATCCAACAAAGAAGTTAAACATAACTGAGGCCTTCAATGAAGCAGAAGTCCTTAGCAGAAAACAAGACAAATCTGAATAATTTTTAAAACACTGATCATGAAATTAAATCATAGAATCATAGAATGGCTTGGGTTGGAAGGGACCTCAAAGATCACATAGTTCCAACCCCCCCGCCGTGGACAGGGTTGCCAGCCACTAGCTCACTAGATCAAACTGCCCAGGAGCCCATCCAGCCTGGCCTTGAACACAGCCAGGGATGGGGCAGCCACAGCTTCTCTGGGCAGCATGTTCCAGCGCCTCACCACTCTCTCAGTGAAGACATTAAGACAGGAACAGTTCTGGAGTCAGATGTAAGATATTGCAGATCCTAAATAATCCTAAATTACAAATAAATTCTGATGAAGACCTAAAGAACATATTTGCTCAAGTGTGCATCAACTCCACTAATAATCCATTAATGATTACTATTCATAGTTAGAACAATAAAATATCTCCTCTCCTCTCCTCTCCTCTCCTCTCCTCTCCTCTCCTCNACTCCACTAATAATCCATTAATGATTACTATTCATAGTTAGAACAATAAAATATCTCCTCTCCTCTCCTCTCCTCTCCTCTCCTTTTTCTCTTTCCTTCCCTCCTTCCAAAGGATAAATCCTTAAAGTATAGTACTTCCTCATTCTTTCTGGAAGCTACTCTCATTATGTTATCTTTAGATATTCCAGATTTTTCAAAACACTGTGAGACAAAGTTTGCACTTTTTAAATTTTATAAAATTTTCCAAAACCTTTTAAAAATCAGAATATTGTGGAACAACTTCTACAAACTTTTGTGCTATGCTACAAATGGTATGTTTTATAAACAATGATGCTCAAATCTAGCTAATGTTATGCACTATGAATTAAGAAATTATGTAGGAATCCATAGTGATATGGAAATTTAATGATATAGGTATTCTCATATGACAAAAATTTCCATTAAGTAGTTATTTTATTACTGGTTGAAGTAATGACATTCATCTAATGACTGAGCCACACATCAGATGAATTTATGACCTTGGTGATACAAGAAATAACAGCACCTAAAGATTAAGTATAAGGACATAAAAAGGAGTACACATTCTTGAGAAAACAAATGAATTTCAAATAAGAGAAAATGCTGAGTGTGGCCTGTCATTTTAAAACCAAAGCTCTGTAGTTCACAACTTACATTATTTTGAATTTAGCAGACAGCTTTAATTAAGATACAACTTATATATACATAGCTTCAGGGTTTCAGGAAATAAAAATACAGAATGTCATCTCTGAACTATTTTAACTGCTATGAAAATTAAATAATCTCAGATGAACTGCTGTGTAACACTCTGTTAGTAAAAATAATCTTTTAGTAAAAACTGCTCTTAAACTGCAAATTCAAAATAAAAGCGGATATGTCATGAGACCATTTGATAACTAATAGCATGAATTAAGAACAAGGTTACTAAAATACATCTGTAAACATGGAAAATTAGTTTCCTCTTTCTTTCTTTTTTGTTTTGTTTCTTATTGTTATGGATGATCAAAGCCTGCTGCTTAAAATATGCTTGTATTGCATACTCTTTCTACTTATATAAAAATACAGCACACTCTCTAATTTAAAATATTCATTCAGACTCTGCAGGAGAAGTCACCTTTACAAATGTACATCTAGAAATTCAGTTAAATTGAGTAGAGCTACCTTGATTTGAACGAGCTGAGGGTTTGCTTCAGAAAATGCTTTATAAAGTTACATTTTAAATAGATGAATTTTCTTTTGGGAGATTTTAATAAGAACTGAAATACACAGCACAAAAGCCTATTAAGTAGCAGAATGTATACTACACTACAGCATATTTCTTTTCTATGATCCTGTATTCCTCGTATTACATTAGTTTTGGTACAACTTCAAGGCACATTCTTATATTCTGGAAAAACTAAAAAAATAAATTTGATAACAGAGATCCAGTGGGACAAATAAGAATGAGTTCACAGAATTACAGAATTGTAGGGGTTGGAAGGGACCTCAGGAGATCATCTAGTCCAACCCCTCTGCTAGCAGGTTCCCTACAGCAGGTCACACAGGAAGGCATCCAGGCAGGCCTTGAATATCACCAGAAAAGGAGACTCCACAACCTCTCTGGGCAGCCTACTCTAGTGCTCCAATAACCTCACAGTAAAGAAGATTTTTCTTAAAATCATATGGAACCTTCTGTGTTCTAGTTTTTGCCCATTATCCTTCATCTTTTCAGTGGCATCCAGCAACAAGAGCCCAGCCTTGTCCATTTGGCTCCCGCATTTCAGATATTTATATACATTGGTTAGATCCCCTCTTAGTCTCCTCTTGTTCAGGCTGAAGAGCCCCAGTTCTCCAAGCCTTTTCTCATACGGGAGGTGTTCTGGACCCCTAATCATCTTTGTGGCCCTGTGCTGGACTCTCTCCATAAGATCCCAGTCTTTTTTGTACTGAGGAGCCCAGAACTGCACAGTGCTCCAGATGCAGCCTCACCAGGGCAGAGTAGAAGGGGAGGATCGGATCACCTCCCTTGACCTGCTGGCCATGTTCTTTTTAAGGCACCCTAGGATCCCATTGGCCTTCTTGGTCACAAGGGCACACTGCTGGCTCATGGTCAACCCATTATCTACCAGGACACCCAGGTCCTTCTCCTCAGAGCTCCTTTCCAGCAGGTCAGTCCCTATCCTGTTCTGGTGCATGTGGTTGTTCCTCCCCACATGCAGGACTCTACACTTGCCCTTGTTGAATCTCATCAGGTTCCTCTCTGCCCAGCTTTCCAGCCTGCCCAGTTCTACTTGTATTGCTGCTTCTCTTTCAGGGACAGCATATTGCCCTGAGTCAGAAAGGCCAACATTAACCCTGAACTGGTTGCAAAAGCATATGTGTGCAATGATACAAATTGTGGCCTTAGTAGAATAAAGAACCAAAGGAAAAATACATGTATTCAGAGCAGCACATGAGTGTTCTGCTCACCTCTGGTGAGAATTTCAGCTAAGAATGATATTCTTATAGGGAAAGTAAAGCAAACAAAATGGAGCAAGAATGTTGATATGTTCTCACTTGTCCCTTAGTAAAAGACAACTTGTGCTGTGGAGTTCAGGGCTGATGCTGGTCCTCAGGAGACTGGGGCCTGATTTGGGAACTACTAAAGGGGTAATGAGAAACCAGAAACCCTTCAATTTCAGTGCTACATTGGATTAATATGGCTGAGATTTAATATTTGCTTTGTTTTATTTTGATTTTCTGTTGGTAAATAGCAGGTAAAATGTAAAATTCTTGTTCATGTTGGTAAGCTCAAATTCATTCATATCAAGTTTGATGTGGTTTATCAACAACTATGAGCAGCAGCCCACAGCCATAATTAAGGCTTATATATTTAGTAGTTCAGGACAAAAATACATTTTCAGAATAATTCTGTAAATTGGAGTTTGAAAGAATTGTATAGTGGACTCTTCCTTCTGTAACTGCAGACTGTTTGTCCTTTTATCTTCTTGATATGCTGGTAAACATAAAAAATTAGGTAGTACTTTTCTAAGTTTACGTGAAATTAATCTTCAAATTACCAGAAGATACTCCAAACTGCCAAGTAAGAGTGTTATATAGAAAACCAGCCAGCAATCCAGTTTCTGACCAGTACCTCCAGGAATGAAAGCAAACTCATGCATTCATGCATGTCATCAAAGTGGAGCAGACAACAATATATTTACCCAACCTGTGTCTTATCTGATGTCTTTCACTTATTCATAAACCATATGCATTTTAATAAAAAAAAAAAAGTTAAAGTTTTAGTAATATTAGATGAGCTTAGACAAGATTAAGTGCTGTACTAATGGAAAGCTGTCAGCTATATGGTTGAGATGCTGTGTCTGTGCAAGGAAAATTTGAATTACTATCAACATAACAGATGACTTTTGCATTAGATGCCCAAATTAATTTGTTTTAAGTGGAATTTGCTTTTGTTTTCTTTCTGTTGATGGACAGCATTTGATCACACAAAAAAAAATAATAATAATTTAGCTCTCCAATCAACTTCTGATTCTATAAATTACTTGGGTTCCTGGTGTAGAAAAGTTAAGTAATTAACAAGAGAAATATTAGTGCATGTGCAGTGTAGCACAAAATGATATGACTACAGAATTTAATCAGGCTTTCAAGGAATAAATGTTTTCCTTGCAATAGATTTGTCTGAAACAGTAAAATAGGGTTTATGAACAGAGATTGTGATTCATTAAGATAATGTGTTTAACCATGCAGATTAGAACTTTTAACTTATTCTTCTCCCTCTCACTACTGTTTTCTAAAATTAAGAAATCTATTAAAAACCACTGTTTCCTGTTTTAAGAGACTAAACTTTGCCTCTCTTTAATTCTCATTTAAATGTGGGATGAGGATCTATACTGGCTTCAGCCCTGCTAATGTCAATACTGAAAAATAGAGAAGATACAACTTAACAAATCCAGGCTAGCCTTGCCAAATGTATAATAAAAAATAATAATAACAAACAAAAACAAACAAAACAAACAAACAAACCTAACAACAGCAACAAAAAATAAAGTGATTAAAGGTATTGAAAGGAATCCCACCTCAAGTGTGTGTACACACTGTTCCCCACTTAGACAAGCCTGTCACTTGATACATCTTTCTCATCTTCCTGAATACAGGGATGAACACTTTGTGTACTTGGACAACAGTGTCCTGAGCTCTTTTGCTTGCATCTTGTCTGATCCTGACCCATAAGCTCTCACCCAGCCTTTCATACATGCCACACAACAGCTCACTATGCCTGAGGATAGAGGGAACACTCCCTTCTTATCTTCCCTACTCACCTTTCCTAAAGAGCTAGTTCCCACCTGTCACAGTACTCCAGCCATGCATGCTGTCCTACCGTGTTAGGTAGGACAGTTATTCCGAAAGTGCCACAGTTCTGTAATTATACGAGAAGTTTAGTTCCCCCTTCCTGTTTCTCAGGTTACATGCATTTATGTCCATGCACTTGAGGTGGGCTTCCTTTCAACCTCTTTCACATTTTTATTGTTTCTGCAGTACCCTCACAATTTGCATGGATAAAGAAATTAAGCATCTTACACAGAATGCCACATCCTCTAATAACATAATGATTAATTATTCTTCCAGTCCTCAGGCTACAAATATATTAATAGGTTCAGGTGGATTAAAAGAATCATCCCCCATGATATTGCACCAAACCAAAAATTTGTTGTAATATTTAGCACTCATATAATATTCTTCATATGCAAACATCTAAATGTGCATAGAGGTCAGAAAGTGCTGCTAATTTATTGCACTAGACACTAGTCCAGAGGACAATGTTTTAGTAGAATGAATCATGTAGGCATATAAACGAAATACTCAAAAGAAAGAATTCAGATCTTATTGCCCTCTAAGGTATATTTGTTCCATAGACTGTATTGTCATCTTTCTAAATTATGAACATAAAATAAATTTTTTTTTTCCATAATCTCAAGTGAATGTAAATAGAAAATAGTTTAACTCACATACTTTTTTGGAAGTTTCTTTCCAAAAACTCTGTTTCTTTTCCTTTTATACATATAGGCAATGCAAAGAAAAAGTAGAAATGTGGGAAAACACTGTAAGTTGAATTATCTGAATACAATTTTCTCCAGCTATGCTTCCTTAAGGACATTTGTATATACTCTTTTACATTTACTTAGAAAGTATTATACATTTTGATCTGAAAACATAGGAAAAGATAAATTACGGGACTACGGAACCTACATGTTCAAATGTTTTATTGCCTGATCATCCAGCAGGAGTTAATAATAGCTGTAACAAGGAACACTTTGAAATAAGTAAGATATTAAATTGTTTCACCATATGCTCAAAATCATCATCTTCTTGCTGAGGGTCATAATATAGCTACCCTTAAAAGAATGAAACAAGCAGCATAGAATTCTTTGCTAACTGTCATTCTTAAAGAAAATTGCATTACAGATAGCCAATGCTTAAGTTTCCTGGGTGATAAAATACTTTTTCAAGAGCAATAACAACAAACAAATGGCAAAAAATAAAATAAAATAAAATAAGAAGTAAGGTGGAGAAATTGATAAGCAAATGAAGAAAAAGAAATTAGGAACATAAGCATCCAAAAGAAAAATAAGACTAAAAATAATATTTTTATTCAGAATTATTTTAAAATATTACAACCTGACCTTCGCTTGCTATGTTCTGAAATTCTTTCTAAAAATCTGAGGCAGTAATTCGTGTAATTTCCAACTGTCTTATCTTATGAATTCACCGGTTTCATATTTTCTTAGGGAACTTGTTAGATAAGACCAAAATAAATTAAGGCACAAAGTGAAGGAAGGTGATTCTGAGCAGAAAGAATAGGTTCATGAGATAAAAATAAAATAAGTAAAATTTAAAGAAAGCAAACAATACATAAAATATTGCAATTCTATTGTAATTCATCTGAAATGCTTTTTCTTTTAACCAAATTTGAATTCTTCAATTGTTCTTAGTGTTAACATAGTACTGAAACTACTGGTTTACTTGGGGCTGTTGTTTAATCAATATTTAGTCATTAACTTTGGTGCTACTGGTCTATGAGCACTGAATAGAGATTTAAGAATGTCAGTTTCAAAGAAATGATAGACTGCATATAAACACAAGGTGAAAAGAGGGATTTGTTCACAAATTTAGTCTGACTGCTTCCTGGGAAGCCACCAGTCCACACATATAACACTTGCTTGGGAAAGACAAATGCCACAGCCACAAGTGCCCCTCCACCTTGCTTCTCCTGAGCCTTCATTGCTGACACAGACCCACTGACCTCCGCTATCCTTTTGACCAGTGGGGCAATTACTGTAGCTGGGGACTGGGCACCTGTCTCAACTATTCTGTCCTCAGATGCAGTATCCTTCCTTCTCCTGCCCATATGAGGATGTTTTCTGCCTTTTCTTGAATGTATTTTCCCAAAGGTGCTGCCATCTTGGCTGCTGGGCCCAGCCATGTCCTGCGGTGGAGCCACTGGATCTCGCTGGAACCTCCTGAGTCCAGCATGGGACAGGCCTGGCCTCTCTGCACAGAGGCCACTCCTGCAGCCTCTCACTGCCAACACCTGGACACAGATGTACCATATAGCACCACCTGAATAAATTGTTTTATGCAGCAAGGTGACAAATATTCCTTGTCAACACCATTATACTGTAAGGCACCAAAGTGGACGATATTTTCAGGAAGGTTTGTGCCACTGTAACAGATGGAGTAGAAGAACCAGAAGTGGCTCCAAATACAATGCTATGCAGCAAAGAGCAGCTCCAAATACAAGGCTATCAGCATAAAGCATCTCAGGCACTGCGCAGTGGTCTTTCTGGTCTATTGCTGACTAAAATCGCTGCTAGAAAGGAAATGTTCTTTTCTTCAGTGATTTCTACTTTTTGAAAACAAGAGTTTGGACATTCTTTGCAAATGACTATGCTTTCTAAGAAAGGTTAGCTTCCAAACTTTGGTAAATTATGTTGAAAGTGCCCTATAATATAGTCCACATTTTTTATCCTTTTTTTTTTTTTTTTTTTTCAGTATTTCCTATAAGTACAAGGACATCATTCTTTAAAAATAAGTTAAAATACATAATGGGATATGTGCCTTTGTGACAGAGATTTCTATTATCAATATATTCAAATACATAGTCTCTGAATCAGCTAGAGCTGATATCAGAACATGATGTGGAAATAAACAGAAAAACTAGGGAATGCTTTAATATGTATGTACACATAAATGCACTTATATTTAAGATGTCTTCCAGATGACTCTACCAAATGTCCAATGACATAACTGTAGTCTGCTGAGTTCCTCTTACGGTTTTATTACTGCTGAAGTCATGAGGTAAGCTGATACCATCTGCAAGAACAAGTAAGATTGGATTAATCTAAATAAATGTTAATGCTACCTACCAAACTAAGAATATAGCAAGGATCAATCATACTGATACCAGACATGACTCATAAACATTCTTCTCCTGCTAATAGAAGTATCAGGGTGGAAAATCAAGCCATATCTCTGTATGTAAAAATCCACCATACTCTCTGTAAAGACCAGTAGATTTTCTTAGCTGTTGTTGTTTGTGACAACCCCTTTTTTCTATTTTTTTTTTAATATCTGTATTGAAATATTTTAGAATAAACTAAAAACATTCTGTAGTTGCTCCTTTTCATTTTGTCTCCATAGGTGATGAAACATGAAATAACAATAATGTTTTTTGTTTATATAACATCTTTCATTGTCACAGATATTGATACAGGTACAGACTACCAGTGAAAGACTTGGGGATGACCAGTCTGAACAGATACATTCAGTCTCTGCGGTGCAAGGGAGCAGCAAACGTACTTATACATAGTAAGAAGAAAAGTTAATTTGAGAAACCAGCAGTCATTTTGCCCTTTCAGGTGCCACGAGTTTTTCTGACATCTGTGAAAATAAACATTTTTTCTTTTTGGTTTTTCAGCCTTATCTCAAAAGCCACACAGTTCTCATATCAGATCCACGTTTACTGTAAATCAGCACCTTTGAAGGATGAAGGGCTGAGTCAGCTGTACTCTTGTCACTTACATTTTTTAACATTTACTGCTTGAAACTCATTCAGATACTGTTTTTGTGATTATATATTTCAGTGCAGCTTTAGTTCCAAAAAAGGCCATAAATCAGCCTAAATCTCAGCTAGACAGATATTGAGATAGTAAAACATATCTATGAACCTGGTACACAATAGACCATGATAAATACTAGATACTTCAAATGGGACCATGGGATTGTTCCACATATGTTATATGCCATAAAGTGTGACTCACTGGTTCTTCCTAAGACAGAATAAAATAAAATAAAATAAAGAACTGAAGGAGGGAAAAAAAATAAAAATAAAAAGGAGATTAAGGCATTCAGTACCTCTGAGGACGAGAAAAAGGCAGAGATACTCAATGCATTCTTTATTTCTGTTTTAATAGTCAGCCCGATCATCCTCAGGACACTCCTAGAAGACAAGAGTGGAGAGCAGAACAAAGCCCCACAATTCAGGAGAAAGCAGTGGTACTGAGGGAGCTGGCGGAAGTGCTTGCCAAGACACTGTCCATCATTTATCAAAAGTCCTGGTCAACTGGGGAAGTACCAGACAGCTTGAAGCTTGCCAGTGTGACACGCATCTACAAGAAGAGTTGGAAGGATGATCCAGGGAACTACAGGTCTGTCAGCCTGACCTTGGTACCAGGGAAGGTTATGGAGCAATCACATGGCATGTGCTGGACAACCGGGAGATCAGGCTGAGCTATCATGGGTTCATGAAAGGCAAGTCCTGCCTGAGCAACCTCATCTCCTTCTATGACCAGGAGACCTGTCTGGTGTATGAGGAAAAGGCTGTGGATGTAGCCTACCTAGACTTCAGTAAAGCCTTTGACACTGTCTCCCACAGCATTCTCCTGGAGAAGATGGCCGCCCATGGCTTGGACCATGGGCTTTGCTGGGTAAAATACTGGCTGGATGGCTGGGCTGAGAGTGGTGGTGAATGGAGTCCAGTGCAGCTGGTGACTTGTTACTAGTGGTGTTCCCCAAGGGTCAGTACTGGGGCCAGTCCTCTTTAATCATCTTTACTGATAATCTGGATGAAGGCATTGAGTGCACCCTCAGTAAATTTGCAGATGGCACCAAGCTGGGAGGAAGTGTTGATCTACTTGAGGGAAGGAAGATGCTACAGAGGGAAGTGGACAGGCTAGATAGATGGGCTGAGGCTAACTGCATGAGATTTGACAAGACCGAGTGCCGGGTCCTGCACTGAGGTCACAGTAACCCCAAGGAACTGTACAGGCTTGGGGCAGAGTGGCTGGAAATCTGTGCAAATGAAAAGGACATGAGGGTGTTAGTTTATAACCAGCTGAATATGAGCAGCAGTGTGCCCAAGTGGTCAAGAAGGCCAATGGCATCCTGGCTTGCATTAGAAATAGTGTGGCCAGCAGAACAGGGAGGTGACCAGCCTCCTGGCGCTGGTGAGGCTGCACCTCGAGTGCTATGTTCAGTTTTGGGCCCCTCACTACAAGAAGAACATCGAGGCCCTGGAGCATGTCCAAAGAAAGGCAACGAAGCTGGTGAAGGGCCT
Source organism: Alectura lathami (assembly GCA_013399715.1). Classification (NCBI taxonomy): domain Eukaryota; kingdom Metazoa; phylum Chordata; class Aves; order Galliformes; family Megapodiidae; genus Alectura; species Alectura lathami. Next base: position 67,509 of record VXAV01001790.1, read on the forward strand.
GGAGCACAAGTCTTATTGAGGAGCGGCTGAGGGAACTGGGGCTGTTCAGTCTGGAGAAGAGGAGGAGAGACCTTAGGGGAGACCTTATTGCTCTCTACAACTACCTGAAAGGAGGCTGTAGTGAGGTGGGGTTCAGCCTCTTCTCCCAGGTAACTAGTGATAGGATGAGAGGTAATGGCCTCAAGCTGCGCCAGGGGAGGTTCAGGTTGTAAGTTAGGAAAAACTTCTCTGAGAGAGTGGTCAGGCATTGGAACAGGCTGCCCAGGGAGGTGGTGGAGTCTCCTTCCCTGGAGGTGTTCAAGAAATGTGTAGATGTGGTACTTAGAGACATGATTTAGCAGGCATAGTGGTGTTAGGCAGACAGTCAGTCTAGATGATCTTAGAGGACTTTTCCAATCTGTATGCTTCTGTGATTCTATGATTCTATGATATTGATGAACAATTCCACTACAGTATAATCTCTGTGGTTTTAGCCATTATGCTGAAAAATCAGCAGTAACAATTATAAAGGATAGTTGATCAGTGAGAACTTCATATAAAGTGAGCTCTTATATACTTCTGGCCTTAATTAAAAAGGCAATTGGGTATACACCCAATAAAAGACAAGACTCACTTTAGTTATTCTATCACCTGATGCAGATTTGGAATAAGTATACTGACTTCAGAAACATTATGCTGGTATTACATTGATTAGAATGAAACTACAATTTGTACTTGCCTGTTTAAAGTATACTTAAGATTTCTTCTAAATGTATCCTAAAGTTCACATTTGCAATTTCTTCTTGCTCTACTTTGTTTCACTATCATTAAAGCTTTTAAAACTCCTCGACATTTTCTGTGATCTCTTTATCTCTAATGGACTAAGTCACTCAGGGATGTAAACCTCCTTTTTTGACCACATTGGTTTTGCTGTTCTTTTAACTCTATGCATTTATTTATGCTTACATTGCATTTTTCTTTCTATTTTTTTTTTCTAATGTGACTTACTAAGAATAGATTCTCTCTTTTCCACTCTTGATTTTTCATGAATTATTGAATTTCAGCCATTTTTATTCAACTTGTTTCACATTTCCTCCAAGTCAGCTTTTCTTAAAGTGCAATATCTTTGTGTTTGCTGACCTCTCTACAGAACCCTATCAGCACTTCAAACTTAATGATATTATAATAATGGTATCCTATGTGCTTTCCAACTTTAACTTTGTTTATCTTATAGCAGCAGCCTCATTTTCTATTATTTGGCCCTTCTGACCTCATTTGTTGCCTGTCCAACTTACTGTGTAAGAAAGAAATATTTTCAACTCTTTTTGTGGCCTTCTTATTTCTATTTCACTTGCTAGTATTTCAGTAAAGGAAAATCATAAATAAGTGATGTATTGCTATTTTAGATATTTACCTACACATCTTTTGTGTGTAAAATTTTATGTATCATCTCCTGTTTAGACCTGTCTATACAATGTAAAGTGTGTTTTCTCTAAAAAGTATACTCACATTTTTAATTATTTAACTTGTTCCTTATTGTTTTGTAGCATCAATCAAAATATGCTATAGGCAGTCAGAGGAGTTTCCCCTACTAGTATTTCTGGCTACACATCTGCTACCACTTGCTAACCTGGTAATAAAATTTGATTTAAAAGTCTACTTGAGCGCTGTCCCTTCAAGAATAGAGGCAGAAGTTGGGTATTACTATCAATCCTTCATTATTCGCAACAGTTTTGATAGTAGTTGCAGTTTTGGATATTTGGAAAAAAAAAAAAAAAAAAAAAAAAGGACTGCATGGGAGCTAAAAAAGGTACTTAGTCTATCTGCCTCCCCAAATATAGTCCGTGTTATTTTTGGCAGAACTTTTCTCAGGTTCCGCTGTTTACCACATCTCTTCGTTCCAGTGTTGTATTATTCTAGTGACTGCTTGTTTTCCTTCTTGTCTATTGTGATTCAGTATGAGATAATACCTCTTGTCTTGTCCACACCTCCATGTTGAAAATAGGTTATTCTCCACCTGTTAAGTAGCCTTTTATGTTTGTAAAGACTACTTATTATCACTTCCACTTCTTCTATAAACAGTGGCAATCACTCCAATGCATGACTTGTAAGTAATTTGTACTGTTTATCTCATAAGACTTGTTTCTGACTTTTTTTTTTTTTTTTTTTTTTTTTTTTTT